>WFKH01002636.1:37027651-37040249 GCA_016163765.1 Magallana hongkongensis
TGTGTGTGTGTGTGTGTGTGTGTGTGTGTGTGTGTGTGTGTGTGTGTGTGAAAAATGGAGGATTCAAGATTAATACTTTTTTGTTTTTATTTAGTTATTTTAAACAAACTTAAATATTTATTTATTTACTTAAGAGAAACTAAAGGAAAAGAAACAGAAAACAACAACAACAACAAATTACCACACAAGCAACGCTTAGACTTATGCAATTGTTCCGGTGGATTTCTGTTGAGATAAACCCCGATAAATTCGCCGACATATTGAAAGGCTTAATCAAAACAGGTATTTTTTTTTTTTTTAAATCATGTTTAAATCAATTTGTAACTGTATTATGTGATCGTATTTGTAGTAGTTTGATCACTTTAAATAGCGCATAGAATATATAATTATATATATTGTCTTCCGTAATCTTTTCTCACTAACTCTCTTCAACGAAATCAAATCTAAAAGGCTGATGAAAAAAAGTGTACTTTCTCAAAAAGAAGAATATATAGTTTTATATGTTGTGTAATTTTAAATTTTATTTTTTTATAATAGTGTTTTACATGTTTGTGATGCACATGTACCTGTCACAGTATAGGAACGGAAGTGTACAGTTTTGGTTAGCGCTGTTTGTTGAAGCGAGAGAACAACTAGCGCTGCGAACAGTATTTTGATCGTAATTTGGCCCCTTTCTGACCTGAACAACTTCACGATTCCTCTTAAAGTGGTGAACCGTCTTAGTGCATTTATGAATGAAGATGATGACATCCCTTCGTTACTTCTATATGCACTGCCCGGGTCGTCCAACAGGTGAACAAAGCTGCCCATCTTATGCTGTTCGCAGAGGATCCTCTTGTTTTTCGTGTAATGACGTCCCACGGTCCAAAAATGTCTACGCCCACAGAAGTGAAAGGAGGCTGACCTGGAACCAAATGATCTGATAGGTCAGACATCTTCTGTGATTCACATTGTCCTCGCGTCCTCCGGCAAATCACACACTTGTGCAAGATCGAGACAACAAGGCGTCTACATCCCGTTATCCAATATCCACTGGATCTCACCTTGCCCTCTGTGAAGTAACTACCTTGGTGAAGAACAGACTGATGACACTTGACAATCAGCAGGGTAGCGATATGATGTTCTCCAGGTATAAGTGTTGGTCGTGCGCAGACAACGTCAGCTGGAGCATTCTTCAATCTTTCACCAACACAGAGGATGCCATCATCATCTAGGACAGGGTTTAGTGAAAGTATTGAACTGTTCCTTGGCAAGTTCCGTGATGAGCGTATGCATGAAATTTCTTCAGCATACATTTCTTGCTGAACGGCTTTTATAATACATGTTTCAGCAGCTTTGTAAGAGTCAAAAGATGTTAATCGAATCTTGGGTTTGTCATTTTTTCTGTGCTTAATGAAACGTTTCAAAAGAGCAACACTTTCAACAAGGGGTTTCCATTCTTGGAATCTTTTAAATCTGTGAGTCCCAAGTGTAGGCATGCATTCAGTTTTCAAACAGGTGCTACGAATCTCCGTGTCATCATGAGGCTTCACAAGCGCAAATGTCTCCCCTTTTGTGTGTGAGTGAGGGATCTTGGCAAGGAAACTGGAGGTTCCATTCAACCATACACATGCTTGTAGATCTTTAGGTGATAACCCCCTGGTGCCTTCATCTGCAGGGTTAAGACTTGTAGGTACATAAGACCACTGTTCAGGTAGACTAAGATTTCTTATATTCTCCACTCTATTGGAGACATAGACAAAGAAACGCCTTGTGTCGTTGTAAATATAGCCTAAAACAATACGGCTGTCCGTGAAATATTTCACTTCTTGAAACTCAGTGTCAATATGGTCTTGAACTGTTTGAGCTATTTCAACCGCTAAAACGGCTGCACATAATTCAAGTCGTGGAATTGCGTGACCCGGGGTAGGGGCGAGTTTCGACTTTCCTAATACAAATACTTGTTGGGATCTATCCTCATAGGTTGTCCTCATTTATGATACAGTTGCGATTGCCTTTTCTGAGGCATCACAAAAAGTCAGTAGGTCCTTCTTCACGGACTTGCTCAGATTTGGTGTAAGAACACGTGGTATGTGGATGTTCTCCAAAACCTGTAATGATGACTTCCAGTGCCTTCACTGTGACTTTAAAGGCTCTGTCAATTGGTCGTCCCAATTTGAAATGTCCGAGACGATTTGTCTGAGAATGTCTCCCTATTATTATAACAGGTGCAAGGAAACAAAGTTGATTATATATGCTGTTGACTGTTGATATGACACCTCTTCTGGACAAAGGTTTGTCATCTGTCGAGATAATGAAGTGGAAGTTGTCATCTGTAAAATTCCAGTTGATGCCAAGACTTCGCTGTATTGGAGGATCGTCATCTAGGTCAAGTTGGTAGACATCGTTGGCAACATCTTCGGGATCAAATGCTTCCATTACACTAGAACTATTTGAGGCAAATTTATGTAGTATAAGATTGCCATTTTGTTTCATGGCGTCTTGATTTTCTTTAGCAAGCTTGTGGCCTCTTGAACAGTGGGGCAGGACGTTAGGCCATCATATACGTAAAATGTTCGGCAGATAAATTTTGACACCTCTGCTCCATGTGTGCTCCTGGATATCTCAGCTATTTTTCTCAGGCCATATGTTGCGACAGCTGGAGATGGTCTATTGCCAAATACATGTACGTGCATACAGTATTCAGTAAGATCCTTGTCGACTTCATTGTCTTCATGCCAGAGAATTAGATATCTCAAGTGCTCTTCTGTGACTTTGAAGCAATGGAACATGTGCTGTATGTCACCAAATATGGCAACCATTTCCTTGCGGAAGCGAAGTAATATGCCCAAGAGACTGTTTGTCAGATCCGGTCCCTGAAGTAAGACGTCGTTCAGGGATATGCCATTGTATGTAGCGGAGGAGTCAAACACCCCTCGTATTTGGTCAGGCTTCTTGGGGTGGTAGACCCCAAAGAGCGGCAAATACCAGCATTCTTGGTTCTCATCAAGTGGTTCTGCGGGACCGGCATGTCCTTTGCTGAATATTTTCTCCATGAAGGTGGTGAAGTGCTGTCGTTTGGCGTCATTCTTGCGAAGACTTTTTGCGAGAATGGTCGCTCGCTTTACTGCCTGCGGTTTGTTTGGTAGTTTCTGTCTGTGCTTTTTGATGGCTCCCGTCGCAGTCCCTTCGAAACTCTTAATCCATAAGTCTGATGAATTGTCTCTCCTCCTCAGAAAATCCAATCTTCTCATCGTGGATAGATCTAACGAATACATATAGATCAACAGGATTCTGAACAATTGTCGGTTTGACCATGGTATATCTGCTACTGGTTTCCTTGACTTCAAAACTGTTGTTGCAAGGTAGGAATAAAGATGGACATCCGTTTGCAAGTAGGTTTATCTTGTTGACGTTCACAACTTCCGGTTTGTGTGTCTTGTTATTGCACGCTTCTCCCACAATTACCCAACCCAAATGGAGTCTTTGCGCATATGGCGTGTTCCTATGACCACGACGTTGGTCCAAGACATGATGTGCCTCTAAACGATCCTCTTCCGATAAGAAGCAGTGTATTGCTAGCGTCATCTAGATCAGGTATGAATCTGGCAATGTCCAAGATATGAGGGTAGGATCTAGCAACGTCTGGAGTTGGAATCTCAGAACGAACATCTGGCATGTTGTTGCACTCTATGAAGGTTGTAAGTTTAAGACGAGTGCTGCCATCTAGGGACTGTACAACAAGACCTGTAGCACGCCTCCCCTTTGTAGGCATTGAACCTGCACATGATGTGAGTACATAGTTCACAAGTCCGCCTCTAAACTGTAGAGTGTCAAGTTGTTCCGACTTTACTAGGGAACGGTTGCTTTGGTCGTCGATTATGGCGTAGAGTTTCACTGCATTTTCTTGGGACTATTCACAAGACACTTTCACTAAGACTGTCTTGGAACATAACTTGCTTGTACAGTGTACATCACTGCAAATCTGGGTGCACTTCGAGTCTTCAGTGATTCCAGTCTCTCCCTTCTGCTCCCCGCCATGAATTACTGCAATCTTGTTGGTCCTTGTAAGCTGGGATGAGATATGTAAGGCTGAGGGATGTGTATTGCTATCACACTCAGCACACTTGACTTCCTTTCTACAAGTCTGCATGTTTTGTCGATTCACAACATTTGAAGCATATATCGTTTTCTTTGACGAATCTTCTTCTTTCTTCTATTGGTTTGGCTCTAAAGGCTTTGCAGTTATTCAAAGAGTGTTCTTTATGATGAAGAGGGCACTCCTTGTCTGTTTTTTCTTGAACATTCTGCAGAGAAATAGTTTTCTTAGTATCACTTGAAAGTTCCTTGCAAATGGCGACTTCTCTGTTGATGGCTGTATTCCATCATACTGGAAGCTTGGGTCATTCCTCACTCTGCTACTCTCTCTCATAAACTCTAGGAACACTGAAAAGAACGGGAATGCCACATTTTGTTTCTTCCTATAGTTAACAGTATGGTTTGTCCACTTCTCTTGGATAGAGTAAGGCAGTTTATTTAGTACAGGAAGGATTCCTGCGGAGGAATCAAAGTATGATAACAGTGCTGCATACTTTTCTTCCTCTTTCACAGCTTCTAATTCTGACAATTCATCACATAATTCATAGTCTTTTATTGTCCTTGTTTGTTATACTTGGTAAATTGGACAGTTTTTGTGTTAGTGCAAATACCACCATTTCGGGTGAACCATACCTCTCATCTAGGCGCTGCCAAACTCTTTGTAATCCTCGATTTGGGTTGTTGACATTGGAAATCTTGATGCTGTTAGCATGCTTTGAAGACTCAGGGCCCGTGTACTGGATCATTAAATCTATTTCTTCTTCTGTGGAGACTTGGAGTTCCTTCATGACGCTCTTGAATGTTGCTTTCCATGCGGAGTAAGACTCTGGACGGTCACTGAAGTTCTTCAGTCTGGACATCAACAAGTCTTTCTTCAATAAGAAACGTGTAAATTCAGACAGTTGGTTTTGTGCGGGATGTGGTGTTGAAGAAACAATGTGGTTGTCGACATGTTCATTGGCTTGCTCTGTGTCACGTACAGGAATGTTCTAATCATGATGATCTGTGATGCTGTCGGTTCAGGTGTGAAGTTCAATCTGCGAGCCTCTACATAATCTGCTGTTCTTTCTTGACTGTCTATAGTTTCTCGGGGTAGTCTATAAACCACAGAGCCTTGTTCTCCTGCTTCAAGTTCAGGTGCATTTAGTGCAGCATCTTCTTCGGCGGCTGCTTTTTTCTGATCTAAGAGCTTCAGTTCTGCCTAACATTCTTGTTGGAATCTTTCGATATGTGCCTTTTCTTTAGCTGCTGATAGTTTCTGCTGCTCCTCTAATTGAGCCTTCTTTTTCAAAACAAGGTTTTCTTCTTCTGTGTATTTCAATCTGATCCTTGCTACCTGTGCCTTCGCACGTTGAACTGCCATAGCAGTTTCTACACGTGATCCACCAGACCGGGGTCTTGATGTAGCTCGAGAAAAGACTGACGCCGTTTCCAATTTGTCTGCCTTTAACTCGCTGATCTCATGGAAGGCTTCTTCTACTGGTCCTCTCTTCTCATCAAATATAATCGTCACATTTTTCAAACACTCATCACTATCGGTAGTCTTCATTCTGCTGAGAAACTTAACGAAATCTCCTTAGATTAAGTAAACTTGGCGTCACCTTGCTCGAGGTCGTCTTCTACTTTGCATAATGTCGAATATTTAGCAGTGTTGTCAATCGTGTTGATCAGCAGTTCGATGTGTTTCCACGAATCATTTAGTCTGGACTGGTACTTGTTCACAGTTGACTCGTTCAAAGTCTGTCCCTTCTCTGTCAGGGGTCTCTCGGAGCGAAGATCCTTATCGTCGCTAGCCATTGAATCTGTGCCGTGAGCTTTTCTTACTATGCAGTCTTTAATCCTGAGATGCTTATACTGCTAGTATTACCAAAAAGCAGCGAAATAAAGATAAACAGTCAGTTACAGGAACTGATATTCACTTTATTAAGGTCATGCCCAAATGGTAAGAAAACTTGAAATAACAAAACACACTATTACAATTCAATCTCAAATAACAAGATTATAAAAAAATTATACAGGATTGTGACAGTTATTGGTGACCATACTTTCTAGATTTAGACAGAAATTCTCTTAAAGATGAGCAATTTGAACAGGATATACCCCATAAGTATAATATATAACTTTCTCAACTTTTATGTGGTAACTTATCAGTATGTAAACAGTATGCACTCAATATCATAACACAATCTCACAATAAACATTTGCCACACAGAAACATACATAGGAAAATACAGATGTAACAAAGTTTTCAGATGAATCAAAGATCCATTTATGTGAAATGTATCAATATATTTTAAGTACTTAGTTATTATGTTAAAAGATATGAAAAATGTATGAATTGTACAATTATGTACCATGATAAGTTCATTCCGAATTTTCTCTTACTAATCAAATAGTTGCGTGGTGTTTTATATTTGGACTAGTAAATAAACAATTTTTACAAACTTTTACGTAAGAAAATATCATGATTAACACTTACGCTGTGCAGGGACAGACTCCACTATAATAAAATCTTGCAAAGAGACATAAAACATATGAAGCGTGCTCGGAAGCACATGGTGATGCTATCGCAAAACGTTTGTACCACGTTCCAATATTATAAAAGAGAAATACAAAAACCGAACAAATTTGAAAATTATTCCGGAGACGAAACAATTACTCTCAAACTGACATATACCTGTCCATAGTGAATGATAAAAATATATACATGTACATCAAGTGCAGGGAAATCTACACTTATTTTGTCAATAAACTACGAAATGTCTGCACCAGAGTAATTGCTTACACCTTTAGTATTTCATCACATGTGAGTTGATGTCCATTAGCTATAATTGAATTTTACCTAATTAGTAATTATTGAGAAATAAATTAAAAACCTACTTTCATTTTCGATAAACTAGCCCGAAAAAGCAAAAAAATGAGAGTAAGGTGGTGAACACGCTTTGGCGGATCCAAGTCAGTGAGAATTGCATCAAAATATATGCTTGCAATTAAATAATATTGAATGATTATGTAAGGGGTGAGTATATTTACTGGGAACCTATTTAGGGTATACATAGAAATTAAGATACGACAAATGTTGAAAAAATAAGATAAGTCAATTCGTTTCTTGAATGCTTGATTTTAGTTCTATTGAATAGAACTTTCCAGAACGGGGTAACCAAGAACGCGGGTTGACGTATCAACGTCATGGTGGCAGGTGTAGGGCGAGTTAATCATCGGGTAGTTATCTTGGATCTGACAGCTTTAGTTTAAGATATGCAAAAAAGTATGTTATACGTATCTATCATTTTTAAATTACAAACATTTTTATACCACTGCAGATTAGTAGTAAACCATATACGTTAATTTGTGAAACAAACAAATCGTGTTAACAACTCCACGTCTGTATAAACAGATGCTGTATGCATAAAACGAGGAATTTGAATTTGGTCGGATAAGGTTACAGACTTTTATCTGAAATCCTTTTTGAGACAGTGAAACTAGTTATAGTGAAATTTGGCTTAAAGACCTAAAGAAAAAAAATTAGAAAAGAGAAACGACGCACATGAACAAGTTTGCATGGTTTTTTTCCAGTCAGCTGCAACAAAAAGAAAAGAGGCCATATACATGAAGCATTGTATCATATTTGAAAATGTTTAAAGTGTCAATTCCCGCGCTTGCGCGGAATATTATCTAGTTCATTATAATGGAGCTCCACTTCCGCCCCGGCCGGGGCTTGAACTCAGGACCTCTGGAACCCACTCTCCTAGCAGAGAGCGGCCACCGCGCTAACAACTCTGCCATCTAGGCATGACAAAAATCGTGCTTTCAATGACGAACGAAACCTAGCGCGCTGGTCACTCACTACACGGTCGTTTGAGATACAGATGGAATACAGTTAAACGACAATTTGAGAGGATCGGGACGATACACATTGCATTGCATATGGACAGTATGTTCTATATAAATTTGTAATACGAAATGACTGTTTTGAATCGGACCACTTACTTACTTTTTTTCGATGAAATAGATGCCACTGCGATAAAATCGGGTTATACAATACTGCCACCTCGGTGCATTATCACGTGGTAACTTAAATAGCTTACATATATTCCTTAATATAAAATGAGATAGATAAACCCGCAGTTTCCACAATAAACATATCAAATAAAGGCAAAACATCTCAGTTTTATAAAAACTACTGCTAGAATCCTATATTATCCTCGAATAAATAGTTATATCGTATACTTATAGAAAATATACCCTTTTCCGCCTTGTGCGATATAAACAGAAAACTCGCCTACCCGTGTGATATAAACCCTAGGGGTGTGATATAAGATTATATCACACCCCTCTCCGGTAATCTTCGGATGTTATATCACACCCCTTTCCGTTAATCATCGGCTACTATGACGTAGAGTTCGGTATGCGTCGCTCAACTCCGATCTCCGAGTATGACGTCAAATAATTACGTCGATGTCAACTAAGTATACAAACAGCAGGCGCAAAAAAATCAGGAAAGTTAACTAGAGATGGAATATATAGACACGGAGCGATTTGTTAACAATAAACATTCATCATATGATGTTTTTCATTGTTTCTTTGATATTTTCTATAAGTATATGATATAAAAATCATAACATGGCAATTTTTATATCGCATCCTCTATTAGCCCTCGGTAGCTGTATATCAGCCCTCAAGCCTGACGGCTCTCGGATTGATATACAGCGACCTCGGGCTAATATAGGATGCGATATAAAAATTGCCATGTAATAATCAATATATTCGATACGTTCTCTAACATCCTTCCAATCTTTTATACAGTATGCACGGAAAACGGCACCGGATTCTAGCAGCACTTTTCAAGTTACGCATTTATTAAAGTATTAAATGTGAACTTCAAAATATACGGGGTAGTGTTGTTCTAGTCGGATGTTTATATCGTAAACAACGACAGAGGAAAGCCTGACCGAGAAATAATTACATACCTTTTAGAGAATATTTCCTAAAGTTAACATATGTTCCAATATTATCTTGTTCAATTCTCCACAAAACACACCATATTACCTAAGAACAGTTTTTTAGATTTCTCTTATTTTGAATCTGTTTACAATGCTTTCTGATCAAATTTACAGGACATTACACTTTCAGTCATGACGTCATCAATGTATAAATCTACCTAATACAGTCTAATTTATGAAAAAAAAATGTCTCTGGTATTTTTTATTTGATTTTGGTCGACGTGTTTTAATATTTAAAAAGGTATTTAATAAGTAAGATTTACTATTTCGCGAAATTACATGCATCTTCGATTCCATATGCTACCTTAACACCCCTGCGAAATGATTGTTCACTGTCTGTAATCCGTAAAGACAAAGAAAGGTTGTCTTATTTAACAGAGATACTATTTAGAATTAATATGAAGCATTTGTATTCGCTTGCCAACGACGAGGGCAAAAGAGTCAAACAAATAAACGCAGGGGATTGTTTTTTGTATACAGTAACTATGTGTCTCTTTATGTTGCCCATCACCTTCATAATTCTGTTTAAAGGGTTTCTCAATATTATACTAATATCACATAATGCCAAAAAAAAATTGATTGGAATAAAAACATATATGCACATATAGTGCATGGTTTTTGTAGTCAGCCAATTTTGAAAGTTTAAACAATCCAACCATGGGGTTTAAAGATTAAAATCAACGGATAGAAATAAAAGATTCGATTGATTTTCTTTGGTGGACTTTTTGGTTGGAAAAACTTGCAATTTAGAACTCTGGTGTACAAAACATAAAGAATGTAGTTCAACGATTGAATTTGTTAAAAGAATTGAGTGTTTTTCGGCAATTCATATCCACTAAAATATAGCTGCATTATCCGTAAATAATAACATGTACATGGGAACCATTTATATGTAAGAACCATCTCATACATGTAAGAGGTTCAGTTCGCATAGCCACATGCTGTCATATCCCTATCATAGAAACACCAAACGTTTGTTGCTAGGCAACTCCGTTACCACGGTTACACATACCCACCATTTTTATGACAAATTGTCTTGATTTTAACTGAAAAACACACTTTATCTGTTTGAATATTTGTTTCGGTAAAATTTGTAGTGATAAATATTCAGCAAATTATCAAAGCATCAGATCATATTTATTTAAAAAACAACAACCTTGTGTTCCCTACTTATAAACAGTTTGCAAGGAAAACGGCATGTTGCATTAAATCAACACAGAACACAGGACTCTAGCAGCACTTTTCAAGTTATGCATTTGTCAAACTTTTGAATCATGCTAAATCTGAAGTTCAAATTATACTAGGTAGTGTTGTTCAGTTTGGATATTTATGGCTTAAACAACAACAGAGGAAAACCTGGCCGAAAAAATAAAAACCACGGAGTTAGTCGGCAAAGATAAACTTGAGACAAAAAGAAAGATAATTGATATGTAAAAGAAGCAGATTAATAGACAATCGATTTCTGATTAATGTACACCTCTCTCTCTCTCTCTCTCTCTCTCTCTTTCTCTCTCATTATACAAATATAGTGTGTAGCCTATAACATTTTATATATCTTATTTCTAAAACATTTGAAGGTTAATCAAAAAATTAACGATATTTTAAGATAACTGCACAGCTACGCATATTACAACATGTTACAACAGTGTGTGTGTATATATATATATATATATATATATATATTGGAAACAAAGATATTTTTTGTGAAAATTGAATTATGTTGCTATTGTAACAACAACTAAAATCCCAAATACCTGCATATTTCGAGGTACTTTTGAATATTTTTTTTTTCTCATACCTGTAACATGATACTTCAAAATAAATTGATTGAAATGACCAATCATGTTGTCAACTTTCATGTAATATTAGTTGAAGCTGCATGTTAGCAAATTAATGGCCGTTGCTATGACGTTTTGAACAATTAAGAATTTCTGATTTATTTTCTTAAGTTAACATATTTCCTTAGCAATGGCAATTTAACGATGCTTAATAACGATGCTTGAATACATTTGATGTAAAAGTTCTGCGTGTTTCCAACAAATAGCAGCAAAGAATGGTTATTAATTGTATTTAAAACAAGCATTTCCGCTTTACATAATCACTATATATATGTATAGTTTTCATATTTTTTTCTTATTATTAACCTTGTTACCATATCAGCAACTATATAGCTTTTAGCGTTGCAATTGCAACGCTTAATGCTATTTATTATCTATCATTAACGGTTGCTACATACCTTCATACTCTTGACCGACAGTTTTCATTGGCTTTGTCCACCTGTACTGATCATGAGTGAACATATGTTGTTTAAATTCCAGAGTTATGTTTTGCTTCCAAATACTGCAACCAAACCTTAAGACCTGTCAATCAAAGAGTATTGCGATGCGGGTTTTGAATCTCCCGCATGCGTATGATTTATAGCTTACATGTACGTATACAACATTAAAAGGTCATAGCTAAAGACATTCATTTATACATGGCTTCAAGTTTACAAAGGTTAAACAGAACATGCATTACATGACTAATTTGCAGTATCAAGGCTATCGATGCAGAAACAGAATCGCCAAATATGACAAATTGTTGATAACTTGTTTAATATAATTTCAATTTGGATTTTACTGTGCCTGCATTCCGTACCTGATTACATAACATGATTTAGGACTACTGCGTAGTGCTACAAGAGTCAGAAAGTTCATTCTGTCAGTCATCATTACAACAATTAATTGCGCCGTACATAAGTATCATAATGACTAATTTGCCATAGTAACGATTAAAGGTCATAGCATGGCTATCTGGTTATACAAAGCACCTTGTACTTCAATATAGACATGTCTGGATATTCTGGTTTTTAGTTAGGGGAAGAGATGGATGAACTTCGACTCTCTTCTTTAGAAAATAAGATGTAATCTACTTCCTGTTTACTTGCTAATGTTCTCAGGTTTCAATTATATTGACATCACGCCTGGGCGATCTTTTTTCAAAAATATCAAATTTTCTTTCGTGCGTTACAAACTTTTGTTGACAAGGATTTCATTTATTTTACTTGATATGTTACCCCTTTGTTCAACCAGAAAGCTAAATCTGCTTCAATTGTAAACTAGATGTGGGAAAAATAAATCGCAAATAAAGCAAATTCCTAAAGCAGAATGAGATCTGGTCTTAACAATTTCTTTTGCCCTAAAAAGATATTTTGATAAGATGGCCCACATCTGTAGGAATTGAATAATTCAGCCTTTTCTAAATAATTTGACTGGGGCCTGGAAACATTTGGATACACCAACATGTAAAGTTGTTTTCATATATGATAAAAATAATTGCGATTTTCAATTACTTGTTGAATAATGTCTCCTATTATTGGTGTTGCATTATTATTTATGAAAGGCTCAATTTGAAAAATATTGCTACGAAATTTTAATATGATTGTTGAATAAGCTAGTAAGGACAAGTTCATTTGCTTGAATTTAGAAATCACTACAATGAGAGTTTTTCTTAAATATATATATATATATATATATATA
>WFKH01002636.1:37040349-37057001 GCA_016163765.1 Magallana hongkongensis
TATCAGAGGTATGTGTGGTATCTGCTTGATTGTATGTGTAGATACAATGCATGACAGGTTTTGGGATCTACTTATTTCTCTCAAGAAAGTTGTTTTGTACCAAAAGAAGAACATGAAAGCTAGGACACGGGGAAGAACTTGTTTTCCTTCCTCGCAAGTGGTAATCACTCTTGATGGGGTACAAAGAGAACTGATCTTACTACAGAAACCTGTGGGTGCGCTATTATAACGGATGCAAACTTAAGGTATTCATCCCTGTAAGTAGGAATCGTACGTCTGGGTTCTGTCGTAGAAATTCAATCCAGTATTTATATTAACATTTTAATACGAGTACTGGCCACAAAGTGATTTGTTGTTTCCTCAATAAATTTTAAGTTAACTTCTTTGTTGTTCATACAATGTATTTGGACTAGCTATACCATCACGGAAGATTCATATTATTAAAATATGCAGATCCACTTCTTAAAAATCGGTGAGTTTCTTTTATTGACAAAATGAATGTTTACTAAGCATATGAAAATAATGACTATGGAAACAAAATAAATCTGCTAAAATATATATTTTGTTTGAATTCATCAAAACTCGGGGTGTTTTAGAAAGTTAATGATTTCTTTCGACCATACTTAAATGTAACCTATGTTCGGCATTATTAAAAATATCAAAGAGAACACTGATTCAAAATTTAAAGATTGAAGCAAAGTACACATAACTTATGAATTATTCATGACAAAGTAATACAATGTGCATCGTGATTTCACACCAAGGACAATTCAAGGACACAAGGACAACCCAATTTTATTTAGCTTTGCTCACTTCACATATATGCATTTTACATGTACGTTGACATAGAGACTTGTAATTTTCACCTAATTCTTAACAAAATCAGACAACTTTGCAATGCCGAACGCATAAATTGTACTTTATAGAAAAGGAAACGGGAAGATTTTTTATATGGTTTTATTTCTACCCATCTTTACCTCAACGCACAAACGTACATTGTATTAGGTTATTATTCAAGATCTCTTCTTAATCGATAAACCGGAGTAAAAGTACACACATTGTTATTGTCAGTCAGTACTGTAAAAAAGAAACAATCGATTCTTTTATTTGTGTGTAAATTTTATACGACTTTTTAAAATTATTATCAGAATCACTATCGATTCTGTCAGCTACGTCAAGCATAAACAATACTCGCCGCTGGTGTAAAAACTTTTTGATTGGTCAATTCGTTTTCTTAGGTGATGTTATCTATACGACTTAAATTACTTCACTGGGTATCTCCACTGCTGCCAGTTTGCAATTCAATTGCGCATTTTAAACTACCTAGGTCGTGGAAAGCAGGTTGATTCTTCAGAGGCAGGCCATTTGATCTGGTAATTATAAGCTTTTACTCTCTTTATATTTGATAAACTTGCTTTCAGGTGTCTTTGACAACACTTTTGCAACATTAAATTGATTTTTATTTATATATTATACAACTGACCAATTAATCCAATCCCTTTCACCCACGCTTATGACGTTTTACACTGGGCAAGCACTGGGGGTACACCAGTAGGCCATTGTAAACTTTTGTGAATTCTAGTTCATTTTTCTTTAGATCAGTATAAGACATGACTTACAAAAAAGATAAGGGTTTGGTTAATTGACGCATCATTGCATTTCATCACTGTATCTTAGTTACATATTTTTGAATTTATACAATTTTTAATAGTAAACAAATGATTCTTTTGATTACTTAACAATATTATTTCTATCGATAATATTTCAAAGTACTTGTATTTATTGAGCATCTTTAAAGGCACATTTAGATATTTTTAAATGCACAACGGAATTGTAAAGCGAATGTTTGTTAAAAAGCATCATGTTTGTACTGATATCACATCTTATTAGCAAAGATGTTTATTTTATTATTTTAAGATAGTTTGAAATCAATGTACAATACTAATTTATGCAAACACTAAACTAAATAAGACTTTGAGAGCGTTATAATTAATAAAATGATTCCACAAAAAGTCGTTAAACTTGTCAGCCATTGTGCATAATGAGTCACACATATTCCCGCAGTCCCTGACGTGGTACAGTGAACACAAAGAATTTTAACTTCTACACCAGATACAGAAAGGCATGCGCAGAATACGAATCGAGAACGCCCAGTTGGAAATTAGGTTTTCAACTGCTCAAAAATTTGAAATTTAATTGTCGAAAAAAAACCCGGAAAAGATAGACAAAAAACATAAAAAAAAAAGTGAGGGCGTTCTTTTACGGGCTAATCGGTAATTGATAGCAAATTAGTGTATTTAGTTTTAGAGGAAAACTTTAAAACTTTTTTTCTGCTATTCTGCAGGCTCTCTAAGTCGAGTCATATTGTCCTTCTGTTTTCACGACGAATAGATATTCTTGAATATTCTGATTGCTTGTTAGAGTCTTTGAAATCTGAAGTCTAAATCACAATTGATCTAAACGTAATCGCACTTTTCTGCTCATGATGTCTTTTCCAAACTCGGAACATAGACGCCTTTTGAAGGTGATAGATAATTTTTGATTAGTTTCTTTTAATCCATGTTTTTGGAGATTGTAAAACATTTTATTAAACAAAATAAAAGACATTGTTTAACTAAAATATTCATCTTATATCTCCAACAATTTGCATACATGTATTAGTTAACCCTAAATATAACATTTCTTAGTTTTAAGACAAATTATTAACCCGTTCCTCCTTATGCCTCACAACGCACTTGCATTAACGTAAAAAAAAATGATTTATAGAGTTACATTTGTTGTGTGTGTATCGGTTTCCATCAAAATATAGCTCGTCTCTATTATTTGTAGCTTATGTGGCTTTGCATGAATGAATTGGGTGTACTAGAAAGTCGTATGCTCCTGTTTAAATTTATTTTTTGTATATTAAGTTTCAGTACAGTGCAGGTTTTGTTAAAAAAAAACCCCATTAACCATACCTAATATAACATTAACTTTATATTTCACTTACAATAATACCAAACATAGTTAATTTTATTCATTAGCAATTAATCATCTTTCATTTTGTTGACCATCATAGGTACAACCATTGTATCAGAGCTTAAGCAAACTTATTCGGTGCATACGGTAGTAAAAGAGAGCAATTGGGACACAAATTTAAACAAATGAATGAAAATAAACTTGTAAACTTAAAGGAACTTGTAAACTTAAAGGAAATTTAACAACAAGAAATATAAATTAAAAAAAACCAGCAGTATCAGATTGTGCTGCCATTTCAAATCAAATAAAAACCCGAAATAGTAATTAACTAACTCAAGAACTTTTATATATTTAAGCAAGATTTTGGAAATAGTAGTTTTATAACTATATATATAAAATGTTCATCTCGATGTTTAAAACAAGCTATATCAATACTATCCCAGTTTTCGTAAGTCTTTTTATTAATACAGTATTTGATTAAAATTAAAGACATAATCTATGTTCAAAAATATGCTCTCGTTACCAACATTTACTTAAATTTGTGTGCATGCAAGGGACACTTAACATCGTACGATGTTTGAGATCTAAACGTATTTGGGAATAAAAATGTTTTCATATTTTCAAACTATTTAAGTGAATGTTTTTGTGTATGTATCGTTTCCAGTTCTGAATCACTTGTACGCATAGACACATACAACAACTTCAAAAAATATAATGGTTATATAGAATTTATTTTTTCGTACATAATCAATGAAAAAAAAAAACCTGTACTCGAAAAAAAAAAAATTTTTACAGACCATCGGATAATTGAAATTAACAAACATATGTTCAGAGTCATACATTTATTATGCATTTTGAGCTATCCTGATATGTTACCTGCTTTTTCAATAATGCACCGTAATGTTTTAATGTGCAAAAAAATTATAAATGTTATAAAAGTATATTTACATCTACCGCGTATGATTCTCTCTATTTCTTACGGAAGCTTATAGTTAATTAATTGCTCTATTGAAACAGCTAGACTGAAATCTACACGTCCCGTTTATCGATTTCTCGAAACCTACAGCAGCCTAAGAAAATCACGGACTGCACGAAATAATCATGATGATGTCAGACTCAAATTCCGATACGATTTTGCTGTTTCTTTTAGCTAACGTACTGATGTACATTATCAGTAATTTAGTAAATTGTACTAACTTTTTATAATCAAAGAAAGCTGTAAATATAAACAATGGCGATCATTGCAGAAAAAAAATTACATAACCCACGTTAGCGGGTTATGTATTTTTTCTGCAATGTCGCCACCTTCATACCCCGCATGAATCACCAAAGAAAGCATTGTATTGTTTAAATGGCTCATGTATTCATTTCTATGATTAGAATGATTTATTCAGTTCTTTATTTAAATGAATTAATAAAATAAATTGTCAAATTAATTAAGTCTTGATAAAATATCTCTATAAATATTGCTCTTGTGTATTTCTTCCCATAATACAAAGATAGTATTATATGCTTTTCAATTTAATCTTTTTGATACATACATTTCATTAGATTTAGTTTATTTTTTATTTTAACCGGCGAGCCTGATGTGACCAACAATTCGCGAATTTGCTGTAATGGTAACATTATTTTCATGCAGACATTTTTAGGAATAAAAAAAATTCAAATTTTAAATTTTCAATTTCCCAAATTACAAGTTTTCAATTGTAAAGTACCATCTTGTGAATAGTTTTTGTAGGTGTTGATAATGTATTCCAGGCGCTTAAAAGTAATAACGTTCGTAGATCTGATAGAAATCAACAACAAAAGTATTGACCTAATTGATGGTTAGTCTAATTATTTTATAATTGTAAAATAAACATTGAGAAGAAACGTTTGAATGTTGTATATTGTCATTATCAAGTCGGAAACATTAACGATCTGTTTTAAGGGGGATGTCCAGCCATCTTGTACACATGTGGACTACAAAAAGTAAATATTTCTTGAACTGACTTCTCCATGCCAAACATTGACAAAAACTGTTCTCAAAAGATACCAAAAGTAATAAATATGAGGTTTTACATGGTGTTTTGTACGCACCTTGATCACTCAAGTGCAAAAGATCGGATTTTGTAATCATTTAGAACTGCACAGCTTCAGACTTAAATTCAAGATACAAAAACTTTATAAATATGAAAGAAGGTCATTGGTGTCCCCTATACAACCATTTGTTGAGAAAAAAAATTAACCTTTTTTTTTTTTTTTTTTTTTTTTTTTTAAATTTTTTATTAACCTTGTACATTTTTAAAGGCTATAGCTTTGTCTAAAAAAAATTAACCTATCCTTAAAATGGGTGATAGAAAATATTAGTCGGCAGGAGATATATTTGCTTTGTCAATGGAGGTACATTGAAGTAACTGTTACATTTTTTGCACATTTTTATTTAATAAGGACAATAAAAATTTTGTCCCTCCCTCACTTCTAAATATAATTTGATTTATACCTATAGAACTGAAAACACAAATGCGGGACTAGCATAGAGATGTATGTTACATTTTCGACATATTATTTTGAATTGACATTTATTTTTTTTACGTGTATATAAAACGTCAATGTGCCTTCATAGACACAAGAGGTCCAAATATAGACTGAATTTTCTCATTCTAAAAAAAAGTGTCCATGCCGACTGATAATAATAGTGTTCCCTATATTGAGACAAAGCTTCAACTTAAATATGCAAGGTTCTACTTTTTTCTCATAAAATGGTTTCAGAGTGGACACCAATGACTCCTCCCCCTTCAGATACTTTGAGATTTTTAAATATTTGATATACGTCTGTAGCTGCGCAGTTCAACAATTGTTCTAAGTGATTAAAAAGGCGTTATTCTGCACTTGTGTTTGCGATTTGCTCACAAAAGAACATGTAAAACCTCATATTTATTGATTTTTATCTTATAAAAACAGTCTTGGTCAGTATTTGGCATTAAAAAAATAAGTTTAAGAAATGTTTCCATGTTTGGTCCACATATGTACAAGATGGCCGGACATCCCCCTTAACAATGTTTGCAAAAAAAACAATAACGAAATAACGGGACACAAAGTGAATAAGTTTTGAATCAACTCATTAATTGATAAATCGTCCTGCGCTCGAATAAAATTAGAAGTTCGACACGAAACAGGTGCATGCTTCACCGGCAATTGTTAAGGTGGTATGGGACACCTGTTGATAATATATGGATAAAATTACACAATGATCAAAATACTTTCATCGTTTAAGAATTTTTAAATTTCACAATATTTGACCAAAAATTATGTTTTAAAAATTTTTGGGAGGGTGAAAATTATAATAGCCCCAGCAGGATTCAAACTCAGGACTAACAGATTTGTAGTCAACACTCTAACCCATTGCGACTAGCTGCAAGGTAATAATTCCGGAAAAAAACAAGATTTATAGAATTATACTTGATTTAATTGTTTATTTCGATCGGAAAGACGTCACAATATGGAGATGTCCCATACCACTTTAATTTAACAAACATTGACCACGCGACCAGTCAAAAAGTGGCTGATAACGTTATGGCGAATACATTGGCGAAAACCTTTAGTATTCTAATACAAGGGTTGACCAAAAAGTAATGCCACAGATGCAATAAAATCGTGGAAAAATCGGTGTAAAGTGACACAAATTCATGCTTTGAGATATCTACCAATTTCAATTCAGATCGAAAATGTTAACTATAACGATAATTATTTTTGAAGATGATGTATTTTATATAGAGTCGACGCACGCTAGCAACGTCATTTCTGGATATTTTGGCTTTCTGGTAGAACTTCATGATTTAGTCCTTTATAAATTATCTTTTTGTTCATTAAGTAAATAATTACACTTTTTTGTAATCGATGGAGTACATGATCGTGCGTTAAATGAGGTTGTTGCGAGGAAGGGGGTTAAAATCTAGTGATGTTGTGATGAACCTTGTAAACAAATTTCTCAAAAAAAAAAATGATTAAGCGAAAAATCTTTTTATTTTTTTTATAACTTTATTATTTATTATTTTATCTTCTGGGGTTTTTTTTTGTTTTTTGTTTTTGGCAATTTTTAATGTATAGTTTATCAAATGATGTATACATCTGTCTACGTCGGAGATAATTAAAGTGTTTATCCGTGTTTGATTTGCAACGCTGGAGTTACTTCCCCATATTTATTTGGCTTGAAAAAAAATATTTTCAGAAACTACATACCTATACATGTACCTTTAAATGAAAGAAAACAAGTATATGCTTTACAAGGCATCATTTTTGGTCAAATGTACATCTGATATCTTGAAAAAGTGTATTTAATGATATCTATACATAAACATGTCACATAATTATGGACTACATTTTAAAATGAAATCAGATTAGAAAAATTGTAAGATTCTAAACATGGACTCGATCTGTAGTTAGAAAGGCATTAATATCACGAGTTTTTAGTTATTATTTTTATGTCTGCAGACCATTTCCTTTTTTGTCAGTTATATATTAGTCAATTTTATATTTTATCTTCTCGAAGTCAAATTTTCTTGAACCAACTACCATTTTCTTTAACTGTAATGCAATAATTTCTGTCAAATAAACATTTCGATTACAGGACGAAAAAGAGATGGTATGGCGCACTGGTTGTTTTCCGTATTAATAATTTTCAATACATTTTGCATGGCAATGGAAAATCCGGTAAGAACAATGATAAATATTGATAACAAGAATAAGAAACATGCTTAAAGAGGTGTTGGTAGATTAGAGCAAGGATGGTTTATGTTCATAGTGCAACTGATGAGTCTTTTGGCGTGTGGTTTTTTTTAATATAATTTAATTCTGGTTGTAACGCGCTTTCTGATTTGCTAAAAAATATTTTATATCGTATAAAGAATGTTGCCTACGTCATAGTAGACTAACGTCGAAAACATATCAATCTGCCTAACGTTACGTTTGAATTTTGTACATGTTGATGTCATTTTAAAAGTCAAATGACAGTTTTTATCTACAATTAAAAGCAGAACATTAAATTATAAGCAATGAATTCAATATTTATTAGTTTTATACGATATAAAATGGTTTGGAACTGTTTACGCTTTTTTATAAACCGCTCGCGGTTTATAAAGCGTAAGCTATTCCAAATCATTTTATTTCGTATAAAACTAAATAAATATTGAATTCATTTCTTAATTAGAAAAGGACTAGATGTTGTTTTATACACAGTACAGAACTAGTGAAAAAAGTACATTACAAAATAATTTAATTCTGGTTGTAACGCCTCATTTGATTGGGTAAACAAAATCATATATATCGTAACCTGCCTACGTCACAATACGACGCGCGTGCAAAACGTATTAATCCGTTTGACATTACGTTTAAATTTTGTACAAATTAACATCATTTTACTAAATAATGGGCATTATTTTCTTATTTAAGAAGTATAAAATTAAATTATTAGGAATAAATTTAATTTCTACCTATGTTATACGCTTCGTGGTTTATAAAGCGTAAACTGCCCCAAGTTATGTTATATCGTATAACATAGGTAGAAATTAAATTCATTTCTTAAATAACTTTGGTGTATAAAATTCCCATAACGATAGGCATACATTATCAAAATCCAGTAAAAAAAACAACGGCTGAAAAATAATGTATTTTTTATTCAGATTTTCAATTTTAAATAAAAAGGTATTTTTCCACTGAGAAGGCTGGTGTCTAAAAACCTCAGTCCCCAATTTGTATTATGTATATGAAACTATATTCTTAAACCTTGAAAATTAGCCAGATTTAACAATAAGTCGATTATGAAAATAAGCCACCTAATTCTTGCATTAACAATTTATCAGACATATACCTGTTTTTAAAATAAGCCAGTCATGATATTGCAATTTAGGACAGATTTTTTATACTAGAAAGTGTGTTTTTTCTACCTGCAAGATGTTGAACACGGTATTATTTTCATTAGCTTATTTCATTATAAAATTCCATGACATTTATGATTAGATTGAAAATGAATGACCCAAATTTTAGATTCTCTGTTATAACGTTTCCTTTGAGTAGGAGTACGTCTAGTACATGTAGTCGCCATTGCTAAAAGTCACTGTTAATAAAAACAGGCGCCCAGAATTAAAAATCCTTGAACAATTTTCATTTAACTCTTACATATTCTTAGAACAAAAAAGTAGCTCTCAATTGAGAGATTACAATCTATTGTTTTGATAATAAGCCATGATTATGCTCTCGTCGCTTACGAGTTTTTTGTTTGGATAATAAGCATTTGAAAATAAGACGACTTTAAAAAAAAGCCCTCACTTTCTTACCAAAACGTAAAATATGCCGCGGCTTATTTTCAAGGTTTTAGGGTATTTCTAGAGGTTAATGCACGTACATATTTAAAAAGATCGTCATTCTTTACTAAACATAAATTGGTTGTCCTGATAAAATTCTTTATATAAGATTAATCCAATGATTTCAAGTATATTAATTAATATTTCTATCATTCAGAGGTTACGTTGTACGCAAAGATTTGTAGATACGCGAATATAAGAAAACCACTGCACACATGTAGACAATTACAGACTTAACAAAACATTTGGAAATTTTGGTACAAATCCTTCGTAAATCTCAGATCATTTTAGAACGGGTCCATGTGTCGAAGTGTTATATCATCGCATATAGGCAAATCATACGCTGAAGTGGATCGGATGGTGATATCATATACTTCAGAACACGACGTATTTTCACTGATTTTTTTTATGTTGAATGTAGTCCCGGGGCCTGCAAGATGAATTTGTTGAAGGGGAAATTGACCCTGTATAGACGAAAAAAAAATGTTCGATTTACACTCTAAGTAAGACAGCACCTTATGTGTATAATGATTAACATGACTTGGTATTTAGAAAAAAAAAACACCTTTTAATTAAAAAAAAAATATTTAGTGATTTTGTATCATTGTAATGTACTGCTACAAAATATGATTCAAGCATGCTTTCATGGATCCTTTTTCCCCCTATAATTAATTTTTTTTTTAAGGCCCAGGTTTTTAACCGGTCAGGTTACCTCAAGTAAGTTCAGGTGAGGGTTGGAGCCTATTTGATAAAGGTGTGAAGCCCCAATGGAAAGACGCTTGTGTATACATCTCAATATGCACGGGGTGTTAAATGCTTTCAACAAAATTTTTTTAATGATCTGGAAAATTATCGTATTTATATACATGTATGTACTAGAAAAAGCAAATTGTCGATATCGTTGAAATAAATAAAAAACAACACATGAATAACCGCGTGCGATATGAGCATAATCTATCTTTTGTCCTTACAAGTTTCCGACGGGGTTGACTGAGTATTTTTCGCGATGTTTCATGCAATATACGATCATCGTACCGTTCTCAAATATACTAAATGTAACATTAATGCAACATAGGTTTGTATTTATAACTTCTCCGATCAGCTGCTACACAATTGAAAATTAATAGAACAGCTTGTTTCCTTTACATAGGCGCTGTCGTTAATACTACTGATATATTTATCAGTATTGAGTATCAAATAATCAGCAGCTTAAAAGCTTCGTATTAGGTAAATGACTATTTATAAACTTATGGTTTGGAGACTCTTAATTCTATGTGTAAAACTTATGTATGAAGATATTTAAACGCATATAAAAACAGCTTGGCGTAAATGAAAGATCAAGACAATCTAAGTATATTTTGCGTGAAATTTGGAGAGAAAAATTAGTACCAATGTGACTCATTCTGCGGGAAACCTACCAACTGAACCAATGTTGTGAAAATTGAGCTTGGAAAGTAAAAAGTGCCTTATTTTGAGGATGGGGCGAATTGTTATGATAATATTTTAAATGAACGGAATATTTAAATGAACTGTCAGCAAGAACTGCAAAATACATGACCTATCGAAGGATTTTTCATAAAAATATTTTTTATTTAATGTAAATAATCACTTGCGCCTGTGCGATTGATATATATCATTTGGTGTGTTATATGTAGGATACGCACGTCACGTGATTAAGAAGAACGTACATATGACGTCACAAAAATGCCTCAAATTTAGTGTTAGATAACGCTGTTAACTTATATTATAAAGATTTAAAGCTATACACGCTGTAATTTGCGTCACTTTTGAATGACAGTGAAAACGCATGTGTTTGTTTACTTATAAAAGTTACCTTTATTCTTTAAATTACAATGGTGAATTCCATCTCGTTACGAAGATATAGAATTTTAATTGAGATAAATAATGCCATTCATGACTATTGATGAAGGAAGAGCGAAACCGACCCCATGGCGCATGTCCGTTGGAAATCAGGTTGCTGTTATTGTTTGCCTAATTTTTATGTTTTACATATCTCTTTCGATTTTGAATATGCTTAACAGTTGTAAATTTGAAATTTATACATTTGTTATGGGTGTTATACACATGTACGTTTGTCATTCCCTATAGCCTTACTTTTGCATGCTTAAATAGGATAACACTCACACGAACTAAAAATAGATCTTAAATTCAGGGAAAACATTGTTAACGGTAAGTATATACCTGTACATGCTCACACGCTTATGTTTTTGTTTTCTCCGTATACAGAACAAATTTATGCTTTACTGAAACAAAATCATATCCTTTCCTTTGTGAAACTATAACAATTATGAAGGTGTTGACCATCTACAAATTTTGTATGATATGCTAAAATTAGCTGACGGTATCACGTGATAGATTAATATTCATGAGTAGGCATTGCTATCCTTGCAGAAAAATAAATATTTTTTATTGTTTGAAATTTGATATCTTTGTTACGTGATCGAATTGAGTATTATGATCAACTGCATAACGCTAAAGCGCGTTATTCAATGTGTATGCACACACCGCTGCAGTTATAAGACTCTATCTTTAAAAAAATAATAATCCAATGCTTAAGAAGAAATTCGCCTAGTTAAAGTATTTTTTGATGGATAAAACAGTACCGTTTTCCGATATTATCTTAGCTTTGGACAGCCATACAATGGCTGCGCATTTATTTTCAACTATTTAAGAAATGAACTCAATGTCTACCCAAGTTATACTCGTATAACCTGGGTTGGGGCAGTTCACGGTTTTTAATCCGCGAAGGGTATTTTAAAAAACCGTAAATTCCTCCAACCCATGTTATAAGATACCGTATTACTTGGGTAGATATTGAGTTCATTCCTTATTAAATCATTTAATTTTCTATAATTTACTGTACGAAATGAGTGTGTTTTACTTTTGAAAATAATATTAATCGTTCAAAATTCAAACGTAACGTCAAGCGGATTACAGTAGCCGCAACGTTATTCTTTAAAATCCTATCATATCGTATCGTGTATCAATCTTATCGTATCGTGCGTGACTGTATACTGTTCTATCGTGCGTTAATCCTATCATATCGTGCGTAAATCCTATCAGGTTTTTCGTTCAATTTAACAGTTTTTCCGTTTATCCTATCGTGTTTATCGTTTCGTGCCTTATCACAAGCAAGTAAATTTATTTCAAAGTTACATGTCATTTTGTGCGCCGTATACGAAAATTTTATCGAACAAGAAATGTAAAATCTTATCCAACATTCTATCATGATACTAATTTCTTAATTCTTGAAATCAAAATTAACCAATTTTACATGTAAATCATATCTGTAAGCAGTGGAAATGAAAATTAATGTAAACTATTGAAGTTCTTAGGAACAAGGTAACATATTTACCGAATATATTAAATCGTACACGGAGTGTATACCTGCGTTAACATTAACTTGTATATAACATAATTTGTTTTTTTTTTATGCATTAATTTTTACAGAAACAATATTATTTATGATATTAATTATATTTACTTAAAACAAGAGGTGTGTTTTAATTGAACCCGCTATTTTCCGTGTGATATTTGATCGCGGGCTGAAATGTTCTCGGCGATCCTCTAGGGTGTGCGGTAATGAAAACAATGTTAACAAATCATACGCGGAATGTGTATCTCCCTAAATACTTATTCAACTTGTATGTTATATAACTCGTTTTTAATGCACCATTTTTTTATACAGAAAGAAATGTATTTATGATAAATTTTATAATAATTTAGAACAAGAGTTGTATTTGAATTGAACCCGCTTTTTTCCGTGTGATTTGATCTTGGGCTGAAATGTTCGCGGTGATCGGCTAAGGTGTTCGGTTATGAAAACAATGTTAACAATACAGATAAATCATTGATCATTTAAGCTCATAATTTTTGTTAAAAAAATTAAAATGTTCATTTTTATACGTTCTATAAATGATGCAGCGATGATAAATACCTCGGCATTTGTTAATAACAAGAAGTTCTACGTATATCGTACATGTACGTGTTCTTTCTCCAATTCCGCCATTATCAGGTTAATCGTGAAGATCGTTTAACGCGATAATACGTTTATCATGAACATCGTTTATCCTTTCCTATCGTGTAACAATCCTATCCTATCGTGCGTGTATACTGTTCTATCGTGCGTTAATCCTATCCTATCGTGCGTGAATCCTATCCTATCGTTTATCTTGTAAAAAATAACGTTGCTGGTACCGTAGTACGTTTTTGACGTTGGTGCATTGTGACGTGTCTTTTGACGTGCAAACCAGGTTATACAAAATTAACTTAATTTTTCTATCCAATCAAATGCCGCGTTACAACCAAAATTTAATCATTCATAAATGAACATCTTTATTTTAATATAAAAAGACGTTTTCATGGATGATCGGCGTCACGTGATTTGATAGACTATATTGCTGATCAACGCGTTTGGTATGGCATAAATTAAGTGCGAGTAAATTTTTAATTCATACTCTCAAGAGTGGATTTATTCGGCAGTAGTTTCTTTTGATTATAGTGCTGATAGACATGGCGTTTTATCGTCACGGTATGCATCAAAAGACAAAAGTTATTTGCATGGTCGCCTCGAGCGCCAGATACGGTATACAATCATTCTTTAACATACAATATGGGGCCTCAATTCAGTTGATTAACAAGGGTACACATTCTGGGTAAATTTGAAGGTGTTGTTTTTATTTTCTGGGTCTTTAAGAATTATGTGTTGAATCCAATTCTAGATTCCTAGTATTTCTTACCGATTTAAAGTATACCCAGTAGACAAATGCCCAATGAACCAAAGTGAGTTTGAGAAAGCAGCGATAAGAATGAACTGTTGCCGAGACACGCGATACCAGTGTGCTCCAGATAGAAGCTTGTCCAGTCTTATAGAGTTCTGTACAGACGTCCGGAAATCTCTCTTTGGACCAGGTATTTAACGTTGCAGTGCACTATAATAAGTTATTTACTTAATCATGTAGGGAATTCAATTCATGATTGTTTTTTTAAATATCATGCTGAAATTTCATGTATAAATGTTCACAATTATGGGGCGACTTGTATTGATAACATCATATCATTTAAAAACGGCATTATTTTACATAAATGATTAAATAGATTTAAAGTTTTATAATTGACAGACAATTGTGTACGACTGGAGGGAAGAGGTTACCTGAATCATTATAGCTGTAAAAAATTCAGCAGTGGCTGTCCGACAGAGCCTTATTTAGACGATGAGATTTATAGATGTTCGTTTTATCTGTTTTTTTAAATACGTGTATAATTTAAAACATTTTTATTGTAATTCATCTTAACCTACATGCGCATTACTACATTGGTTGGCTGTTAAAATAGTTATTATTTTAATAGGACGCATTATTAATTTTAGCTAATTTTATTTGTATACACATGTAACAGTTCATATAAGATTTTGTTTTTTAATCTTATCCTGAGGTTGTTTTCTATGTAAGCATATATATAAGTATTTATTAAACAGATACGTTTTTCTCGTCAAGTTTTAGAACAACTTCATTGAAAAAAAAATCCAAATTATCTACACTTGCTAATAATAAACCTAAAATGGATAATCATATAATAAGACTTATTAGCATACGCTTTCTTATGCTTTTTTAAGCTTTGTACTTTTTATATGCATTTATTAACAACACATGAACATACATACATACATGTATAACAACATAATGAACAGGTTTTTTTTTTTCAATTAGGGAAACGTTTAAGAATAACCAACTAATAGCTGACACTTTAAATTATTGAAAAATAATAATCTGCCGTAATGAATTGATGTCGTCCACACAGATAATTTTACCTAAACTTATTTCATCTGCCGAAGAACAAAGACGCTACTCATATGCAACATTGCTTAAACGGGCAGTTAATGTCCAACACACTTAATATATTTTTCAATGTTTGGCGACTAATTAAAATGTGTTAGAAAGAACTCAATCGATTATTAACAGACCAAACAGTACTTGAATTAGAACAACCAGTTTATGAATTAAGAGGGCTTTAGTAAATTGTCTTTTGCTGTCTTGTGTGCCTCCTTTCTGGGCTATTATTAATATACCTTTTCTAGCAGTATCAAATATTAATCATCAGGCTTTATTTAAACAACACAGTGTTCAATAATATTCAAATCACTGTGAATGTCTTAGGATCTCTTGTCCTGTTAAAGTTGAATTTAAAAGGATTAATGCATATTGTAACAAAAATTAATGTTCTTTTAACCTAGCTATAGTACGTTTATGTAAAAATCGTTTTTAGGTTCATTAGAAATATTGTGTAAGAAGATATATGTATGGTTGAATAACAATTTTTTCACTGAGATTACATACACTGTATATCAATATTTCATCGAGAGTGGAATGGGATTACTTAAATGCATATGCAAATCCACCCAAAATTATAAATGTGCTACAAAAAATGTAATCATATAAATTTTGTTTTATTAAAAAAATATATCTATTTATAAAAAAATTAATATTATTATTTACAGATCCAGCATGTTTGTCTATCAACAGAGATTTAAACTGTTTCGTTGCTGATAAAAATTGCATAGAAAGGTAATTATAACTTGTTAGTGTGAAATAAAATCACCAACGTATTATCAGATAGGCTTTAGGCCCAGGCACTTGCTAGATAAAAATACGAAAGCGAATTTTTGCATCCCGTTTTTTTTTAATTCTTATTGCTCTAATCAAAACTGTTTCCACAATTCATATGTTTACACATCATCGCTAACCAAATGTTTCCGATACACACTTTGCTTCTCATAAACCCTTGGCCAATATGCATTGTAAATTGCTGGTGACAGGTGGCGCCGTCTGGACTTTGATTGAAAAAGAACGATAAATTCTGTTCGCACAGATTAGCCAATACAAAAATAGCTTTTATATCCGTTTCGGTAGCAGATGATAAACAATGGCCGCCTCCGCCGAGATTATTCGGATGAAACTTGGAATTGCAAAAATGAACGATTTCTAACAACTTAATTGTAAATAACATGTTGTTTAAAAAGATGTCAAGAGGATTTTTTTTCAGAAGTTCATTTTGAATTAACAACCGGTATCTAAAGTTGCACAAGTAATAAGTAGGAATATATAGTAAAATTCAATACTGTAGTGACATTTGCATGTCAGTATCCTGTATGTCTGTTTCCAATCTAAAGCTGTTGTTGCAAGTTAATGCCAAAATATGACATATTATCCCCAAAAGATGATTCGTCCATAAAATGGACCTTTCTTTGGAATACAAGAAATGTATTGGATGGGGATTGCTGAACTGAATAATTTTGTGTGTGTGTGTGTGTGTGTGTGTGTGTGTGTGTGTGTG
>WFKH01002636.1:37058811-37075065 GCA_016163765.1 Magallana hongkongensis
TAATACAAGTAAGTTTAGTTTCAGTGAATACTAATATTCATTTTTTCATTCATTGAAGAATTGGTGATACCACTACTCTTGAGACATCAAAAATGAAGACAAATAGATCTGAAACACACTCAAACATAAACAAGGTCATGGTTTTTGTTGTTGATGTTTTTGTAACAATCATGCTTGAGATTATAGGGAAATCTAGTAAAAAAAAAAAACAACCGCTTAAAAATCATGTAATTTTTAATTTCATATTCTCAATTTTAGATAAAATAATATTTAGATATTATTGCGTGTACTTATTTATGTGTATTGTATAGACTGTCCTGCTTTACTAAATATCGATTGATTGTGTTGATAAAACTATTTTTATGAGACCAATCCAATGATTCCAGATATATTAATTCATATTCTTATCATTCTCCAAAACACGTTACGATTTATAGATGCGTTTCTTGACGAAAATAAGAAAACCACATAGATAGCGATTATCCAGTGACATACTTTACAAAAACAGTTTGAATTTAGGTACAAATCCTTTAAAGTTTCCATGTGTCGTATTGTTACATGTATATCATCACACATACACAAATCATACGCTGCGGTAGATCGGATGGTGACATCATGGACTTCAGAACACGAAGGGCGTTATTTATTTCATTGATTTTTTTTTTATTTTGGACGTAATCCCGGGTACTGTAATATGAATTTATTGCAGACGTTATTTTCTCTGCATAGACAAAACAAATGTTCGATGTACACTCGAAGTAAGGCGGCACCTTATGTGTATGATGATTTACATTACTCGACATTTTAAATAAAATGATCTTTTAATTTTTAAAATCAATTAAGTTCTTTTGTTTCATTTTTTTTCAAATTGTAATGTATAGCTACAGTATGATTCAAGCATGTTTTCGTACAATTTAACCTAAGTTTATTGCTAAAATTAATCTCTTTTAAGAATTATGTTTTATTCAAATTCTAGATTGCTAGTACTTTTTACCGATTTCAAGTATACCCAGTAGACAAATGTCCCATCAACAAAAGTGAGTTTGAGAAGGCAGCGATAAGAATGAACTGTTTCCCAAACACGCGGTATCTGTGTGCTCCAGATAGAAACTTGTCCAATCTTATAGAGTTCTGTACAGACGATCCACGCTCTCTCTTTGGGCCAGGTATTTAATGTTACAGTGCACTTTAATAAACAATTTACATAATAATTGTAGGGAACAAAACCGTAGGAAATCAATTCATGATGGTTTTCATATATCATGCTAAATTATGAATTACATTATTATATGTTTATTGTTTATAATTGATTATTGGGCGCCTTCTATTGAGAACATCATGTCATTCTAAGACGGCATTATTTTACAAAGTTTATAATTTACAGATAATTGTGTACGACTGGAGGGAACAGGTAACCTGAATCATTATAGCTGTGAAGAATTCAGCAGTGGCTGTCCGACAGAGCCTTATGTAGACGATGAGATATATAAATGTTCGTTTTATCTGGGGGTTTTTTAATACATGTATAATTTAAAACATTTTATTGTAATTCATCTTAACCTACATGTGCATTACTACATTGGTTGGCTGTTAAAATAGTTATTATTTTAATAGGACGCATTATTAATTTTGAGCTAATTTTATTTGTATACACATGTAACAGTGCATATAAGATTTTGTATTTTAATCTTATCCTGAGGTTGTTTTCTATGTAAGCATATATATAAGTATTTATTAAAAAGATACGTTTTTCTCGTCAAGTTTTAGAACAACTTCATTGAGAAAAAAAAATCCAAATTATCTACACTTGCTAATAATAAACCTAAAATGGATAATTATACTGAAAACCTCTAATGATACATAGAATAAGAGTTATTAGCATACACTTTCTTATGCTTTTTTAAGCTTTATACTTTTTATATGCATTTATTAACAACACATGAACAGACATACATGTATAAAAACATAATGAACAGGTTTTTTTTTTAATTAGGAAAACGTTTAAGAACAACCAAGTAATAGCTGACACTTTAAACGTTTGAAAAAAAAATAATCTGCCGTAATGAATTGATGACGTCCACACAGATAATTTTACCTAAACTTATTCCATCTGCCGGAGAACAAAGACGCTACTCATATGCAACATTGCTTAAACGGGCATGATAATATGGATGATGCATGAAGCATTCAGAAGTCCCAGTTTGCAACTATACCTCTTTAAGTTTTTTTTTCTTCAAATTTCCCAAGTGCTGATAAGCCCCTTTGTGAATTAAGAGTGTAAATATAATTTTTTCATTTATAAAAGGTATTTTAATTATTTTCACTTTAAATAGAAATCAGTAAGAGTCTTTTTGTAAAGAACTAATCAAATTCATTTATCCAATGAATACACTTGTCCACTCCATTCCGAGCAGGCGATCACATAGAGGAGTTGATTTTAAAATTAATCTTGGAAAAGTTGTCCCATTAAGTTTTATAAATAATTTTACTTAAACTAGTTTTCTGATGCTGTTGTACTCGATATGTTGTCATTTGCATTTCGCTGATAAAGTAAGGTGATAATAGTATTAAGTTATCCTAAGATAAAATAATGAATTACAATATTCACATAATTGCTTTATTATTTGTAATCAATAGGACAAACAAAACAAATATTTTGAGAGATTCAGTTAAGTAGATGAAAAAATTACAGTAACTTTAGGGTTTTTTTTTTTCGATAAATGTGATTCTTACAACATGTTTAATTCTTTGATGATAGTTAATATCCAACACACTTAGTATATTTTTTAATGTTTGGCGACTAATTAAAATGTGTTAGAAAGAACTCAATCGATTATTAACAGACCAAACGGTACTTGAGCATTAAACAACCAGTTTATTAATTAAGAGGGCCTTAGTAAATTGTCTTTTGCTGTCTTGTGTGCCTCCTTTCTGGGCTATTATTAATATACCTTTTTTAGCAGTATCAAATATTAATCATCAGGCTTTATGGAAACAACACAGCGTTCAATAATATTCAAATTACCGTGAATGTCTTAAGATCTCTTGTCCTGTTAAAGTTGAATTTAAAAGGATTAATGCAAATTGTAACAAAAAGTTATGTTCTTTTCACCTAGCTAAAGTATGTTTATGTAAAAATCGTTTTTAGGTTCATTAAAAAATATTCTGTAAGAAAATTTATGTATGGTTGAATAACATTTTTTTTCACTAAGATTGCATACACTACCGATCAGACGCAACCTAACACCAGAGTAAACCCCAACTAAACCCTGGGTTTACTTTTGGGGTATACTTGGGGTTTATTCTGGGTTTGCTTTTTGAAAATTTAGGTCCACTCGGGGTTTACTTTGGGTTTACTCGGGGTTTACTTTCGGTTTACTTGAAATTGCTTTTGAGGTCAACTGTTCGCACTGAAGTGTAAAGCAGACCCGTCTTTTATCTCACCATTCTACTGCCTGTAATTACTGCCCCTTGTATATTCCGAATACACAGTAAGCGTCTGCTTTCAGTGGCATACCTCTGACCGGGTTTACTCTCTGTGTCCACTCTGGGTTTACTTTGGGTTTACTCTGGATCCACTCAAGTAAACCCGGAGTAAACCCAGATTGAACCCAGAAAGTAAACCCAGGGTTTAGTTGGGGTTTACCTTTTGTTAGGTTGGGTTTTATCTGTACTGTTTATCAATATCGAGAGTGGAATGGGTTTATTGTCCGGATAAAAAATCTCTAAAATGCATATATAAATCCACCCAAATTATATATGTGCTACAGAAAATGTAATCATATAAATTTTGTTTTATTAAAAAAAATATTTTTTTTACAGATCCAGCATGTTTGTCTATCAACAGAGATTTAAAATGTTTCGTTGCTGATATAAATTGCATAGAAAGGTAATTATAATTTGTTAGTGTGAAATAAAATCACCAACGTATTATCAGATAGGCTTTAGGCCCAGGCACTTGCTAGATAAAAATACGAAAGCGAATTTTTGCATCCCGTTTTTTTTTTATTCCTATTGCTCTAATCAAAACTGTTCCCACAATTCATATGTTTACACATCTTCGCTAGCCAAGGGTTTCCGATACACACTAAGCTTCTCATAAACCTTGGCCGATCTGCATTGTAAATTGCCGGTCACAGGTGGCGCCGTCAGGACTTTGCTTAAAAAGAACGATAATTCTGTTCGCAGAGATTAGCCAATACAAAAATAGCTTTTATATCCGTTTCTTAGACACATTATTCTTCCTATGATCACAAGACTGCCCAATAACTATATTCGAATTAATGATGTCTTTTTTTTTAATTATTATTACATTATGGTATATTACATTTAACAAAGTAAATTTCTTTTGATTGAATGCGTTTAAAGTTTTTATATGATTTTGATTATGAGAACAGAAAAGGAATGTTCTTTAAAACAAACAAAGATCAGGCGATGTCCTCGTTTTGTGTTTTTATTAAGGTCAAGATTTTTTAAATGATTGCAGAGTGTCTTTTTGGTGCTAGAACCATTATGACGTCATTATTGATTAGATGATTTTTTTCCCGTAGTTTACGGCTTTAAAGGAATTATGTAGAAAATGAAACAGTTTCTTTACATTCTTTATCAAATTATGCAAAAAGTAATTCCGACACCTTTATTTAATTGGACATCATTTGAAAGAAGAAGTCGAGAGCTTATTTAATGCCGTTTTTGAAGAGGCTGTATGCATTAAAGATATATTTCATTAGTCAAAAATGAACAAAATTCCGAGATTTGTTACTTATTTCCTTCATATTACATAGAAATTGACTGTTAAAAACTTGGCTTTTCATTATGTTTACCAAAAAGTTTACCCCCGGTACACCCTATGAAACAAAGCTATTGTGAAGCATTATTGAAATAATTTATATACTGAATTTCATAAAGCTGTTGGCATATTTCATTTACTAGATCTTGACCTTAATTATCCTCTCAAAGCTGTGAGGAGAGAGTCAAAATACGCTTTCAAATTGCATAATTGTGTGACTAATACAAGTAAGTTTAGTTTCAGTGAATACTTATATTCATTTTCTCATTCATTGTAGAATCGGTGATACCACTACTCTTGAGACATCAAAAATGAAGACAAATAGATCTGAAACACACTCAAACATAAACAAGGTTATCGATATCGTTTTTGGTGTTAATGTTTTTGTAACAATCATGCTTGGGATCATAGGACTTGCTTGTTATAAAAGGCTGAGAAGAATAAAGGTAATTTTAAAATACAATTATATTCTACATGCCACTTTTATTGTTGAATTTACCTGGCATTAAGAGAGAGAAAGAGAGAGAGAGAGAAAGAGAGAGAGAAAGAGAGAGAGAGAGAGAGAGAGAGAGAGAGAGAGAGAGAGTGTGTGTGTGTGTGTGTGTGTGTGTGTGTGTGTGTGTGTGTGTGTGTGTGTGTGTGTGTGTGTGTGTGTGTGTGTGTGTGTGTGTGTGTGTGTGTGTGTGTGTGTGTGTGTTTTCTGTTAAAAATTTCTTCTCGTCCTAAGTTCTAGACTTTCAATATTGATGAGTTTAAGCAAATTGACCTGTACATTTAAATTTTCTTAGTCGTATAGCAGGGATTTTCCAGAGATAATAAGCGCATTAAGTAAAGAGGATAAGGGCGGCGCATATTGTATCATATGATACAATATTACATATTGCACTATCATATGAAACAATATCATGTGATAAAATATTAAATATATAATACAATATCATATTATACAATATTGTATCATAATACACAACACTATACATAACAATTACATGACACAATATCATATCATAATGTACAAAAAAATTGATACAATATCATATCGTATCATATAAACATAATCACCACCTTCATATATTTTACAATATTGTCCATGTACATGGTCATTTTCGCGCCTTGCAAAGGAGATATTTTGATATCCCCCCCCCCCCTGCGTTTTATTTATTTTTTTTTTAAATAATCTTACTTGCAATTGTTTTCTACAATCATAAGAGTAGCGGTACATTTATGATTAATTATGACATTGGCAATCGGTACTTGAAATTTTGATCAAAAGGTGACAGAAAAAACAATTAGTATTAATATCATTTTCTTTTTAAAAAATCAATTGTTTTTTTAAATTTATCATTCTAATTAAATGCAAACAGAATAATTACGATAATTACGATATGTCGTATGGACGTATTTTAGTCACCATTCTTGAATAAGCTATTAAATCACTATTCATTTTGTACACATCTTGGTGACAAAAAGTACTAATTTAAAACTTTTCCATTTTTTTGTTTATTGTTTTGACACTACTATTCAACAGGTATTTTTCTCAATATGTCTATGGAAAATATGCATGATCCAAATAACTTGACGTCTCCGGTGTTAATTTTCAATTACTTTTTTTTTTAATTTTTAAATTTCAATTCTGTAATAACTTTCATGTGATATCCAAATGTAAGTGTCCTGTCTCCCCTTAATCAGTTTTGTTAATTAATAATTGATACATATATCTACCAGTAAACAAATAATATTCTCTAACATTTTATTAATCGCTGTTTATCTTAGCAAAAGTATTTTTTTTTTCTGTACAGTTTATTGGTTTTTTAAAAATATTTCATTCTATGTAAGAATCAAAATTCAGGGGCCACGCATAGTCACGGATTTACTTTACAGTTTAGTTGACTTTAATGAGTAAAAAATCCAAACACCATTTATTTGTTGCTATATGGTCCCGTTGCCATAGTAACAGAGGATAAAGCTGTCAAATGGCATTTGAATGCTTATTTGAGAACATAGTGTGAATAATGGCAACAGTTTTCAGGGTAGAATATATTATGAAAACAATTGTCATTTTCCTAGAGAAAGAAAAACATTTATGGAGAAACGCATATTATTCTCATTAATATTTCTATATGCCATATTGTATTTAGTAGCTTGGTTGTGTTATTTAGCCTGTAGAATCCGGAATAGTTAGTTCCGAGTATTTAGTCCAACCATACTGTTATATCCGGTAATGTGCAATGTTAGGGACCATTTGCCCCCAAGCTCAGAATAGTCATTGTAAGTTAGGCATTAGAAGTATAAGTAAATGTGGATTTCTAGTCAATGGTCTTACTAGTCATATAGTGGCATGTGCGGTGCACTATGTCTAGGTTATAACACATTAATCTATCGTTGTTATAAATCAAGACAAATAGTGTTGTACTAAACGTTAGGTAAGTATAGTGAGCTGGAAGCAGCATATGTATTTATTTAGTTTTACATTTACTTACACTTATCTTAAAGCTGAACACCGCTCGTAAATAGGCTCTGTCCGCCATGTTTCTCTTTCACCACCGCTATCCCTACAACCCCTTTATAAGCTGCAGACCTGTTAACAGTGTAAAGTATTTCGCTGTAGAGGTATCACCTGTGTGGACATACATCTTGCTTCGCCACGGTATTCGGTCGCGATGAAATTCTCAAGTTTTACGCACTTTTTTCAAGCCTGGAGAATACTTACATCAAATAAACGGTCAAAATATGATTTACAAACAGAATATGCACATAAAATAAGAATTAAATGCATTAGATCCAAAGCCCACGAAAGGAATACTTCACGTCGGCCATGAGTTTCAGGTGTGCAATCGGGTGTAACGAAATCGAAGGGTTTATATACCAGATACCTGTGTGACAGTGCGTATTTACGAGCGGTGTTCAACTTTAAGCATATGTATGTTAAGTCTGGTTATTTATATAATTGAATATAGATCATATGCACCCTAGTACAAGTGCCATTTGGGGTAGCCCCCTATATTGTATTTCCCAATCATAGTTAACATGACACACTCTTTTGTACTCGTGCTTTAATTGTTTATTAGTGCAGCCATATACGTACACCTTGTTCCTTTTTGTTATAGGTTTCTATGTATACTGCCACCTTTTTTTCTTGAAAAAATGTTGTTTACAAGCTGAACCCACTCGTTCACATTTGCTTGATATAATTGACGTTGCTATGGACTTTTCAAAAAGTAAAAATCTTTGTGTGATTTTCTTTGCAACTTTAATTTCCATAGCAACATCACTTCTTTGTTGCATAATAAAGCTTTTGTGGTTTATGATGAAAATTTAGGTATATTTTTACAAGTTTCAACGAAACCTGTTCTAAAATTCTCTAAAATCAGGAATAAGAGAACATCTAAATCACCTTCAATTTTTTCAGTTTTTCCTATTTTTTGGCCTTATTACCATAGCAAAGGGTGTCAATTTCCATTAATTAAATGTATATTGCATGGACATTGATAAGGATGTAAAAATTCAATATTTTCTCATTTCGACTTATTAAAAAACGTACAAAAAAGATTTCAAACAATATTTAACGGATTCCATGCTAACATTTTAAAACCATTGGTTTCTCCGTCAATTTTCTTCTATGAAATAAAAATTGACAATAGGACGAAGGTTGTTTAATGTCTTTAATAGTTTATATTAGTAGGCAAAACCTTATAATATGGCTACAAAGAAGGTAAATGGGATATTTTTCATCTTTAACCTCGGTTACTATGGCAACGGCCACCCCTAGCAACCAACTTTTAGTGTCTTTTTGCGTTTTAAACTTAGGTATGTCCATGTATGAAATATAGAGAAATTTGGTAAATATGCCTGGCGAGACCCTTATATAAATCCTTGATTATTACATAAAATTGATCTTAAAAAAAGAAAAATAATTTATGCATTCCTAAATTCAATTTTGTAATGTAGCGTTCAACACGCTATTGTTAAAAATTTTAAAACATGCTGGAAAGAGAATTGATAATTTATTAAATATTTGTTTCTTGCCTCTTTACATAGATATATTAATATATTATTTCAAACAGTGATGTAAACTTAAAATATGCATATGTGATTCTCAATCATTATGTATGACCAAACAAGAAAGCTGGTTTAATATCTCCATAATTATACTTGTACATTGCATTATGTGATCAAAAAAGGTTGACGAGAGAGTTCCATGTGAAATGCATTATATTTAAAGGCAAAGCAAAGATGGAAATATACGAAGGGCAACTTAAAGAGTTTCTCAGCAAAGCAGAAATGGACCGCTGCCGTGTTAGATGCATAATAGTGGGATGCGCCGGTGCAGGAAAAAAGACACTTTTAAGAAGATTGCAAAATTCAAAATTTAAAGATCTGAAGAAAATTAAAATGACAGAGCTGGTTGACGTCCATGTAAACATCTTCGACGTGATGGAAAATGAAAACACGATTCAAGGTAATTGTTTCCACTTTTTTAGAGATGAATGCTACTTTTACAGGAGGTACTTCGATGCGGCTACTATTTTGGTGGCCATCATGCCTATATTTCTTCATTAGTCAACCAATTGTAACTTGTCATACTCAGCATTTTAGAGTTGAATACGCCGTGTTTGTTCCGCCAAAGCTTCATGTGTTGCTATAAGAGAAAATACGACCGAGATTAATGTTGAATTCTGAGACCAAAGCTATTTAATGCAAAGTTTAGCCCGTTAAAAATTTAACCGCACCGTGTATTGTAATAAAAAATACAATTTTAAATTCAACAGCTAATAAACACATATTAATGAATTGGTATTGGTATATATTATCGTGATTTTTTTAATAAAACATTTCAAGCTTATTCATACATATTTTTAAAAAATGCTGACAAGTATCTTCAGTTTTAAATAAACAGTTTGTTAAGAACATGAGAGATGAAATGTTTAATTAGGTATCGGACTATCTCAATAACAGTTACAATATATATGATCATAGCATGCTAATGTAGCAATGTTCTTTGAATTGAAATTTATGTTTTCAAAACTATGTTACATGCATATAATAAAGATATAGTGTGCATGGTTATAGGATATAATACTTAGTTTAGAAGTTTTTAAATAATTGCAGCATGGTTAAATGTATAACTACAAAAAATTGGCCAAGTGTATATACAAAATTTACACAAGAAAGTGAAAAAGTATTTACACCAACCCGTAAATTAAAATTTTAAAATTGTTAATGGGTTTAAAATTCACAATGCAACAAGTGTAACGTGTAAATGGCTATCAGTATTTATTTAAAAGAGGTGGATTTTGTCCAATTCTCTTAGTATTGTAGAATTTTTCCTAAAATTCGAATTTTAAGCTTTTGGAAACATTATAAGTTTAAGTCATGATGCGTGTTTATTTTCATGCAAACTTAGTAATATACAATGTTAGTAACTATTTCCACCTTGAGATCGGGGTTATTCTGAATCTCTTTATGACTTTCACAATTAAGTTTTCCTAACTGTCAAACACCGAAGACAGGGACACTTGCTTACTTTGTTTAGTATATGACCATGCGTTGGAGTAGGATAAGCTGAGGGACCCTCCTTTTATAAATTTTATAGCTTAAGGGGAGACAGGACGTTGATTACGTGACTTTTGTTGATCTATAGTAATAGGGAGTATACATTGCCGACGTCAAGTTGTTTTAGTTCTTTTAATAATCTATGGATATACTCTGCATATTATTCTGTTAATTAAAATTAAAACTCCAAAGAATGTAGTCGTTTTTGTGATTTTTCAAAACGAAAATTGTCACAAAAAGGTCATAATTCCAGAAATAGGGGGTGGGGGTTAATACTATTGTAGTATCTTTGCTGAATGCTAATAAGGTGGCCATGATTTATTTTTATGTTATAAAGCACATGGTACATGTAAGGTTGAAGTATGAAGTTTTTAAGAAAATTTCATTGGGAATTTTTTTTGCTATCACATTCAGTTCAAACTTAGAATCAAAAACTCCAAAATTTTAAGTGATGATTTTATAAATATTTTCGTACAAATATGATATTTGTATGTAAAAAAGCCAATGTTGTAATTAATTTTAAAATTTATTTCTGTTCTAATAATAATTCAATAAATCTTTTATTGATATGAGGTCACTCAACAGTACTGCCATGCCTATGTTATTTCTACGATATCATATCTTATTGTATCAAGACTCAAACAGACGTTTGACCCTTTGCTCGCAATGTGTTCGTATCTACATTGTAGTTATTTGTTACATTTTATACACAACTTTTTTTTAATCATTTATATATAATTTCAGGTGTCCACAGCGAAAACAAATTACCAGCAATAACTTTTCCGCTACATTTATTTGAGAAAAATGATACAACGACGCAATTAGACGAAACGCCTTTCACAGCTCAACAATTGACCAAAGAAAATGACCAAAGTGAATTTGAAGATATTGAAATCAGTGAACGTGGTACAATTTTAAATAAAAAATCATAAATCAATGATTATATTTCTCAGTATTTCCCTTTGTTTTTATTGATAAAGGTAATTATGTACTCTTTAAACAGAATTATCAATCGACGATTTCGAAAGTATGGATAAAAATGGAAACGAAGAAGCTGCATTGCTTAAATCCTTAAATTGTGCCAAAGAAAATGTCGGTTTAGTACAGTTAGCAACAAGAAACAAGCCATTAAATAAAGAAGAAAAATCCCATCAGATACAGGAAGAAAATAAAACAAACAATTATACTAACTCATTTTTTGATATTATTGTAAAGTATGCATTTTTAAGAATAATGGATGCAGTTAAAGAGCGATCCAGTGACAATCATATGTGTCCAAGGATAACTTTTCTAGATTTTGCAGGAAAAAGTGTGTACTATGCTTTCCAACAAATTTACTTTAGTCTGAAGACATATTACATTTTGGTTGTGGATATGACAAAAAGACCTAATGAGCAAGTACATGAAACAGATGAAAAATGTTGCAGCCTGTTTAAATCTTGGACATATAAAGGTATACAATTATTTATTACATCAGTTTAGCGATGAACATTATGCTTTAAACATCTGACAAAACATGCTGAAACATTGCTTTTTTAGATTACTACAAGTTTTGGCTTAAATCAATCGACAGTTACAGTGACACCGATTCGCCTGTATTATAGTGGGCACACATGCAGAACATTGGTCAAAACAAGTAAGTTGTAAAAATTGCTAATGATGTGAATTGCAAATAATTGAAAATATGTCGAGTATCTAACACTGTGTTTTGCAATTCAAAGGAGATATTTTTGTACCCGCTTAAGATGCAGTTTCGGGAAAATTCATATACAGCAAATGTTAGACCTATACCTAAAGTGTATATAACCACTTTTGTTTTTAGTGTGTGTCACCAGACAGGTGATATACTCACATTAAAAAAATATCCCGTGGGAAATAATAATTCCTAGGAAAAAAAAATTCCAACAGGATAAATAAAATAATACTGAAGAATATTTCGAAAGTTCTACAGGATTTATATTTCTTTTAGAGTAAGAGTATTTTATTAAGACAAGTTGTTTTCTATAGGAGATTTAATTTTTCCTTCAAATTTTAAAATCCTGTGGATTTTTTTTTCAAAATTCCATTCAAATTCTAATTTCAATCTATCAGAACATAACCCAGTTATTCAACCAATCAAATGTTCCAAATTCTCGCTAAGAATGCAGTCTTCGTGGTGAAGAATTTTTCTTTTTCTCGAATACTGAAGAGTTTTTGATTGGTGGAAACTTTGAAAAGGGGCGTTTCGGAAATCCTTCATTGCGTGACTTTATGTAACCCCCCCCCCCCCCGCCACCACCACCACCACCACCACAACACACACACACACACATCAAGGAAAAGTTGCCCGTGAAATATACTATTTTAAATCCCAATGAATTGGTGCACAATTGGCGCTCCGCTCCGCCCATTCTTCATGACGAAGATTTCTCTTCATATGATCTTACTATTACTAAGAAAGTATTTTAATTCGGGTTGGAACTTCTTAATAACCTATTAGAAAATTGTTTTTATAGGAAACATTTTTTATTATAGGATTTTTTGTTATTGTAAAATAATAAACCTGACACTGAGTTATACCTATAATAAAGTGGTTAAACACTCTTTGAACAAAAGGTACCTTATGATTCTCGGGAAGGTTAATGCCTCCCGATTGATTTCACAGCGATATGTAGATAGCTACTTATCTATACTTCGTGCAATATGGCGTTATAATTTACTTTGAAGTCAGGATCTGTATTCCTTTCAATAGTTCTTACCCCCTTTGATCAAAAGAAAGATTGACATCTCAAACGTAACTTCGAAGTCTTGAGGCGGCGCTATGACACTATGCTGTATATGTGTAATTTGGTGTTTCTAAAACACTATATAAAACCATATGTTGCGGACTTCTTTTATTTGTGGAAATTTCAAAATGCTTGTATGCTGCTACTTTTTCATTACAAATTACAAAACCCCGCGAAATAATGAAACAGAGGTCAATTATTACGTCATATAATTTTGACGTCATATCTGTAATAAAAGGTAGTTGGTGTTACGTCAAAATGGTAATTTTGAGTTATAGCCCTGTAACCGCAAACTTCACCTTAATAAAACCGCTTGTTTCCTTTACTTATACGCTGAGTATCAAATGATCAGCAGATTTAAAACTTCAAATTACTTAAATGACTATTTATAAACTTATGGTTTGGAGACTCTCCCTGTAACGTGTAAACAAATGAATGGATATATTTTAATGCATGTAAAAAACAGCTCGGCGCAAGTGAAAGTTTAATTCAAATTTAGTATATTATACATGAAATTGAGAGAAAAATATAAGTACCAATGTAATTCGTGCAGAGGGAAATCTACCAATTGACCACATTTTGTGTAAACTGCGCTTTAAAAATAAAAATATGTCTTATCTTTAGAATGGGGCGAATTGCTTTGACGTTATTTTAAATAAACGGAATATTTATATGAATCCCTAGCAAGAATTGCAAAATACATGACTTATCAAAGGATTTTTCATAAACATATTTCTGAATTGATGCGCCGATGCGAATAATGGCGAGCGCAGCGAGCTCTAAGAACCAGTGTGCGCGGGAAAAAGAACGAGATAAACCTACAGATTCATCAAACAATTTTTTTTGTCTACGTCCCATAATGCTCTCTAATGTTTTCACCCGTGGTGCTATGCCAAAAATGGCCGACATTAAACTCGGTGTCTTTAGGTTTGAAGACACGTTTTGAGTACCGCACAAGCTTTGTTGAGACCCAAGAGATTTTTTACATTTTCATTTCCTTCGTATTGAGTTGAGATACGTAAACAAATGATTCTATATTCTAACGCATGACGTCACAGTGATCTCGCGCTATATTTCCCGCGATAAATTTAGAGGTGGATCAAACGTCTGTAATGCCTGTGCTAGCAATTTAAGCTAATTTTGCATACATGAACAGTAAGTATAAGTAGGGAAGATTAAAAAAAATAGGTCATTTTGAACTAAATAAAAGAGAATAAAGAGAAAAAATAAACAGTTAAAAAATCTATACAGATATTGCATATTGTCAAACCATTAAATTGGAAAATGGGAAATTACACACTTACAAACAGGGACTGGGGGTACGGATACATCGAGTGTAATTAGAATTCAAAAATAAACGAATAAAAAAACTATGAACCAGGAAAAAAATAAAACTCAGATAACAACAAGGTAAAAAAAAAATATAATACTGTACGTGTATTTATCGTTAACAATTTTGACCGCAAAATACGTTTTACAGACTGAGTAATTCACTCCAAAAGTAAAGAACGTTTTAGGTGGAAGCAAGTCTATGTATTTTGTTAGAATTTTTTAAACTTAGAAATCTTATAATTCTCTCTCTCTCTCTCTCTCTCTCTCTCTCTCTCTCCATCTGTTATCTCTCTCTCTCTCTCTCTCTCTCTCTCTCTCAAAAATTCTTTGATGTAAGTTAATAACTAAATAACACTAAGCTGACAAGTATGCAAGGTATGTGTAATTCTTGCTGCGCTCGCCACAACGGTAGCACCGTAAAACATATTATAGATTATTTGCCGTGTTAAGATACGCACGTCACGTGATTATGAAGTACATGTGACGTCACAAAAATGCATCAATTACCAAGATAGCAAGCTTACGTTGACCCAACGTTGGCATATGGTTATAGGGTTGGCTACATATCGCTGTTGGTAGAACGACGTTGGACCAACATTAGACCAACATTGTATTTATCACTGTCGATGCATTGACATCGTTCCAATATTGGACCAACGTAGTTCATCCAACGTTGGTACATGGACATTGTACCAACGTTGGGCCAATATAAAATTGATCTTGGTTGGCACGAATACACTGTACCGATGTCGGGCCGACGAACTAAAAATGTGTGTTATGAATGAGTTAATAAATGGTTATATTACAGATGAATAAAGTATTACATTTTAAAATTGGGGTGTCTTTATAAAACTATTGACTAAAAGTCTTTTATAATTAAAAATATTGATAGATTAATTTTGTTTAATCATGTATATTGAATATATAAATATAATTTTAAAATTAAAATGGCTACTAAATATAAATGGATTAAAATTAATTTCAGATTTAGAATTTTAGTTGTTCATTATTTAATTAAAAAAATCTACACGACTATTATTTGTGTTCATTATGAAGCGTTTCACTTATCTACACTTTGAAAGGAACGCAGTATCAATGCATAGTAATTTTTCTGCACTCGTGAATGAAACATTGCCGCCAAAAAAACTGTGATGTCATTTTTGACAAATTCATCAGAGTAACTCTATCTGATGCTATCGTCATGGCTGCCTGCAGGAATACTGTAAGTATGCAGATGTCCTTTACAGATTTTTATTATATATGTGTGATTATTATACAATAATGGTTCTCAAAACCTTTATAATGAGAATTTGAACATCATTAAAAGCATTTTTATTGTACAGACGCTCTCCTGCTGATGTTCAAACTCGGTGACGTAGCTATCTCCTACATGTAGGCCTTATATTTGTCAAGATGAATAGAACCATGCAGTTTCTCGGCTCGAGTTAAGGAAACATCTAAGGTAACTGAATTAAATATTATGATAATAATCAATATTTAGGATAGGGATTAAAGAAAAACACAAATTTATTATCATTGACGTCAGATTATGTCATGGCAAAATGATATAATTGTCCTCAATGCAGCTTTCATAAATACTTCTGTAATATTTTTGTATGGTAGATCGTCGGCATAATATGCTGATAATATTAGATCAGAAGCTGTTAAATTTTTATTGGTCTTGCACGGATCTAAATAAGGTCGGATAGATGAAGACCCCCTCCCCTCCCCCCGGCCTCCTACCTGGAAAATTCAAATTGACTTATTCACATTAAGGTCAGACGACACGTTCCTCGAGCATCTTTTTTGTATCTC
>WFKH01002636.1:37080065-37098796 GCA_016163765.1 Magallana hongkongensis
CTCTATCAACCCTGAAAATTTGAAGAAAATCTATCCAGCCATCTCTGGGAAATCTTGTGGACAAAAAAAGGGGAAAAAAATAATAATAATAATAATAATAAAAAACATTACAATCTCTATAAGGTCTTCCGTTGGAAACGGAAAACCTTAATAAGAAACTGTACGAAAACTATAAGGTCTTCCGTTGGAAACGGAAGACCTTAATTAAAGATCAATAAAGTCAATATGAAGGATAGTATGAACAAGTTCAATGTTGTGCAAACAAATAGTTAAGGGCACTCCTCTATTTGCGTTTAGGTGGGACGATACAGAGAGCACCGACATTACCGGTACCGCGACGAGGCTGATTGGGAACAGGAAGAATCGCTGCAAAATGAAATTAAACCCAACAGCAGTATACGCTCTAAATAATGGAAGTGGGTGGGCGGCTTTTGAATTGAAATATTGGTAATTTTAAGAGCTTAAATTTTTACGACCTTATCTTGCAAAGGTAAATTCTAGAAAATAAGATGCGGAAGATTTTACTTATGAAACCAACTTGTATGATTGTTTCTCATAAATGCGGTATTATCTCAGATTGTCGCAAAAAGACAAACTTCGAAATACCAATAACATTAATTATTTGTGGGGGCTACCTACGGGCTGCCCCCAAATACGACATAACAAATTAACCGCCACCAATGGGGAGCAGATAACCATGGTGACGGCGGCAGAACCCCGATGCATATGTTCACCGCAGTCCAAAAGCTAAAAGCCTATTTATGATTTATGACCCGAATATTATAACCTTACGGTTTCATTAAACTGTCAATCGCGCCCGGCAAATTGTTTAAGAACAGGTCATTGCCTAATATACGCTTATAACGAAGAACTTGGGACTTGCAAATTTACTTCGCTATAAACACACTTCGTTATATCGTTTATAACGAAGTATCTTCAAACCAACAACTAAATTCGCTAAAAGAAAAATAACTCACCAATCAACGCTAAACATGTTTAATTGACAGGAAATGTTCAATATTTAATGCATGATTTTATTTTGAACCAAATTCTTGAACTTTTGATTGTTTTAAGCCTAAAATTTGCTGTTTTTTCAAGTGGTTATCAGAGAATGCTTTAAACATGGAATTGGGAACATTCTCGGATCGCTCTACGCAAGCCTGCATCATCTGCATGTAGACTTGCGCTTGTTTTGTGGTTATTGAAACCTCTGATCAAGATCAACTGGTTTGCTGTACATGTCATCGTCGCTAGATTCGTCGTTGTTAGTAACTGCATCGATAATTTGATCATCATTCAGACTTTCGACGGAAACAATTTCTTTGTCGATGTCTACGTAATCTTCCGTATCCATTTCATATGCGCATGCTCTCATGAGGTCTGCTAAGGGAACATCGTCGTCACTGTCAGAGTCAATGGTTGGTACACGTACCAACGGTAGATCATCCTCTGGGTCAAAATCAGTGTCTTCAATAGACCTAGACTTCGTCAATGATAACAAAAAACCAGCTTTTGGAAGCATCGTGCGACACACAAACTTGTCACGGCTTTCCATGCATTAAATAGCATCCTTATTGCACGCAAAACATGCACCGCAGGTACCACTTTCGCTTCATGAGACTAAAAAAACGAGAGAAAAAACCAAACTACTTAATTCTAGTACATGTATGTAAGATAAATCCAATTTCTCTCTCTCTCTCTCTCTCTCTCTCTCTCTCTCTCTCTCTCTCTCTCTCTCTCTCTCTCTCTCTCTCAGACCATGAGTGATAAACTTATTCCTTTCGTTTAAAGATTTTATAGTGAACATAAATATATCTCACCTAAGGGATGTAAGTGATTAAACACTGTCTGTATTTGACCTTCATGTGAAAACGCATTCTATTCTTGTATGTGTATTGTTATGCATGACCGCCGACCCTGGTCCACCCCATCATTACCTGGTCCAACCTACTGGAGCTCCAGTTCCGTTTATGCTGTCTACCATACTACACCTGTTTACCTTGTTGTCCTTATATATTGTGACTATTGTGTGTTGTCTGCCACATATTGTCAGGTAAGACACCAGATATTTTTACTATATGTTTTGTAGTATTCTCGGCAACACAACATTGGCGTCGCCGGTAAACTTTTATTGTATTTTTTGTGTATTTTTGCTCACACGGCGATACACATATCACCAGTTGGATTTTCTTGGTCACATTCGTTTTTGAGCAATAATTATTTTGCATTGGACGTTTATTATAAGCGTCAGGTGCGTTATTTCTACAATTTGACCGGTAATTTCATGATTTCATAGTGTATTTTTGTCACGGCGTGCTGACAGTTAGCACGTGCGGCGTCGTGATATTTTCATATCGGAACTCAATATTATATTTTTTTTTCTTTAAAGTAATTGTTCCATTTTTTGTTTGCTTGCGTTTTCATAAACGTACTGAAAACGAAATTTACTTTTATTTGTCTAGTATTTTTGTCACTCTTGTTTCTGAAAACACGTGGATGATACTTTTTCATACGCATGATAAGCGTGATTTGTAAACACGTGTTCAAGAGTGTAAAATTTTCGTATATTTTCATTAACTTTTCGTATTTATGTAGTATATTGTCTCAATCAAGCCTTTATCTGACTTTGAAATGATACTTGTTGTTATTATTACCTAGAGAAGTTTTTTTCATTTTTTTGACATTTTGTTTACTGTTTAGGTTGTCTTGTCAGTCGCCATTTTTAGAGCCAAATCGACTATGACGTTTCAAAGTGAAAGTAACTTTCACTTTCGATTTCAGTTTTCTGAAAACGTGTTTGTTTACATTAGACTTGCTAGTGTTTTCAAGCTTTAGTTAGTAGTTTTAGGTAAGGTTATTTTATTGTTTACATAAGCATTTACTGCCTTCATTAAGAGAAATACTATTTTGAAATATTTTCTTGAACTCTTTTGCTGCTGTAGTGTATCAGTTGTGGGCAGCATTATTTGATAAGTGCACGATTAGGTCTTTTCTATTGACAATTATATTGCATTGAATTAGTTTAAATATATAATAAGTCAAAGTAGGTTAAGCTATTAAAATTTGTTAATTTATTCAGATTATTTTAATAACACTCTAGAAAAAAAATTGTTTATCAAAAAAAATTCTTTTTCAAAAAAAAAACTTTTTCAAGAAAATTTTTCAGACAGTTTTTTTTTCTTTCACTTATTTAGGTTATTATTGTTCAGTCTTTGTTTTGAATTAAGTTTTTGAATAAGAGCATTTTATTCATTTGTCAAAATTAGTTCAGGCTTTGAAATTACTAAAGTTAGAACTGATTACTTGTAATCACCAGCATGCAGTCGACCATGCAGACAATCATGCACAAAGATTTGATTTACTGTCAACAATATGGATTTTAATCCAATCAGCATTGTATATGTAAGTGAGGGGGTGAGTACACAGAGTGCATTTCAGCAACCATTAGTAAGTCCAGTGTCTACAGGCCAATCTTCCCTTCAGACAGGTACAGTGCTACATGGTCATAGTACCCTTCCACGATTCAACTTTACCGTGGAATCTCTGCACCTTATAATGGAACGCCATATTCAGCTCAAGAACCTCCACAAAGTGCTATTCCAAATCCATTGGGGGTAACGCCAGGTGTTTCAATCAAACCAGAAATTAACAAAACAAATTTGCTGGTTAGAAGTTCTTCCACGACACAGGGTGGTTATTTACCATCAAATGTCTACGGATTAGTGCCAACTGGACATACTGTTTCAATGACCACTGGTACAAGTTACACTGGTACATTTTCCCAGGCTCAGGGTGGTTCCAAACCGTCAAGTCTTCAGGGGATAATGATTCCATACCAATCAACATCTAGTGTAAGTAGATTTCCTTCCCAAGCACCAAGCAGTTTCCAATCATCAGTTTCTCAGGCATCAGTACTACCAACCACCAGTGTACCCATACCACAAATCGGCTATATACCATTCAATGGACAGAGTACAATTGTCAACATAGTACCATCTATCACCAGTGTACCCATACTACAGGGCAGTTACATACCATTTAAAGGTCAGGGAACAAATGTCAATAATGTACCACCTACGAACAATGCATCAATATCACAGGGCGGTTACTTACCGATTAGTGGTCAGAATACAAATGCCAACATGGTACCACTTACAAACATTGCACCTGAGCCACATGGCGGTGTCATACCATTCAGTGGTCAAGATACAAACTCAAACCTGGTAACATCCACTACACCACAAGCGGGTTACATTTCATTTAGTGGTCAAGGTGTTGATCTCAAGGTTATGTCACAAACATTGTATCCACCAGTTCAATCAACACAGAAATCAAATACTTCCAACCAGTATCTGCCATGTACACCAAATCAGGCTATACAATACAGAACTAAGCAACAAATTCAACCACCACCAGGTTTCCAGCAACTTCAGCCACAACAAGTTCCACAACAGGCTTCACAAAAGATACATGGTCCAAATTTGCCAGATCAAAATCAGCTCACACAACAGGTATACACTCAAACATTGCCAACAAAAATCAACATTCAGCAGCAACAACAACACAATTTACCAGTACAATTCAATCAGAATACCACTCTGACACAGCAGTACACCATTCAAAAAATGCAAAATGCGTACCATGTTGGCAAAACACATCAACAAAATCCATTGAGAGATGTACCATGTCAAATACCACGTGTGGCACCAGACCTAATGCAGGACCTGACCCCAGGCAATCTAACATATCAAGTAAGTCCGACTCTGTTACAGGGTAGTTACGTACTTCTCCTAGTGCAGTTTTGACAGATATGGGTAGCATTCAGTACCAAGTCAATCCGGCAAAGTTGCAGGGTGGTTATGTACCACTAATGACTTCAGCCAGTACTGAATCTATCCCTAGTAATGTGGAGAAGATGTCCAAGACACAGATGCCTTGCTACATTCTGAGTCTATTCAGACAGTAGGCGTTTTAAAAACTGACCAGGGTTCTTGTTCATTGTCTGGCAATATCCTTGAAACAGCTAATGCAAATGGCTGTTCTGATCATGCATGGATCAAACAGCCCCAGGGAGCTAAGCAAACACTCATGTTATTGCAGCAATGCAGACAACCACATATGCAAAGTATGCATGCACCACTCCTAGAACTTCAGTTGCTTCCTAAACAATACATGGCAAAACCTCAACCAGCCAATCATGTCGCACTCACCACACCAACAGTTTGGTAGTGTGTTCACAAGAGCAGCAGATGACACTGACAACTATCAAGCAACAATATGCATCAGTGCTTCCACAGCAACACGTGTCAACCCAGCAATCATCCCCATATCACACTGACACAAAAAGTAGTGAAATACACAATGTTTGTGGTGGAGATGATAGGCAAGGTGTTTGCAATGAACATGAAGTGTCGGATCTTGCTGAGGCACTGACTGATGGAAGAGAGCAGCCAGAGGTGTTTGATACACCTGATGAAGGCGCTTTGCTGCGGATAGTCAAGAGACACCATGTTGAGGTCTATCAACGGCTGTCCACCCTGAAGAATCATGTTGACTCTTTAGTCATAGACATGGAGACCATCATGAAGGAAATGAGAGCAATTGATCTTGAGCAGAATGACCAGATATGTGACTGCTAGTGCTAGTGAGAGATATCTGTAAATTTGTTAATAACTTATTGTGATTCATTAATTATATAAGCAGAATGTTACATGTATCAAGACATTTGCTGCTGCTGATAAGTGTGTTATTGACAGACCTGTATGAACAATAAAAATCAGTGATATACAATTATTATAAATAACTCAAACATGTAGCATTAAGGATTGTTTATCATTATTTTAGTAAACATTTGTTTCCATGCCAGTTTTCATTAGAAACTTGTCACGATCAGTTTCGTAGTATGAGCTAGTAGATTTCGGATGTTTTTATAAATAAAATAGTTATACATGCATTTGTTTCAATGTGTAAGATCATCGTGTTCCGAACAAGTCAGTAGAATGTTATATGCTTGTCATTTGCACTGCTGAAGTTCTGTGTACTTATATTTTTTATGTACCTTTTATTTCCTTTGATGAAGAAATGGATTTCCAAGACCAGGGTCACGTCACATTTATAGTTTATTATTAACAGTATACTTTGTCAATACATGTATGTGTCATGCAACATTTCATAGTTAGCATATTCCCCGTCTGTGTTTCATATTTTTTGTCGTTCATATTTTAATACAGTGTGTAGTTGTAAGAAGCATTCCTTTCGATGCAAAATTAGCGTGTTTTGTTATTTATTATACAAGAAATCTTTTGTTAGTCAAGAAAGGGTCACTGTCATAACAGATCTCTTCTGTTTTGTTCTTTAAATGTTTGGTACATGGTATCTCTCCTTTACTGCAGCGAAGTAAAAATATATATCGGGAACATCAGCTACTGATTCATCATCCTCAAAGATATGTATAGCCATATATTTTTACAGACTATTCTGGATTCTGAGGTAGTACAACAAAAGACCATTTACTGTTATAGAAGCTTCAGGTCAACAGGATTTTTCCGAAGTGCATGTTCTGCGGATCATGACACGGCGGACTAAGAATGTTGCATCTCAAACTCAGCTGTAGATTTTCCCATTGGACCAGAGCCCTTTCCACATAGGCCTATGTTTGTTCTTGTTTATCTTGGTATATACCTACCTTCACTTCGCCAGAATAAAGCAACACTTGGACAATAATTTGGTATTATATAATTGTACATACTTTACTAGTATTTGTTGGTGGACTCTGATCACTCCATTAAGTAGAGGCCTTACCCTGCTCAGCATTGTATGTACCCTAACTGTGAAAGGAGGGAATGGTCACGTTCAGCACCAGCACCTCCTGAGGATATTTAGGAATATACGTCCCATTTACTTATTGATGAGACTGCATGTGATGTAACAGCTCCAGTACTCATAATTTATATCTTTGATGATGGGTGCCTTAGGACAGGATGCTGATGTTTACAGTGCCATCACATTGTAATATTCCTGCTTAATTTAAGGCTGGATATTGTTCCGCCCAATTCAAGTGGGATTTATCATTGTACTTAATCTCATTGTATTTTCATACGTTAGTTTTCTTTAAAAAATTACTTCAAAACATGTTTAGAGAATTTTCTGCATATTTTTCAGTATCTTGTACATGTTGTATTATCAATCTTTTTGAAAAAGTTACCTACTGTAGTATATATACATGTACATTCATCTTTTTATTATAAAACGGGGAGGAATGTAGTGAAAACGCATTCTATCATTGTATGTGTATTGTTATGCATGACCTCTGACCCTGGTCCACCCCAACATTACCTGGTCCAACCTACTGGAGCTCGAGTTCCGTTTATGCTGTCTACCATACTACACCTGTTTACCTTGTTGTCCTTATATATTGTGACTATTGTCTGTTGTTTGCCACATATTGTCAGGTAAGACACCAGATATTTTTACTATATGTTTTGTAGTATTCTCGGCTACACAACAATATGATTCCTTGGTCCATAGGCTGTAATTCGCTGGTAGTATTTGGTGGTAAGAAGTTTTATCGCACGAAGTTAATCAACTTTGGGGTGGGCGGCGCAATTATCAACAAACAAAAAGAATTGAGCGTTTCTGTGAAAACATTTGTCTATCAACAATACGAAGCCATTCAATAAATATATCAGAAGTCATCCAGGCACGCTTGTTTGCCCTGTAAATGACAGGCAGGGATTTCACACCTTTGAAGCATCGGGGGTTTTCATATTTACCAATAACCAAAGGTTTTAGAAAGTCGGAACCGTCCATATTTCCACACAAAAGAACTGAACGTCTTTCTTTGGATTTTTTCCACCATAACATATTTCACCTTTTAATTGTAATGTTTTATTTGGAAGTAATTTATAAAATAACCCGGTCTCATCGGCATTTTATATATATATCGGCTCATAATTCTTTATCAAAGTCGGCAATGTGGTCGTCAGCCAGTTGTTTTCCAAATCAGCATAAAATTTTACTTCCGCTGATTCTCCACTGATGAATCGGGACACAATGCTATGTCGAGTTTTAAACCGTTCCAACCAGCCTGTGTTTGGATTGAATGAGACATCACCAAGTCGTTTTGCAACATCTTCTGCCATCTTTTGTCATTAACACAGGACCTGATAACGGAACATTTTGAGCACGTTTTTCCTATTACCACTTAAATAAAGCTTCTTAAACTTGCGTATGTGCTCCAGAACGATGCCGTTTTCTAGAAGGAGACGAAGAATCAAACTGTTTTAAAATAGCATTACGATTCTTAAGAATTGTACTGAGAGAGTTTGGTAAAATGCCGAACTCACTTGCAATGTCTTTATTATTATTATTTTTTTTTTTTTTTTGCTTTTTTCCCTTCATCCACCGCCAAAAATATTTGATATTTCGTTTCAACTGATATACATGTAGCCTTCCTTTTTTCTGGATGGCGAATCCATGTCTCAATCGTCTCTAAATTTAACAGAATAAAATTTACCCCAAAAAACAAAATCATCACATGAATGTTCATTTAATACTGCCCATATCGTTGATTATCTAAGCGACGAGAAAACAGTTCACTTATTGTCAAAATTATCCCGCTTGGGGCATCTATCGGAGATATTTAAAGCTAGTGGGAAATAACAGAATCTGTTTATAGTACACATTCGTTATGTTTTATAAACGTTGCTTATTATTTTTACTTGGCATTTTCAAAAAACAAATCGATAGAATTTTGGCCGGGGAATCACGAGTGATTCGCTATAAGCGTCAATTCGTTACACGCGAGATCGTTATAAACGTGTTTTACTGTAGTGACAAATGCACCTCATCTACATGGAATAACTGTACTGGCTTTGCTTGAAATTGTGTGTGTTTAATGAATGTTCCATCCCTGTGGAAATGCATTCAATTGCTTATCTATCAACCAAAGGTCTTTCCTCTTACATAACTTTGATATTTTAACTATAGCGCCAGGCAAACCTTGGCATGAGACATCACAACACAATTTCGGTCTTTGGAAAAAGTTTTCCAATCTTAGGAAAGGTCACCTGAAGTCACCTCAAAGAGAGATTTAAAAGCTATTTGCTCCGCAATAACCTATGATGATGTTGGTGTCATTTTAAAGTCCCCATAAATGTCTAAGCTCTGGCAACAACAGGCTGAGGACCATTTCTCCATATCCTTGCCACCAAATATTAGTATTGAGTAAGTTGAGGTTGCACCCCCTATTCGCTCCTTGGCTGCTAAACCTGCCCTTTTAACAATAGATGATCCAACGATCCATATTTTTGCTGACCTAGAAAAACTTGGCATGTGTTACCTCATGCATATATAAATAAAATTTGACGAATAGTCTTAACGAATATAAGAAATAACAGCATTTGACTTCCAACAACCTGTTTGAATAAGCTTTTTTGTCCCTTGCCTTGCTAAAGTAGTTGCCGCGCGTATGCAAAACGATTACGATTTAAAATTTGTGTCATCAATGTTCCAAATCTTCAGAGACTTCCTCCGAATGGAGCAAAATTGGTAACGCGTTATTGTAGTGTCCGAAAATGACAAAATAGTGGTCCTACTTGTAGAAAGTTTGTAATAGCGGCAACAGGACATGTTAGGCCTGATGATACCTTATCAACTTCAGAAGTCCCACATTCCAATTGATCAGTTGTTGAATGTCTGGTGCATAATGCTCACGACATATTCCCGATTTGTAGAATCCTACCTGATGTATTACCCATAGGGAGAGCAAATTTCCCAACTCTTAACAGTGCATGAAATGTGAAGTAAAAGCCGCCTTAAAAAGAACAGCTTCGTATCTACTGTTGCACACTATCTGTGGCTTTGGTATAATGATATTTAAAATATCAGGTAATTGAAAGTCCAAAGTCAGTCCTTGGATTTGATCACTTCATCGTTTGCAACAATCTTCGAACAAAAATGATTTTGTAGTGTCTGCTTTCTAATAGATTTTACAGTAATATCTTATTGCAGAAATATAAGATTAAGCTGTGGCATGTTTAAACCCCTTCAATGAGAGATGAGCAATAAACATGTTTAAGTGTACGTCTAAAGGAGGTCATGACGAGGGTAAGCCTTTTGATTTACGGAACTGTTCAAAAGCTTGGATTCCTGCCCTTTATGTAGTATGTATGTTGACAGACATAGATGCTATACGAAGACGCTCTTTTTCGTCTGCGATAATACGTCTGGAATGGTCTCGGAATATGTTGAGGTTCCTTGTCCGCACTTGGTGAAAACTCTTGAAAAATTCCCACTGTTTGCGGAATATTGCATCAGTCATTATATTGTCAATCCTTGGGGTATTTTGTGCTTTAAATTGTATATTGTGATGAAGTGTAACCAGTATTAATGACCTACGAAATGACATGGCTCAATCAGACCTTAATGATTGCTTATTCAAAATGTGAACTAATGTCATGTTACGCGTGTAGGTTAAGGCAACTCCGAGTTTAATGATCGTCGATATTATGATCAATTTAAACATTGTTTATTTTTATGAAAACAGTGCTGAATATTAGTATTAAGTGAATGTTTTCGCCAATATTTTATTTTTCTACTTCGAAATCGAGTCGATCCTTGAAGCTGCTGAGCCATGGTATCACGTGAGAGTTAAAAATAGATCACTTTTTTTACCTTAACAAAAAACCAAAAAGTGTAACACTACCCCAAAGTTCATTTGTATGTATGATACAATAATTCGATCGGCAATTAGTTCATCTTTATTAGTATTACTGCTAGAATCCTATTGTTAATCGCATAAAATAAATATTGTCATTATTTATCGGAAACCCCCTCAACTTCTTCAATTTCATTGAAAATACTACGTATTTTTTTTATTTACAACAACGAAGCACAGGATTCTAGCAGCACTTTTCAAGTAGTTTAAGTCATATGCTTTTGATATTTGCCAAATTCAAATTCATAATATTAGGAGTAGTGATACACTTTTGCCTTTTTTGTACACACTGACAGAGGAAAGGCCGGTCAAGCCATATAAATGTATACCAGTGTCTCATAATATCGTGGTACTTATTTTTTTCCCTTAAAAAGATATTCCAAGTTGTCATTTTCACATGTCATTAAGTGCTGTTCAAAAAGCTTGTATTAGACTAGCTTTTCTGAGGAACATCAATTTTCTAACTTACTTCGTTTATGTTATATGCTATTTTTAGATCACAAGTCTTATTCACCTTTAACATTAGAGAGTTCCATTGTATCGCGGCATTGAAAATCTGGAAGCCTGGTTCAGTTAAAACGGACAGTTTTATTTTTTTTTTTTTAAATTAAAATATGATTCTTAATAATAATCACTTATACGGGATAGGGAATGAAACATGCTTTTTATTATGTTTTTTATTTACTTTTTTTATCACATACATTATGGACTTTTGAACTCGCTTTCTCTCCGAAAAAACTTTTACTTGTGAGAACATTTTTATTTGCTGATATATTTGACAACCTTCTTTGCACTCATGAAGTTGGTGCATAAACTTTTTGTGGAAAATCGCGGAAAAAAACAAGAATGCTATTTTTGGAACATACCGCGATACAACGGAACCCACGATACAATGAAAAGAGAGTTTATGTCTGCTTACCTTATAACACTCGCTGATAAAACAAAATATCCATATCTGTATTATCCTGATTATATCCTAACTGATATTCATTTTAATCTTGGGTATCTGTATTAAATAAGTCTTATTTCGGCATTGTTAAGAAGAATATCTATGTACATATATACAATTCAAGTATAGATACCGGTATATATGGTATTGTAGACACATGACAACAGCTGACGTGTATTTGCTCTCTTGCATTTAGCGCACTTACTTTTGTACTCAGTGTATAATCTTTCTATTGCAGAGCATTGAACAATTCGTTAAAGAATTCCATGCATTATCTGAAGATCATCCCGTCATTCAAAGGCATTTGGATAAGACGCGAAATTTCGCCATTGGGTACCCTGAAGAAGGCTCAAAACTGGCGGATTTAAAAGAGATCAAGATTTGTATTGCTGATATTGTGAATTTACGAGGGTATTCAGATCAAATTCAACCAGTGTGGGCAATATTCGAACATATCATGCAAGAGGGAAAGAGACGGAGAATTATTCAGAGGAAAACTTTATCAGATTACAACGACGAGTTACAGAAATGTTACTTTTCCTGCATAGAGCTGGCAATTTCTTATACTTTGACGAAGGTATATTAATGGAAACAATAATACTTGATGTCCTGTGGTTCGTAGATGCATTTAAGGGTATAATCGCATACCCCATTGATATAGCAACCACTGACTGCAATAGATTACGTTTTAAAACCACAGGAGAAAGAAGTGACCAAGAACAAACAGCGATTTGGAAAAGATGCGGAGGGGGACAAACATATATTTTGTATAAAAAAGAAGTGTTGTCATGCATGGAACATTTTGGATTGGTAGTGATACATGATGCACAGAATGAAAAACTGCCTTTTTATTATTTCCCTAGCATGAATAAAAGATGGTTTAAAAAACAAAGCAACCATTTTTAAAAATCATCTATTCTTTGCTTTCAATTCAATGAAGACGGACAACTGCCATTGAACATTTTTTATCACTTAGTTGCAAAATGCTTAAAAATACATGAGTGGTCTTTTTTACAGGAAAATGAACAAAACTGCTGCTATGAAAATGTAGCATGTTTTTCTTACCGGCAGTTTGTTGTTGTGGTGTGCCTCTGTAACTTTCAAATACGGTTGCAGGTTTGGAGTCCGGATGAAAATGAATATATAAAACCACAATTTCTTCTTAAGATTCAACGATCTGTTTAGGAAAAATTAAGCGAAAAAAAGTACTCATATAAAATTGGACATAAATGCAAGAATGGAATGTTACATGTCAAGGAAGACAATTCGTTCATAACACAAACAGAGTTTCCTGTTTCAAAACTTTTCTGTCCGAATTGTACATAGGAAAACAAACATTGTATCGACAACGAAATATGCTGGGTATATGTTATTTTCTTTTTGTTTCACTTATATATATATATATATATATATATATATATATATATATATATATATAAGATATTTATATATATTTTTTTTTTTATATATTTGTATATTTATATATATTTTTTCTTGATATCAAAGAAAAGCAATTTTAATCGCAGTTTACTTACAAACTATTAACAAAATTTTAACGAGTTTTATTTAACTTGAAGAAAACATTTTATGGACCTGTCTTTAAACTCCTGTTTATGACATTTTTTGATAATATTCAAAGATGGTTCATGGTTTTGAACAATATATTGAACATCTTTTGTTCAGCTTTGCTTGTCAAAATAGTTTTTTTTTCTCTTGTCAAGACAGAGACGATTTGCTAATATTGCTCCTTTAAACCCCCTTGTACGTAATCGATACATATATGTAGTATTTTAACATGACTGTGTAGTTGCTAACCTTTAAAGAGGTTCGCTCCTCAGGTTTTGGGTAGCTATTTTGGGTCACCTCTAGTCTGAAAATTCTGCATCAAATATTAATTCTAGTAGTATATTTATATTTTACAATGCCAAATAAACTTAATTAAAAAAAATTGTTTCAAAAAAAATTTCATTTTTACAGAGTTTAGTAAGGAACTATATTTTGTGGCGGAAGGTTTTCAAGAAGGAAATGAACAATTTTCATAACTCATTAGTTTTAGAGTACTCTTACTTTAGCTTCCTAATTTTCAGCACAGACCAGTTTGTGTATTATGATATATTCATGATGTTCTAATAAACATATTTAAACATTATTTTAATATTTTTATCGATACATTTTGGCATATTTAGCTTATATTTCATAGAAGTTAAGAAAAAATTCACTCCAATTTTGGCCTGAAATTAGCTTATTTCATGCTATATCTCAAATTTTTGAGATGTGACCCCTACTTGTTTTACTTTTAAATGAGACATTAAATGTACGTCTATTTGTGTTCAAAGTTTTGGAAAGATGACATTACTATATTTTTTTTAATTTGCGTTATAATTTGATTACTCCAAAATTTTGTAACATGTGTTGTTGTGTTCTTTATGTACTGGCATTTGAAGCCACCAGTAGAGCAAGAATTTTTAAAACTTTGACTTAGATTTTACTTTTATAGTCACTACATGTGTTCAACTTAATACTGTATAAAAATCATAACTAATTAATAGTTCAAACTATAAATATTTGTTTGATTTCTTCAAATTATCAATTTCCATGTCAAATTTTAGCTAAAATTTCACGAAAATTATCATTTCTGTTTGGAGCCCAATATTTCCAAAAAATGGCATGTGACATGGGTCACAAATAAAATAAATGAACATTTTAGGTCCCCATCTTTACATCCAAGTGGTTTTCGGATGATTGACATTACTATTTTTTCAGGTGCCAACCTCCTTAAAATGAACAATCTTGCTTCTTCATTGTCTAACGAAATATTGGTTAATTAAAGGTTATAGCTGGTATATTTTGGACCCTTTTGGACACCTATCCTTATCGTTCGTTATAAAATGAAAATGTTCTTAATGTTTAGAAAAATTGTTATCAAAAAAGAAAATACACTGTGATATAAGATAAGCATGAAAAATTATGAATCTAAATTGATTCCAATATTCAAGTCGATATTCTTCGATATGTCAAGTCAGGAAGTGATATCGTCAATAAAAACATCCCTCAAGGTTCAAATTGAAATTAATCAAATCTGAATATTTTTTTTTATAAATCAGTTCACCCATTTCTAAGAAAATTCGTGTATAAATTGGTACGAATAAAAAAAAATCGATAATAGTTGCAAAGCAACGTGTCTTCTTCCAAATAACCAGTTCGATAGAAAATTTTTATCAAAGTATTTGAAAACATAAACAAATCCCAATAATTTTTACCTCGATTTAGCAAAAAACCCCACATTTTTGAGGACGCTTAGCGCGACACAAACTTATTAAATACAATATAGACTATTGTTAAAAAAGATCCTAAAAAAGTCAATTTATTTCAGGTGCGAGCTAACAGTTAACTTAACAATTGAATGAATAACATTAATATTTACATTTTTCAGGGTCTGTGGTACATGTAACACTACGAATCGAGTTGGTACTATACAGTCCAAAAAATTCAAATGACGTATTGTTGGGACGCAAGCAGGGTTTTCGTAATTAATATTCTATTATTTAATCGTACCATTGCTGAAAAGAATATAAATATACGTAATATGGAATCATTTTTTGAATATTATGAGGTGATAATTTCGGTCGGAGCGTGATCAAATCTATCATAAAGCCCTTCGGGCTTTATTGGATTTGATCACGCCCCGATCAAAATTATCATTTAATAATACTCAAAGGCCGACTTCGACTGGGACTAAAGTAAGTGCCCGAGTTACCCGAGTAACAGCCGAACATGTAGAGTTGAGACTAAAGTGACGTCATTTCAACTTTAACCTCTACTCGGGTGCGACCCATGTGTAGGCAAGGGTTAATAGAGTTCCAAGATGGCGACCATAAGGAAGAACTTGAAGTTGTAAGTACAAACAAATTTGAATACCAAGGCTTTTATTATAGATACTGATATAAAATAACCTTGAAAGATTACAGAATAAGTAATTCTTCAGATCTGCGAGTTTTTTAAAATTCTCAATCGAGTGTTTATTTTTATTCGTGACAAAATACCCTAACACCTTGAAAATTAGCCGGATTTAATAATAAGCCGGTTTGAAAATAAGCCACCTATTTCTTGCACTGAAAATTACTCGAATATAAACCTGTTTTGAGAATAAGCCAGTCATGACAATGCCAGTTTCGAAAGATTTTAGACTACCGTAAGTCTCATGTGTAGCGCGCATCTGTGTATATTATGCCGGAAAAAAAACCCCAGCTGTTACTATATGCATTTTACGCATCCCCAAAAAGACGATTTTTTTAAAAAAGTCATCGATATGCATGCGTACATAGTGTATTCAATTCGTTTAAAAGTAATAAGGCACGTTTGTGAATCTAAACCAAAACAACCAACAACGGTAATTATTTAATTGATAATTAATCCAATTATTTGATTATTGTAAAAAAAACTAGATGCTGTCATTAGACAGTAATACCCGCACCAAGTGTTTGCCCCTAAATAACACTGTTTTGTACCATGCAGTTTTAGTGAAAACGAAGCATAGATGCAATTTCCGGTAATTTTTAAAAATTACAATTTCATAAATTGAGATTCCATCCCATAATACACATAGCGGCCCTTTATGTACAATTTGGGGTTGAACTTTTTGCATGTGAATTTTAAGTTAATAAAAAATCTTAGCATTTCATGTCATAGAAAGTATGGTCTATATAATTATTACAATCAACATTAAGTTATGCCCCTCCCCTCGACGGTTGCCGGCTTTAGATTTGCTTCTGTGTGTCAACATCACCGTGTGCATGGATTTAGAGAAGGGGTGGAAGTGAGGGGTCTAGACCCTCCTCCCCCCCTTGAAAATTCATTTATATTACCGTAATATAGTAAATTTACCAAAAATACACCTCGGACCCCAATCCCCCCAACCCCCTCCCCCTGCAAACACAAAAACATTTATTCCCCTCCCCCCCCCCCCCCCCCACACACACACACACACACGCACACACTCCTCAGGGATAAATAAACATCAGAATATTTTGATAACAACGAAAGCCTGCCTGTACATTTAGTTGCAACAAAGAAGATTTTAAACAGTGTATATATATAAAGTGTATATATGCAATATAAATGACATAATTTTATTGCACAATGATTTTCAATGGAAAACTGCCAGGACAGAAGATAATTACTGATTTAAGGTGGTATAAGACACATGTTGATCTTTATGTGGATAAAAGTGCCTTATAATCAAAATGGTGATGTTTTAGAATTTTAAAATTTTACAGTACATGTATTTGGCCAAAAAACAAAAAAAAAAAAAAAAAAAAAAAAAAAGATTTCAAAATTTTTGAAACTTAAGTACTTACAGACACATAGTTAATGCTCTAACCCATTGCGCTTCACTGTTAGGTAACATATTATTTTGGGGGGAAATATTATATTTATACTTTATTGTTTATTTCAATAGGGAGTACATCACAATATGCAGGTGCCCTGTACCACCTTAAGACTGAAATGTGTGCTTTACATAGTTATATACCTAATAAAATAATGCAGCGGGTTATGAAGAATAAATATTAAAAATACATGCATGTTACAAATAGCCGATCTTTGTCTGAAGTTAACGTACTTAACACAGGTCTGCAGGTCGCATTAGCGGGTACTAGTTTTTTCCAGCTCTTCGGTTAGATGGGTTTCACGTGGTGTACATACCGTTATGTGTTTTCCGTATGCAGAAAAGGATTAATTAACATGCATAAACGTTTCTTTTGTGATGATCAGCAAAAGGGATTCATATCGTGCTCTTATTGGATAATCATTATGATGTTGACCAATATAGGTAAGCATAATACATGTAGTAGAACAATATAAGCCACCGGTATAGGTATAAGTTTTACTTTCACTTTCTAAATAAGTGATCTCCCTTTGACAGCATACTGTATCATCACCTTTTTATATTTAAGGAGGCCGATTTGGGTTTTTTTGCGGAAAAACTACAATAGAAAAACTCTTTATTTTTTAACCATATGTAATTTACACCAACTCTAGTTTATCTGCGAAGTTTCAAGAAAATCGACCATCTGGTTCTTTTTAGGGGCCATCTCAAAATGCAGGTAAAATTACTATAGGAATATATAGGAAATCGTCATTTTCCGCAATTCGAAGCAGATAAAAAAAATACTACAATAGTTTTTTTTTTCAAATTGTAATATGTGATTAGCAATATCATTTTCTACCTTATATATAAAAAATACTAAATTCTACCGTCTGGTTTTTAATGCGGGCCATCTCAAAATATTAAAATGCACCAAATTTTGCTATATATTTGGAGTATTACAAATGTACATAGGTATAATGGATTCATTTAAAAATTTAGAAAAATACCCCCGTGGATAGCATTATTCTGTGTATAGATTTTCAACGGCGTACGATTTTTACTTTTTCTTTTATGTTATTTCTTATTACGCACTCCTACAAAGCTTCATTTTGTCATAACGTCATAAAAGCACAATGGCAACGCTTACCTACCGTACAACGGAAAAATCGTTTAAAAAATAAAATTTTCCTTAAAAAAAAAACTAAGTATTTTCATCTGTATTTTGTTTATTGTGTTCAATTTTATAAATGATATAAAAAAAAATTCATTAAAAGTATAAATGCATTATATTTTACTAGAATGCGCAAAAACATGCGCAATGAAAACTAAAGTCGGCCTCCTTAAATAAGCTTATCATCATTACCTATCCTATTGCTTTTGTACAGTTTCTGTCATTTTAATTTCAAAAGTTATTTTTTCATTTGTCAGACTTAGATTTTGTCTTAAATTTGTGTATTACATGTGTAAGTGTAGAGACTTATCATGTTTATATGAAATATGATAGGAAGGAAGGGGTCTTTTTTGTTTTAATGTATTATGATGCATCAAATATAATATAGGCCATGACCATATGGGATTGTTCTGACCCCATGGAACAGGAAAATACCAAATATTTTGAAAACTGTTGAGATCCCCACCACTAAACCATATATATATATTCTCAATTGTTTCTAATGTCATTATAATGCATCAAATGG
>WFKH01002636.1:37107623-37132248 GCA_016163765.1 Magallana hongkongensis
CCCCCCCCCCCCCCAACGTTTTGTGCAAATTTATACATCCCAAATACCTTTTTATTTTTGCTTATCAAGATTTTTGATAAGTCTAGACCCCCCCCCCCACTTTCAATTGCTTCCGACGCCACTGACATTTCAATTTAAGTAGTTATGGCATCAATATGACAGTATATCTACGAAACAAAGCCACATTTTTCAAAAACACGTGTCTTTGATTTCATTGGATTTGTTTTTGGTCAAGGTTAAAATTTCAAATGTTTTTTTTTTTTAAGGTTGTGCTGCGATTGTGGTGTATTATTTCACAGAATTACAGAGAACTCTTTATACTGCCTGTCAAGACGGAAAAGACAACACTGTGCAAGAGAGTTTACTTAGAAGCGGAACAGAGATCAATGTTCGTAGTAAAATTGGAAAAACTCCTCTATATATAGCCTGTCAATACGGACATGAAAGGACTGTGCAACTTTTACTAGATAACAAGGCAGATATCAATTCATGTAGTGAAAGTGGAGTCAGTCCTCTCTATAAGGCATCTCAATACGGACATGACAGAATTGTGCAGCTTTTACTGAACAACGGTGCAGAAATAAATTTATGTAATGGAAGCGGAACAAGCCCACTCCATATAGCCTGTGAACAGGGACATGACAGTGTTTTGAAGCTTTTACTGAACAACATTTTCGGTGCAGAAATAAATTTATATAATGAAAGTGGAGCAAGCCCTCTCCATATAGCCTGTCAGTACGGACATGACTGTGCTGTGCAGCTTTTACTGAGAAGCGGTTCAGATATCAATTTATCTAGTAAAAGTGGAGCAAGTCCTCTCCATACAGCCTGTCAGTATGGACACGACAGTGTTGTGCAGCATTTACTGAGAAGCGGAGCAGATATCAATTTATCTAGTGAAAGTGGAACAAGCCCTCTCCATACAGCCCGTCAATACGGACATGACAGTATTTTGCAACCTTTACTAGATAACAAGACAGATATCAATTTATCTAATGAGAGTGGAACCAGTCCTCTCTATAAAGCCTGTCAAACGGAGATGACAGCATGTTGCACCGTTTGCTGAACATCGGTGCAAATATCAATTTATATAGTAAAAGTGAAACAAGTCCAGTCCATATAGCCTGTCAAAAGGGACATGGCAGCATTGTGCAGCTTTTACTGAGCAACGGCGCAGTTATCAATTTATGTATTAAAGGTTGAGCCCGTCCTCTTTTTTTGTGCTTTATATCCATAATGTTACATATAATCACTCAACTGTATCAGTATTATCAGTACATGTCATATTTCCAGCTTTTTAAGAACACAATTTTCCGAATTTCAGTTATTATCAATAAAACACTTAAAATTTTCTATTTAAGAAATAAACAGCAATTTAAAAAGTTCACCGGGATATGAAGTTGGTTGGTCACGTGATCAAATCCTGTGGAGCCCGAAGGGCTTCTCAGTAGGTTTTATCACTTACCAACCAACTTCATATCCCGGTGAACTTTTTAACATTGCTGTTAATTACTTATATTAACGTTTGAAAAAGGAAAATAGTTCAGAACTGTTAAAATAACCGAGATTTTATGTTCACGAAAACTTTCATACAGAATTGAACGTTTTCGCTATTCTATAGGTTCATATAAGGAAACATATTTGCAAATGTAAATATTCGTTCCTGATTTAGTCTGCAAGACAGTTTGTATCTATTATTTGAAAAGCAGATAAATTACATAATATTGTTCAATCTACTTTTTTTTGACATTCTTTTTTATAGTAGAATGTTAAAATCAATATTTATCATTATATTTCAAATTTGAAAAAAAAATGCATACCTTTTACCATATGTGGTTTACTTATTTAAACATGTATATTGTCTTTTATCGTTTGAAAAAAAAATCCACATTAAGCTGAGACATCTTTGTTAAACTTATTAACAATTAAATTGTTATTAAATATAGAGTTCAACCATTAATACTTCAATTCAGCAAAATTTTGTCATACTTCCATTTTGCAGTATGATTATAGATGATTTTCCACATATTAGCTGCCAATACACTAAACAGTTTGTCCCATCTGTTTTCATAAATATATCTCATATATTTCATATTTAAAAAAAATGGAATTTGTAAAAAATACTCTTCAAACATTCTTTAAACGATGAACCTAGCAATATACTGAACAAACAAATTTATCTGTATAAATCTAAAAACATTTTCTACGCATAATATGATAAAAAAAAATAATGGGTTTTCTTCATAATGATTAAAAAAATAATTTATATCATACAAATTCCTTTCATAAAATATGGCAAGTCAAACGTTGCAATATTTGGTTTTTGTCTATTTGTGTTGTAAAATTTTCATTTGTATTGTATAAAATTTTATTTGTATTGTATAATTTTCATTTGTATTGAATATTTATTTTTTTTGTCATTTGTCCTGTATAATGTTCTATTTGTATTATTTATTTTTTTCATTTTAATTCTATATTTTCCATTTGTATTGTATAATTTTGTATTTGCATTATGCATTTTTTATTTGTATTCTATATTTTAAATTTGTATTGTATAATTTTCAAATTTCAATTGTATTGTACATTTTTTTTATTTGTATGCGATAATTTTTCATTTATATCATATACATAATATAGGATCTTAAATGATTTGCGATGCAATATGATTATTATCCAACGAGTTGTGCGTTTTCTATCCCCGAGCCAAGGCTCGAGGATAGAAAACGCACAACCAGTTGGATAAAAATTATATACCATCGCAAATCGTGAGAGATTCTTTTTATCACATGTTTTCCCACGTTTTCTTTTTTGTTAAGCCTCAATCTTTTCTGTAAACATTATAATTGTGAACCGCACACGACATTACTACACGACATCAACAACTTTACGCATGGAAAAAAGTTCCTTGAAGATTAACAAACAACCATTTCATTTTCTAACATATTTTTATCAATTTATGTAAAAAATGAAACAGCATTAAATGCTTCACATTTATAACTCTACACCTTTCAAATAAATTATTTTGTTACTTTTTTATTCTAAGTAAATGAACTGCCTAAAGCTACGTAATGTTTAATTATGACGTCATGTGGCGTAAGAACACACAGTGAAATATCAAAAATTTATTACATGAGTGATATCCACCGCATATTGAGCTAAACATGTGATAAAAGAAAATATACCCTTTTCCGCCCTGTGCAATATAAACAGAAAATTCGCCTACCCGTGTGATTAAAACCCTAGGGGTGTGATATAAGATTTATATCTTATATTTAAATCTTCGGATGTTATATGACACCCCTTTCCTTTAATCATCGGCTATTATGACGTAGAGTTTGGTATGCGTCGGTCAACTCCGATCTCCGAGTATGACGTCAAATAGTTACGTCGACTTGGTATACAAACAGCTGGCGCAAAATTTTCAGGGACGTTTACTAGAGATTGAATATATAGACACGGAGCGATTTGTTAACAATAATCATTCATCACAAGATGTTTTTTTTTATTGTTTCTTTAATATTTTCTATAAGTATAAATATGATATAAAAATCAAAACATGTCAATTTTTATATCGAATCCTATATTAGCCCTCGGTCGCTGCATATCAGCCATCGAGCCTGATAGCTCTAGGGCTGATATATAGCGGTCTCGGGCTAATATAGGATTGCCATGTAATACCGAGTGAGCCAGATGCGGGCGTGTAACACACTTGCTATATACACTTATCTACTTCGTTGAATTAATTAGTGTATTAGATCAGTAGATTAAACAAGCGAGTGCATATAGGGCATAATAATTCTTATGCTTGTTTATATAATCTGTAGATTCCTTCATGATGTATGACTTAATAGAATTGTTATCTTTATTGTAACTAATTTAATGTTGTGCATCACTTTTAGATCAGTTTATGAATCTCACTTAAGATCAGATATCTCTGTTAAGATCAATTGATAGGTCATTAAACATTGTGAAACAAATTATTAGACAATAGTTTAGTAGACCACATCTGTGACTGCATTGCAGAATGACGTAGTAGACCACATCTGTGGCAGTATTGCAGAATAACTTTATTATATAACTTTTATAACTTTGGGAGAGAAGAATATACAATTTCTTTCCAAACTCGGACCACCGATAGTATTTCTGGATGGGACAGATATTTAATTCTTAATTCTGGATGGGGACGGAGAATTTCAATTGTTGAAGATCAATTTCAAGTGCATCGTTATGGGGTGAAGAATACACAATTTCTTTCCAAACTCGAACCACCGATACTATTTCTGGATGAAACAGATGTTTAATTCTTTCTAGATGGAAAAGGATGCAGTTCAACTGTTAAAGATCATCTCCAAGTACATGGACAAACATGTTCAGTATAAAAAGGAGGAACCCGGAATGACAAGTATAAGACCGAAAGAGAGAGGCTGAATTCTTGTCTTCTGTTATTCTTCCCTGGACAATAAGTTCTCATGCACTGCAACAGATCATTAATTCTTAAGTTCTCATATTTGGACAGTGATTTCTAAGTTCTCATTTCTGGACTATATCTCCTCTTATTTTCGTGGACATCCTTTAAAATCTATACGATCATGTATGTTGTTGGTGACTCTTATGTAATAAATGTATTAGAGTTTCAATGACTTTTCACTATATCCGGACGGATTCTGTGACAGGAAAAACCCACCTCGCGAAGCGAGACTTAATGATAACACGTATATATAAGATATCAGTGCAAAATAGAAGTTGAATCAGGGGTACTAGGAGCTGAAAAATTTTCTTCGAGCTGATGGGCACCGCCATATTGGCAGTCATTTTGTTCGACAACTCTAATTCATTCATTAAATGAGTGGCACCTTTCTATGTTTATTGTCCATTAACTCTCTTAAAAAGAAGATGGGTGAATAAGGCGTGTAAAATGCCTATATGAGAAATGATAAGATACTGTAAAATTAAAATATCAACAAATTTGATAATTTCTTTTTGAAATTATTAAAAACAATTTATATTTCCCATAAAATCGATTTGTAATCCTTAAATATGTTAAATACTTGGAATATGTTGATTTAAACTATCGTATGGTTGTCAAAACCTCCAAATAGTTTGTTTTTTTTAAATTCAATGCGTTTTCTTTTATAGAGTGGGTCTGAGATCCATATTTTTGTTTTAGTCTAAATAAGGTTTAATGGAAATCAAACCGATTTCAATCAACTAAAACGTGGAGAGATGACCCACTATACTTTAAAAATGTTATTTTGTATATCAACAATTGAACGTTTTAAAAAAAATAATACAAGTTCGTACACTCGCGGCCAAAGTCGCATATAGCGTTTAAACACCGCACTTTGTTGTGACTGAAATGGCTCAATGGTTAGATTACCAGACATAAGGTAACCTTATAGAGCTAGAGTTTTTAGATTGTGGGTTCGATACCACCAAAACTGTTGGGTTTATTAATTTTTTTAATTATTTGTTAAAATATTCAAAACTGAATATAACAGCTAGAAATTGTCCTTTTGTAAACTTGTATTATAGTATTATCAAATATATTTAAGTGGAAAAATATAAATTTGAAATTGTATTTTACGACTAAACCAAATGGGCATTTGCGCTACCTTATTCCCCCATCTTCTTTTCAAGTTTTCAATGGAAAGTAATTTTATTTAAAATAAATGACTATGCAAACCAGATAAGTTTCAACAGTGATGTAATTATGGGGAGATAAGACTATTTTCACGTATGTCTTATCAAATTATTAGATGAAAAAAGAAAAACATTAACATCAAGGAACCGATCTTTTAGATACTGATTAAATAAAGTATAAATAGAAAATTAATCAACTTATGATATGGATAAGCATTGAGAGAAGAAATAAAAAATTCACGGAATCACGTACTTTTCTTCGGCTATTTCCGATATATATGCGTTTAGTTTAACTTTGGCTTGTGATTTGAGTAGTCAGGCGGATCCTACTATCTGTCTTTAAAAGCATAAAAATCTGCGCTAGGCCCAACGGTCACACCGTTTACATATTAATATATTTGTATTGTATCCGAGGGATTGTTTATTTGTTTTGTTTTAAAGGTTATCGTTGGTTAATAGTTTTAGACTGTATTGGTAATTTAGCTTCGCTGAAAAAATTCAGATGGACGACCTGACCTGCAGCTAATACATGTAATGACTAAAATAATGTTTTCAAAGCACATCATTTCCTTTATGTTGTTGTTCTTAATTTTTTAAAAATAAAATTCTAATTTTCTACAGTATGCAAAAACTAAAGTGCTTGCACTTGATTAATTACTTGTATGAAGCTTCTGCTATTTAAATTCTAGACACTGTGACAAAACTGCATGTCAACTTTGCTTACAGCTTAAATGGTTACTGTTCCCATATAATTGGCCTTATAAAAAGTCTGCAGGAATTCAAACTTCACAATTTCTTAAATGTACCAGAACAACAGAGTTGCACAAGCATTCCCCAGCAGTGGCATGTCCCACGGTATCAAAGATCAACCCTGTCTCCATCAATCATTTAGTTGTAGCCAGGCCAACTGAATTCAGAAAAAGGAAACCAGTGACATGCCAGATTGACTTAAATAAAGAGTATGTTATTAAAAATCCCAGTATATATTCTTTTCCCAAAATTTGCATGCTTGTATATAATATAAACAATTCCTTTAAATCAGAAATATCAACTGAATAATCAGTCTTTATATCAATATAACTAATAACTATAAGACAATTTTTGATTCATTCTTTGCATTTTAATATCAGTCTTCCCAAAGTGTCCAAAAGTGACATAATGCAGTTGAGTACTTTAAAAGGAACCCCTCTGGAATACACAATATCAGCAGATCATCCACTTGCTCACACCCTTCTTGGTGATGTGCAGTTAGGCTCATTATTATCATATCAGGTAGATGGTTACATAAAAACAATAACTTGATATATGTTTTACACATTGATTTGTGATTACACAATATATCCAGTAAACAATATACAAAAATTACTAAATGATTTGGGTCACAACCAATATTTTCTACTCAGAATAAATACAACTATTTACTATGTTTACTGTCTGTTACAAACACATCCTGAAATAAAGTCAAGTGACAACAAACAGACCAAATTTTGTTTATGTTTTTAAATAATGATGTAGGAATACGCACTGAAAGCATTTTGTAAGTTTTTACTTTTGCAATCAATCTTTCAATATGCACACGATGCTTCGCAATCTTTTTAGTAAGTATGGTATCTGAAACTGACATCTGAGATGTTGATGAAGCCATTGGTGGAATATTCAACAGCAAATTTAATTTACTCAATTCTTCCCTAATAGTAAACCCTTTATCAGCCATTAAAGCATCACCATCTTTTATGTAGTAACTTGAAGGTTTCTAGAACATTATAAAATCCAGACTGTTCACAAATTTGTTTATCTGAAATACATCCTGTAAACAATTCCGATGCAAATATCACTGAACCATTTGGGCACATCCAATCAAAGCCTTTAAAGTAGTACTAGATTTATATTCACTATATAGCTGACTTTGCAAACCAAGTGCACATGGTGCTTGTGTTCTAAATTCGGTTCCATCTATAATTACAAGTGTTGTAGGGTAATTATGTTTAAAATATGTTGGCATGTTATTAATAATTACATGACGATGTGGCCAAATACAAAGTTAGACCAACTTAAAATACATCAATGAAATCTAAGTATTGAATACAATTCCAGATGACTGTAGTGATTATTTAAACCTAATGGAAAGATCTTTCAAACCAAAATTATGTCTCAGTCTACATAAAGTTAAAATAATCCGTCTTGCAGTGACAACTTTTTAATGTCTTTTCGGCCCTTCTCATAATTTATTGAGGATCCACCAGGTACCAAAAATGCCAAAAGACCAGAAAATCTAATGTATACAATTCCTGTGTAATATTTGAACACATGTTTCATTTTTCCCTCTCTTCTTAGAACTTCATCAACTCCAAATGATGGCTTTTGATCTTCAGATGTTTGTTGATCTTTAAGCTTTTTTATCTCTGCTTTCAGTTTGCTGATGGTGTCTTCATTTTGCTTTTTTTTTCTCTTAACATGTGTAGTTCTGCGGCCATTACAAATATATCAATCCCAGAAACCCCTATTTGAAAAGAAAAATAATTTGTATTTACTCAAAAGTTATTTCATTTGGCTATACTGTAAAATATTTTTCAGACAAAAAACATAAAGGAAGTTGAGCCAGCAAATTCAGATGGCTGCGGCAATACAGATGTGATTCTTCAAGCCCCTGTCCCTTTGCCTTTGTAGTTTATTGATTTAAATGAGGATTACAAAGAATGTGACCCTTTTAAAATTGAAATTAACACCCGAGAACAAAGCGAATCAGCACAATGGTATAGTGAGCGAAAAAAGCGACTGACTGCATCTAATTTTGGCAAACTTTTGCAGAGAAAATCAACTCCGAATGACAAATTTTTAACTTCCATTTTCAATTTAAAGACAATTTCAGCTCCATTATTGGATTATGGTAAAAATCATGAAAAAGATGCAAAGGCAAGGTACTTAAAAGACTTCCCATCTAGGCATATCCATTCTTGTGAGCTTGTTGTAAACAAGGAATTTGCCTTTTTAGGTGCAAGTCCGGATGGTAAGGTGTGGCCTTTAAGAAATAAAATGTCCCTATTCCGCTAGAAATTTTACTTCACAGAAGCATGTGACAATATCAGAGACTTCTTCTTGTTTAAGAATGATGATCTAATTACTTTGAAAAACACACATGCATATTATGCACAAGTTCAAGGTCAACTCTTGATTACAGGCTGTTCATTTTGTGATTTTGTGGTTTATACACAAAAGAATCTATTTCTACAGAGAATACAGCCTGATCTGCCATTCATGACCACTATGCTTGAAAAATTGTGTATTTTTTTCAAAACATTTGCAAAGCAATTTCTAGCCAATCAAAATATATTCAATTAGGCTAAGCATTGAAATATACATGTAATATATGCTTACATGGTTCTTCTGTTTGTACAGCAATGTTGTTACTATTGTTCACTTTGTTTAAATTTTCAGTCTCAGTCTCAGTTAAATCAACTTCGTTTTCTCCATCCACTGTACTATATAAAATAAATAACTATATCGATCTTGAGTTAAAAGACATATCTTTGTCCGGCATCACAAAAATAAAATATAATCTTAACACAACTGTTAATGTTTACATGTGAGGCAGGGGGGTTATACCTAAGAATTCTCTTTTTTGACACTGGGTGATTGTCAGTGCTGGTGTTTGTTCGTTTAAGAAGTGGCCTTGTTGGTCGAGGAACTGAGCCATCAGCTGGTACTGGGTCTGGAAATTGTACAGTTGGTCCATTACCTCCTACAAAATGCTGTAGATAATGCAGAAAAATTAGATTATAGACCTTATGTCTTCAGCTGATAATCACTTTAAATGTATATCGTATCAAAACAGTCTTATTACACCCAGATATATAAACAGAAATAAAACATGATCAATATATCTCCATGAGTATGATAGTCATTAGGGATTTCCTTTCCAAGACACAACAATGACAATTATATTTACAGCCCCCCCCCCCCCCTTTTAACGCAATACACATTTACTAGCCATGGGTTTCTGATACACTTCGTTTCTCCTACACTGGCTAGCGAAGATGAACAAAATATAGACAGTAAGCGTTCATCTTATCTATGACACCCGAATTTGCACGGTTTTCTAGTGTTTCTTGTATGCTATGAAAAACATTTAACATTGCTCTGACAAAATAAATCATAAATGCGACTACGAACTACACATTACACTTCTAATTAATAACAGTTTTACCTTTGAACACACAGCTTTATGTTTGTTAATCCGTTGAACATTCAGCTGGTCGTGTGGGCGCCCGCATGCTTTGATCCAACGGAGGAATTTTTCAAGATTGGTCTTAGGTTATGGGAACAAAATAACTTTTACACCATTCTGTAACCTATCTGGATACCTCTCGTCAGCATTGCAAGTTCCCCATGCACACCGCAAGACCATAATTCAGCGATTCTGTGCGATTTCACAAACTTCCCACAAGTTTGTTTGTGGGACAAAATGGCGACCGATTGAAGCGTGTCTTTCCCTCATTATGCGGAGCGATCTGATTTGCTGTTTAAATTAGTTTGATTGACTGATCGGAACTATGAATTACGTCCGTCTACCTGCCCGTCACATGGTTACCCAAAGATGATGCTTCATTTAAAATAAAATCGAGGGAGGGGAGGGGAGGGCTGCAGCGGCGAAAACTTTAACCATTCCACATAATGTCGCCAGAGATAAAAAATACACACACACTGTCTTCATGGCTTTATTCGTCAATGATAGATGCTCAGAGACCTGCAATGATATCAATGTCTTTATAAAAGTTACTTGAAGCTGTAATCGTACAGTAGTTTTCATACGTCTCTAGACACCAAAGTAATCTTACAAAGTCAGTCTCAAACTGTCAAAGATTAACGTATATTTCAATATCACACTAACCCTACTCCAAGTTCCAGCTAAATGAAAACACTTGTTATGAGTTTTATAGATGTATTATGGTGCATGAAACAGAGTACAACAACGTTTAATACAAACATATACAGTAACCATCCCTTTACCATCCTTACCAAGTTATAACGTAAATGTAAGCCTGCCTAAAAGCTGACATGAATTCATAAATTAAAGCATTTGCTCGCCATTTTACTTTTCAATCGCTCCTCTACTGCCACTTATGCATTGAATCATTATTTTTTGAAAGATGTGGTCTCATAACTGCAACGGTGCGTGCATACAAATTGAATAACGCGCGATTTATCAGGTTTGAAATCGCGAGGAGAGTCAGTCATGTTCTTCGAGAAATACTGAAGGAAGATTGTATTTATACGCACCAGACTTGGTGATTGGGTCTTCTGTGTTATGCGTAAATATCATTCATATCAATCAATGCAATTTAATAGGGGGAAAAAGGGAATGTAAATATGGGGTATATATACCGGTTGAGAAAGTTACGGTCGGTTGCTTTCCGATCGAGGCATTAAGGTTGCACGGACTTCTACATGAAAAAAAACTACGTATTGTAGTAAAATGTATGTAATAAAGAATAAAGGAAACAACAATCAATAAAATACAAGATATTTTTATTCTTTGAAAGAATTTCCAAGGTATCCGTTTTATTTTGCACAAATAGTGCTGCCTTACTTCGCATGCACATCGAACGTAGGTCGTTCATACAGAGTGCATAACGTCTGCATCTTTTTGAAAACCCCGGCGGCACTGCATCCAACACAGTAGCTAAATGATAGTAAATCCAAGAAAGTAACAACGTAACATCGTTTCCATCGGTTTCCAAAAAAGCGTTCCGTTTCTAAAGTCCATGCGATCATTGACATTGATCGATTTGTCACAGTGTGTGGTTTGCGAATATTCGATGTTATAACATACACAGGAAAACGGTTTACAATGATCGAGGATTTTTAAATTTTAAAAATAATGGTCTAGTGCGCAATGAACTTAAAACGTGACAAGAGAGACGACACATTTTCTCTCTCTCTCTCTCTCTCTCTCTCTCTCTCTCTCTCTCTCTCTCTCTCTCTCGCTCTCTCTCTCAAAACTGGCTGCAGATTAGACGATAAAACAAAATAAGAAACACAACACTGTTGAATTATTTATTTCTGTTTTAATTGTTATAGCTGTACGATATGGAATATAACATGCACAAATATGTTCCTATATTTAACTGGTAATTGTGACGCAAAAATGTTTTCAGAAGCCCTGAAATTCAAGAAAATAGGCAAACTGGATATTAGGTTAAAACATACAATTAGCATGTGTCACTCAATTATTTTTTTAAACTGCGCTAATATCGATTTGCAATACTTAACAATTCTGTTGTTGTTGCACCTCAATGAATTATAAGAAGTTTATGTGCAACAAACACCTTTTGACAGCATTCTACTAATAATATCAACACTTTACTTATTTCTAACAAGAGCGACCGTTATAGAAGTCCTTTTCTTTTTCATGTTTTCCTGAGGTGTGGATACTCGTAAGATACTTCGTGTGTCCTGGCAAAGAGTTCCCTTAGACGACAGTACATACAGTTATATTTTTTCTCGTCGTCGAAGAACTCCCTACTGATGCGGTACTGATCACTTATGATGTAACCGGTATGTGTACAAAAATGGAATTTAAAGAATTACTAAATGCTGTTGAACTTGCCTAATACACAGACGCTGATAAGAGCAATGTAGACATACCGCATACCAATGTCGAAGAATAAATATTTCTACTCAGATGCGTATTAAAAATCAACTACTTCGAATTTGACGGAAGTTACTACAAGAAAATATTTGGATACATCGTGGATGCAGTACCCTCGCCAGAAATGTTGGATATGAAAATATACGAAATTACTCGATACGTATTCGTAGATTCTCATTTTATATACTAATAAACAATTTAAAAATTCCTCATTATTTGTACATTTAAATTTAATAAAATGTTAGGAATATTATTATTTTTATTTTGATATTTGATATGAAATATAACTATTATGTGTCTCATATATAAGATTGCAATGATGTGTAATCATTATCAATCTTTTATAAGCAAAAATACAATACTTTGGGGGGGTTTTTTTACAAGAAAATTGCTTGATAAGACACTTTAAATGAAAGGTATTACTTTTAAAAGGAAATATATTCACGTTTATAAACCTGATTTATTTTAAATCATTTTTTAATACATATAGGTGTAGATATGGGAAAAATGCCATCATCAAGATCGACTATAATATATATGTGTCTATTTCTATTGTTAAATGAACTGTTTAAATTGTAAATATCATGGCAAGAAAAGTTAAATAATCATAACATGTACATGAAGTAACTAATTGAACAATAATCAATAAACGAAATAAAATGATTAAAAAGTAAATAATAAAGAGCATCATGTAATATTTTTCAGAGACCAAACACGCTTATACAAAATTTAAGCCTTAACGATATTAATTTCGTTCCTCATGAGGTTTAAAAGTTTTAAAATGCATTTTCTTAAATGAATTTATAAGTATCATGATAGACCGGCGTACCTGAAAATATGAATGGTGTTCTGTTCCAAATCTTGGCAACATCAATTATTGATACAATATAGAAAGTAGGATGAAGGCAAAAAACCAGTCAACATGATAAATGACACAGACCTGGAAAACAACAGGCGACGGAAATTATAGTCACCGTGGGTTTTTTTTTTTAAATTAGGCCATTTCATATTATTGATCCATCAAATATATGAAATAAGATCTAATTCACCCTAACGCCCCAAAAAACAAGTATATGTAATTGCATACATTTTTCATTGTAAACTGATAATGTATGTCATTTTTACAGAAATATATCCATGTAAAAACGATGTGATACAGGTACTCAATAATTATGCTGAGTATATATGTAAATATGTAATGGATTCGCGTTGTTGAGGCAATGTACATATTATATGAGCATCTTCACGAGAATTTTAACTGCGTAGACAATAATTACTATTACATAATTGACTGGCACTCACTTGCTAAAACTGTGATGCTAGTATTTATATACAATGTTAGATATCGATTTTAAAGTCTTTTGAAAATAAATCTAGTCTGTTTTTCGTTTAAAGTGTTAAATTAGTTACACCTTTACCACAGATTTTTGTTTAAAGGGGTCCAACCATCATTTATGGAAAACTTGCACAAAGTACCTCCAATAGCACCCTACAAAGAGGAAAAATAAATCATGATTACAGCTTTTAACATTCCTTATTTCTGTTAATTGTGGAAAAAAAATCCAACATTTTTGAAGACGATATGCTAATGTATAATGTTGAAATTGCTGTTAAATTATAGTTTAGATGACCTATGGAAAATTTTCCTTTTTTTTCTTTTTTTCTTTTTTTCAGAGCAACATTGTATATGAATACATTAACGGTACACTTTAGGTTGAAGTCTTACCGTAATGATTGCCCATATAAGCCATCTGACAACTCGACTAGCATGACCGAGGTAATATATCAAAATTCGCTCGCTCTGTAAAAACATATTGATAACTATACAAACACGTACAGTTATAAACATAGGAATAGTTATACAGTGCTTGTGTAAGTACCATTTCTTACGTTACATGTACATACAGGGGTAGCAAATAATCATTCGCTTAGCTTTACTAACCTACTTTAATCTAAGATCTTGAAAATAACTAACTAAAGGTTTGTTTCTAAGAAAATGTATGTTTGATGAATATATCTTAATGCGCAGTAGGCTGGGAGCCATTCAAAGATCAAAATGTTATTTTATGTCACAAACTCCTTTAAGGCTTTGACATAAACTGCTGAGTATTTCCTTCTCTGAAAAGTAGATTGAAATATTTCTTCTTAACATATATCAGAAGGTTATAATTTCCTGGAACTAATCCTAACTTTCTTTCCAAGTGTATATATAACAACCTTTAAAATGTATATCAACAAAAGAACCAAATAATATATGTTTTAACCCAGAGGTTACACAGACACATCTGATTAGATTATCTGTAATCCCAGAAAGCAGAGAAATATGGACTACATAGTTCCCAGAATTCCTATGGGTCATGCGGAGTGGTAGTTAGATAGATAATCTAAAACACAATGTAAATATATTACTGTTAGCATGCATCTGTATATGGATGGATATGTTCATTTTTCGAGAGGGAATGCGTTTTTAAAATTGGTTTCAGATGGATCATTTTTTTCGGTCGGGTTTGTTATTGATCTTCCATGTCTGAAGAACGTTGAAAAGGGATGCATGGCCGTGGCCATTTTTATACTATTAATATAACATTATTGATTAGAAGAAAAGCTTTGTATAAAAATATACTAAATATTCAAAATCTAAAGCTAAAACGTTTGGAGTTGTTCTTTACTAAAAATAGTTTATGATCAAAAATATCAAATTGAAACTTTTAAGGTAGATCCTATGATCCTATGATAGATTCGCTGACCATCCAGCCTCCTTAAAAGACGATAAAAAATGTGTGTAACTCACGTGAGGCGTAGGTTTGCCGTATATGTGGTTCTTGCCAAGCACCATGATGTCAATGTAGGCCGCGGCCCCTCCTGTACAGTTGTAGTATTTACCGGAGTTGTGTAGTCCGCCGGGCCCTATATATCCACTGAAGGACAAAATTAAGAGATGAACAAATAATGACTGAATACTGTATACGATGTTATTTAGTGTTATTTTCGCCCTTCTTTAATTGCAAGCAGTTTTGCTTCGTCTTGAATTCGTCCGTCCAAAGTTGTTTTTAAATAGAGATAATTTGAGACATTTGAATTTGCCCAGTCTTAAATTCGCCCGTTGAGACATTTGAATTTGCCCAGTCTTAAATTCGCCCGCTGACAAAGAGGGCGAAAGTTGCGAAAAAAACCCACCGAGGGCGAATATTTCCCTGTGTACAGTAAATTAAAAAGGCTACCAATTTCTTGTATATTAAGGCATTCTAAATAAAAGTCTACTTATTATCAGTTTTAATCTGCAATAACCAAAAGTATAAGTTTTATTGGTTACTTAATATTTACATAATTATGAAAAATGATTACAATTTAGATAATTCTGTTTTTTGTCAATATCCGTTGTGGTCATTTTTCGTGAATGTCATGCAAATCACAGCTTCAAAGAAACTTAAATTCGTTGAAAATTATCCAATCAATACAATGTTCGAAATTACACTTCAATGAACACTTAATTCCGTGTATCGACTCAACAACAAAATCAACGAAAATTGGTATTTAACAAATATTGATGAACAGATGAAACCACAATATGCATGCAGTTTCCAATACATAGCGATACATATATATAATATGCTGAGAGGAGGGAATGCTCATCAGTTGTCACGAAAAGAACTTCCGTGGGGCAGGGCCCTATGGGTAGAAGAAATGTCAGGCAGACATACGCTGCTAAGACTCCCAGGGCCAGAAACCATTGGGGTAATAAAAGCAGTATGTCCCTTAGTGGAGACCAGCATCTGCCCTAGAAGAAAGCATGAAAACAATAATTGAGTAAGATAGGCAGTCTAGACAAAAGACTAACGTAAATAATATTGTATATAATTGAATAATTTTACTTTGTTTTTAAAATATTGTCATAAACACGTTGTGCGATCCTTGTGTTGGCTTGATTTTACGAATACTCTTAAGTCGCAAAAATTAAACCCCATTTGTTGTATTTTTGAAAGTACATGTACATGTATTACAATTTCAAGCGTAAAAATACTTGTTTGATAATAATACCCCCATCTTGTAAATAACCCACTTTATGGTCTTGGAATTTAATGCATTAATTAAACTCCTATAAAAAAATATAATTATTCTTTCGATTTTTAAAGCCAGATAAATTAGGAATGCACTATTTTCGTTTATGTAAATGAAACCAATTTAATACATTTGTCCTTTACTAATTTATAATCTAGAGTTATCAAAATTATCACATGACAGTGGTAATGCAATTATTTTAAACTTTACAGCGAAAAATTGTACATGTACAAAACACATCGTATGCAACAGGTAATGAACTTTTCAAGATAAGATTTTCAAAATACTTTTTTCGTACCTGATATTTTTCCGGTGTGTCATAACGAGAGAAGCAGACTTCAAACAGACCCAGAACCAGGTAGGTCAGACTGAACCTCTGTAACACGCCTGGTATACGGATCGTCTTCAGATTCACAGCTTTAAACAAAAATAAATGTCAAGATGGCTCACTACACCTGAAAAAAGTTTCTCAAAACAGTAGAATATTACTTGATTACGATTAGATTGCATGATGCATAAGACGTATGTAAGTTATATAGAGGGAAATTTGCAATTTTGGATAACAATTTTGATTTTCAAAATTTAAATCAGTAAAACATGTTTAACAAAATATTTAAAATCTCCATCTTGTGACGTAATCAAATGTCTTATAAATTTTGTCTTGATGTAGTGAGATACCTTAAATAAATCTTTCACTAGTACGACAGTTCGGAAAAAGAAAACTAGAGTCTTCATAAAGAAGACATTGAAGAATCTAGTTTGGATATGGGGACATAGTTTAGAGGATATTGTTGAAAAGATAGATAGAGTATACCTAGTGTTCTATTGTTCGTAAAGTAAAATTCTAAACTATAAAGATAGACCAATAGGACAAGTATACATGTATGACTGCAACTTAAATGAGATTTTTATCTTCAAATGTAATTTTATAAATATTTTACTCGTTCTATGTGTACATAATTGATAGAAGAGATAGTAAAAAGATATAACAATCGTTGTAATACAGGCATAAAACACAATTTGTTCAATACTGGTGGGGTTTTTTTCTAGAAACTAGACTGCGTATTGAAAAACATTACATATTCATTGAACCAAATATGTAAATCGGCATCTTGCCGAACCATTCTAAATGGCAAGTTTAGAAGTGTAACTATTGTATTTATGAGTGTAACTGAGGATAAAAAGAAATCAGCAGGGACTTTTAAAATCGGACAGAATAGAAAGGTTAATTAATTTCTTAAAATTTATTTTACACTGTACTATACTCACGTCTCCAGTTTGTGTTGAGGAAAATTCCAATAAAGAAAAGGAGAATGGCCCGTATCAGGACTTTGTACAGCATCTTATATCTGGGAGTTCCCCGCTTCATCATCCCACGAAACGAGTAGTTCATTGCCGTACCCATAATGAAGACATTTACCTTCCGAGTGAAGAAGAATAAATCAACTATAATTATATTTTCTCTTACATGCAATCATTTCACGAAAAAACTACTGTATACAGGGTTATTTTCGCCCCATGTAATATTCGCCCTTCTACACTTGCAAACAGTTTCGCTCCGTCTTGAATTCGCACGGACATAATTGTGTTTAAAGGGAGATAATTTGAGACGTTCGATTTAGCTCAGTCTTAAATTTGCCCACTGACAACAAGGGCGAAAAGGGCGAAAATAGAACGGGGCGAATACTTCCCTGTATGCAGTAGAATTGCAAAGTGATGTAAAGGATGAAAGTAAAAATCACGATTAGTCGACTTATGTTATTGAATATCATCTATACCTATCTATGGGTAACATTTGAGTTATATGTCATGTTTTAGCAAATGACAACAGGTAGTGTTTTTTGTTCATCATAAGTGGTGGTTATACCTGTATGTGAAAAAAAAGAGTGTGGTACTAACTGTATGACTATTTCTAACTATCACAATCAGGAAAACCTTTGAAATGTTGAAAACATATTTCATTATCTAGAGTAAAGTAGATAATGTTAACTCTTGTTTTGTTTTGTTTTTTAATTTAGGAGCTTTTGCTATAAAATATATATTGATAAAGTTTAATGTTATACGCTATTCGGCATCTTTCTAAATACTTATGAAGGAAAAAAAAATATGTGTTCAGCTGAAAAACTTCAATTTTAACGAGGAAATGTATACTGGTATTATCATGGAAACACGAGGTCTGCGACAGTGAGGCCATTCCAGGGTGGATGATCAAAAAACCAGTAGCCCCCACCGCCGTAATGAACGAAAACCATGATCATAAGACTTAATCTATCAAAACAAATTGTTGCGGGAAATGCGTATACCAATAAAGCCGTCATTTACAACTCATTCAATATCCCCTCTAAAACATTTCATAGCGTTAAGCTGTTGTGATATCATTTCTCAAAAAGCATCATAAAACATCTTGTTTATATGAATACAGTGAGTTACCCTCTAAAAGTATACAATGATTTTAGCCTTTCCCGCTTGTTGTGGGTAGAATACTGCTGCAAAGAGTTGCTCCTGTCATGCGCAGTTCCACTGTCTTCGCTGATATCTGAAAACCCATAATGTGTAGGTCGAAGACTCTGAAACACACAAACAAAAAAGAACACGTGGAAATTACATTTCTAACAAAATTTCAAAGGTATTTAGAACTACAGTCTTATAAATGTTATGGAACAGTATCAATTTCGATAATAAGCATAATCATACTTTTTTTTTTTTTTTTGTAAATCTGGGACATCATTTTCTTGGATTTGTTGAAGTTTACGGTTTCAAGAAGATGTCCTTAGAACAGCAAATGCTGTCATGGATATTTCCTTCTAAACATGCACTGTAACAGCACAGGAGAGAGAGAGAAAGAAAGAAAGAGAGAGAGAAAGAGAGGATAGAGAGAGAGGATAGAGAGAGGGATGATCATTTCGTGGATGAGGTCTAGAACGCTAATGAGTACATATAACTAAACTGTTGTAACAATACACTATTATAAAATATGTATTTTTGATAATGAAACTTAATATTAACCTTCATGCGTAGATTCCTTGGAGCGTTCTCCGGGTCCGTGATGTTCACAGACTGGGATTTGTTGTATTTCCTTTAAAAATATAGTCATGATTTCATTAAATCATCATTAAACTTTAGATAAACTCAAGTGTCCTTCGAAATAAACTCAAATATCTTAGATCTTTTATTCTTTGTATTCAAATAGCGAGACCATATTTTTTAGATATATGTTCTTCTGTTAGTTCGTTTTAGGCCTGCTAAATTCATCAACAGGCTATCCAACCGGAATTGAAATTGTATGTATTAGAATCTGATTGGTTACACTGACCTGTCCAATCTGACCACCATGTCTCCGATGACCCATATCATAAGCAGTCCGCAAAACACATACACAATGGCTGAAAACCAAAACATTGGAGTTATGGAATTCATCTTTTTTTTCTTATCGTATTACCAAATACTAACATGTTTTTAACAAGCGTTGTCTTTATGATAAATTTCTAAAACTAACAACTTCATCATCATCATCATCATCATCATCATCATCATTATCAGTTACAACAAACAATTAGGTCAAAACTAGATAAATCTCATGTTAAGGGGATGTGGTTGTGTCTTTTTTTATATTACATGATCTAATTAATGATGTATTAATTTGCAAAAGATCTTTAAGTAGATATTCATTGTTCATTGCTGTTTTTGTAAAAAAAAAACCAAACAAACAAAAAAACCAACGAATATCAGAAATGGATGTTGCCTCACTTACGCATTTCCGCGTGGGTCGTTTGTTTGCAGAAGCTTGCAGTCATGGTTGATGAATTCCTGGTTTGAAACATCCACCCGGTAGTCACCCGATCCTGCAAATTTCGTGTGAAATCTGAAAGTACATGATTGTGTAATTCCATTACATCATTCTTTAAATGTAATGACTCAACGACTCTTGTGATGTACAATGATAATCCTTATAGACAATTATTTAGTGCTTACATAGATAAATGACGTCAGATTTCTTTGGTCACGATTAATTTTACAAACTTAATGCTTGATGGATGTGACCATCAGACAAAATCAAACTCCGTAAGAAAAAGAAGTATGCATAAAGATCTAAGAAAATAGTCAAATTTTAAAGGAAAAATATCTGAAGTTTTCTTTCTGAACAGTTTATTAGTTTATGGGTGGAGAAATGGTGATAAGAAGTCAAGGTTGATCTAAATGGTATTTTGTTGACTATTCAGCGTTTTGTTTTTTGGAAGTTGATTTTCATCAACTTTCCTATACAGTAAGTCTGGTAAAACGAGAGTGAAACAGTGCTTGGACCTAAGCCCAAATCATTACCGCTAACAAGACTTAGTACTTGAGGATAATCGAAAAATTCGATGTAATGTATTCAGTAGCATCGTTTTTCAAGAAAACGTATTTAATTTAATAAATACCTTGAAAATGGTCAGATTTTAAATGGTACGAACAATTTAGATAATTTTTGTAGTCGTATGTATTCCTACGCCATAAGTCAATAAGACTGATTCGCTGTCATTGATTACCAAAGCATCATTTCTACAGCGGTAGCGTTTGGAATCAAGGGCAGACCATCCAATCTAAAGATACAACCAGTCCTGGCATAGACACGACTTATTATATGTTTGTTATAAATTGCTTGGATATAATTTTCCAGAAATATTTCGATTACTGATACATTGATGACGTTAATTCTATCTTTAGATATTAAACAACATGATTCATATGAGATTTTCCGTTTACAGCTCGGAATTCTTGTGGGAAAAGGTCGATAATTAATATTAGAAATAATGTGCTTGGTTATTCAAATACTTACCATGCGATATTACATATCGCTGATTTTAAAATAAATAATAATCAATAAAATCAACGCCTGCAGGTCAGTACATGTACTTCAGTACTTTGATTTCGTGTTTGTTAATTGTTTTTTCGTTGTCTTTTTCTTTTTGTTTGTTTGTTTTGTTGGTTTTTGGTTGTTGTTGTTTTTTTTTCGTTTTCTTTATATTTATATAAGACGCTGCCGTTATGTAGCTGCGATAGGTATGAATTCTAATAGAGTTTCTCAACTACAAATATCAATTATTTTTATACGCTACTTACATGCAAAATGTTTCATAAAGTGTCCCCGTTAGATCGTTCTCTTTGAGGTAAATAGTCGTACCAAATGTCGTGTTAACTTTCAGCGTGTAAATACTAAACCTAGGAATGGTGTCCACAGAAACTAGGTCACACTAGAAAAAGATACATGTAATTGTTTAAGTGTGAATGGGCAAATAAAATTAAAAAAAACAAAAAAAAAAAACTTAAAAGGTTGAGATTTCAATGGTCATTTCCTAGATATTCATTTCCTAGATATTTGATTGTAGGAGAGCATATATGTCATTTTATTCAAATATGTTTTAAGCTTAAGAAGAAAACTGCGTCATTTGGGCAACCGGAAGAAGCTGAATGGTGACTCTCATAAATATGCTATCCATTTCTTAATAAAGGCATTTCAGTAATAAATTCAGCGCTGACAGTTATATTTTATTTTGCGTTACAGTGGGAATCGTATTTAAAGATGTTTTCTTTAAACTGCCAGTTATTTCATATTTGTCCTTGTATTGTACGCGAAATCAAAAGTATAATACATAGTTGGGGGTAAATTGCTGTAAAATTATTACCTTTCTGCACTGATCATTTAGAGAGAACAACAGGATGTTGAAGTTGACGATAGAGTTGATCGTCAGCCATTCTTCGTCCAGCCTAAGTTCAGGTTTTCTTCGAACGCTCCCTTCCTTGCTATTGTACTCCTTTGCAAATTCTAGATCGATATTGCAAATGTCCTAGCAACCAGACCTACAAAATTGAGAAATAAAAAACTTAACAATTTGTTTAATTTAAACGCATAACATTCTAATTCAATTTTGATACACTGTGACTGTATTATAGAGCAATAGATTAGAAACATAATTTTCCTTTCATTATATAATTTTTCGATAGTGTACTCTTTTTTATTCTTTCATCTGGAAACTATGCAATGAAAAAAAAATGTAGAAATGTAGCTCAATAATTAAGGAGGAGAGAGAGAGAGAGAGAGAGAGAGAGAGAGAGAGAGAGAGAGAGAGCGAGAGAGCGAGAGAGAGAGAGAGAGAGAGAAAGAGAGAGAGATATATTATTATTATTATTTTGGATTTTAGTACCTTGCATCTTTCTTTTGTTAAAGTAGGCGCTATATTAATTTACGACTAAAAGGTGACTTAATGAGGAATCAAATTATTAGTTTTTGATATCAAATACAATCCCATATACATGTATCATTATCATTGTTCGGTCTTATTTTTCATCTAATGCAAAGCGAATCATATTTTTGACTTAGGGGTCAGCAAAATATCGTGAAAGCAAAATGAAAATATGAATGCGCATATTGGGAATTTATGTGCAGATTCAAGAGGTGAAGGGCGTATGCATGCGACTCTGCTGTCGCTATGTCCCCTGGAGGCTAGATTTAACCCAGACGCTCGTTTATATCGAAACCTTTAAGGGACTGTAATTAAACATATAAGAACAAAGAGATGATCATGAACGATGATGAATAAACCGTTCATTGAGAGAGAGAGAGAGAGAGAGAGAGAGAGAGAGAGAGAGAGAGAGAGAGATCAAACTTCTAAAAAAATCTAGAGTAATCCTCAAGTTTAATATTTTTTTTGGAGTTATACATCATACAGTCTTCTTACTTTAAACTTTAAGCAAGTTTTACTAATGATAAACCTATACACTCCTATATAGACCAATTTCGATTCAACTTTTCCCTAGCATCGCTTTAAAAATTTTCAATTTTCGGAAAAACAAACCAAATATATCAAGATGTTCTGGCATCTTCTTTAAGCGTGTTTGGATGCAAAAATAATCAGAAAGACGGCATGAAATTATTTAGTGTTTCACGATGGAAAACAGATTAATAAACACTTAATTACATAAACAACTCTTGCTAATCTAATTGTCAACATTGTGTGGCGTTAACTTCTTTATAAATGCGATTTGTATCAGAGCTGATAAAAAGATTTTTAAGTATCTATGTACCATGAAATTGAAATAAAAGAATTATGGTCCAAACACAACCATACTTTATACAGTGTATGTACATTGTATAATAAAGTTAAAGCAAAATTTCTACTGCCTGACGACAGAGTCATTTTGAACTGATGCTGGATAAAGAAAGAAGGGAAGGGTCTTCGGCTCTCTATAAGCGAATAAAGGAATTAGTAAGAAATTAAATAATATAAAGAAGTAGATTGGTTGATATATAAATACCTACCCCAACCTTTCAGCTTCATTCTTAACATTTCCTAAGTCTAATGACAGAGCTCTAGACTAGCCTTATAATTAAGTGTCCATATATTCATTCACACCTCAAACATTTCTCATCAATTCTTTTTTGTGTAGAAACGCATGGACAATTCGACCACCGAGTTATCTCCCCGTGTTCTGAATGTGTGGACAAATCAATTTAAAAAAAAAAGACATCTGATGAAATGAGTTGAGCTCGGTATGATTCTGTACATTATAATTATTCAAACACTGCTTTTATTGAATTGTGTAATATTAAACTCTTAAATGGCCCCTGTTCACTTTTTCATATAATCAGGTCATTGATGCATTTAACTAACAGGAGGGCCCAAATACGAAAAAAAAATCAAACTCAGTAAGCAATACAAATGACATAATTTGACTGAATTACTACACTAAAAAAATCAATAAATTATGTTAATTACTCTGACTCTTTAAATAACATTTTTTCAAGTCTAAGAAAAGTTTCAATACAAAATCTTAATCAAAGTAAATGATATAGATAATGTTATTGGTTTTCAAAGTTTACGGTTTTCTAACTTGAAACACAGCCAGTTATTGGAGACTGCTTGTGTCATATATCATACATAATCAGTATTTGGCCTATTTCTTTTGAAATGTTCTTTACAAAAATCGGTTTGATACAAATGTAAGACATTTGTAACATTTCGAAAACTATGCCAACACATTTATGAATTTTAATAATTTTTTCCAGCAATTTGACAATCGTAAAAATAAAACATCAAACATTAGATCCTCAATGAAAAGAAATACATTACTCATTTTGATGTTTCTGTTTCAATTTTTCATAGTCTAATTATTTGATTTACTATACATAATTTATAATTCAATGTATTTGGTATGAGCCTAATGTATTCACGTTTTTGTAAAACAAGTTTATCACCGATGTTTGATTGAAAACCTTTGATATGAGCCCAAAATAATTAG
>WFKH01002636.1:37147492-37173835 GCA_016163765.1 Magallana hongkongensis
ATGTATCTAAAAACGTCGACGATTACAAAGGGCAGTGAAAGGCTACTGCAGTACATTAATTTACTCAAATCAAGATAAGATAATTTTGTATATAAGTTATAACAATGCACTTTTTATAATTAGAATTGTAAATGAAAGTATACATTCGTAAAATATGCAATTTATATTTGAGTGTCCGGATACTTGCAAAATTAAATCGCTTCAGCTACATGTATGTTCTTAAAATAGATTCGGGGAAAACCAGTATAATCAACCGATACATGTAGTGAAATAGTGAAATATGCCAATAAAACGATAACTTCACTGCAATTTTTAGTTAAATTATTTCACTGTTTGAAAAACTTATTTTATTCAACATGTATAGTGTGGATATGCACTAATATACCTATAAATAATGTGATTCTTTAGGGTATGACCTCCTTCGCTGTCCGGCTGCTGGTTGACAGATTGTTTGTCGGCCATCACTAAGTTTTAAACCTTGCAGATGTCTTGTTATGTCTCTGCCACAGTTGCAAAGGGTCACGGGAGCTGTTTATTCTGGATAGGCTATATACAGACTGGAGAAACTGTTTGCGTAGTGTCCCAAAACCGTGTCTTCTTCTCGAACTCCCATTTTCGCGCACTAGCGTACGTAGCAACGAGGCGCCATCTAGCGACGATATTGTGAATCAACCAAGAAAGACAACCAAATATCACTCGAATTTGCTAATTTTAACGGCAATTTAAACTCGAAACTTAAAATTTTCAAAACTTTTTAAAATAGGAAATTATAGTGCTGATTGAGTTAAGTAACTAGTTATAATCAAATTTTCACATAAGACTTGCTGTTTTTTGTAATTATATAAAAATTTCTGCAGTTTTATTAAGACTTGCATAGCGTCAAACTGGCGCGCCTTGTCGATATACGGGGTCCATATTCGAGAACCAGACGGAATATTTCAAAATAATTCTGTACACACATATTTCTAAATTCCAGTTGTTTATAGGGTACAATTTCGTTTGATTTGTTGATTGAGCTCTTATCGCAAAAATTCGATATTGCCTGATTCTTACGTGAACCTGTACTTAATATTTTATTGAATTTTTGTTCGTTTGTTTGTTCTTCAAGGTTTTTTTAGGGGGCAGTTTTAACTTGATACTTTCCATGCAGAAACATTTATAAATGTTAATCAACGGTTTTCAGGATAATTTATTATGTTTTTGCATATTATCCAAAACAGTTAAATAATGTTAAATGATAATTGGGGATATTGAAGCTTACTAATTATTGGTTACGTACTACAATGTAACTAAATATATCTTTGTTTCATATTAAAGTGATCCATTGAGCTGTAAAAAGCTTACTTTAAAAGAAACGCAATTTTTTTCTTTCCGTTTGACAGAGTAAATCAAAATGGTTATAAAATAAGTAAATACATTTAGTTTGACAAAGCGACGCATTACACATTCTGACAAACTGTCCACATAAATCAGTATTATGTTTGTTTCTCTAACTAAATGCAAATTTGTTTTTCTCCCAAAATGTACAGTAACATCCGAAAAAGCTGTCTACATAAAAAGAAAACAGAGTATGAAATGCTAAGCATTGGAATATACCATAACTGCACATTGAATACTTGACAGATGTTTTCTCTTTAAGTAACCAAATTGTGTGCTTCTATTTACGCGTAATAATTCACTAAGTCTTCATTGATTATCGGGTTGATCTATTAATGTCACAAAAAAATCGATATTACCGTCGTATATCATTTTTGTGTTAAGTAGCTGTTAATTGAGTAGATATAAAGATATAATAAATTGCTATTATTAGTATCATCATATAGTGTTGTATAGCAAAATACCAATTAATCAAATTTTAAATAGACAACGTTATATGCTAAAACATCTTGACAAAAGTGAAAAATATATATAAAAAGCAAAAAAATAGTTTATGATTTATCTTAATTTATTAAAGAGAATTCCTCATGTCGGGTATGGTATAAACAGATAAATTAAACAGTAGTAATTTTAAAAAAGTAATAATTTTGCTGATAGGGTGACGGACACGTGCAAACAATTTTTCCACAAATGTCAAAGATATCCTTAGAAAAGGATAATACGTTTTCAAGTTCTGAGATATTACTGAACCATGTTTTGAAGACTTAATATTTTAAAGTGTGTTACGTTATCTCATTTTTTTTTTAAATTGTTGATAACGCACTTTCATTTTAGAATTGTCATTTAACAGAAAGAGTGCTCCTTATATTTTGACGCGATCTTCTAGGCTTAAATAATTGCTACGCTCAAGATCGTGAAACATTTTAATCATTTGTTAAAATTTAAATACTTTTCCGTTATTTTTATGTATCTTAAATTAACAGTAAATAATGTTTTCAAGTTTTATTAAAATGATGATGTCAATAAAACTTATACAATCTAAATAAAAACATTTTTATGACGGCACAGGATTTGACGAAAAATTCAAGACTTGGCAGTCTTAAAATGGTGTATTGTACAAATTGTACATAGTCTTTTTATATGTAAAAATCTTAGTTATGTTTTAAATATTCTTGTCATATTAAAAATTCCTTTTTTTATTGTGTCCATTAAGGCTAAGACACCGTAAATATAGAATAAGTGTGCTTTTTTGTTGTTATTCTATAAAGATAAGATTTAACCAGAAATTAAATATGTGTTATTCAGTAATACATGTGTATTACTACGAAATTTAAAATTTCTAAACAGACAAATAAACAATAATGATATAAAAGATCTTCCGATAATCATCCTAACAGGATATGATACCAATAGAAACATTCATTATCTTACGAGTGCGGTATGATAAAATTCCACCGAGGGGACAAGATGCCTGCTCTAAAGCCTCGTCCTAGATTACTTGATTTTGAATCTTGGCTCTGATGTAGAAAGTCTCTATTATGACGATTAAAAATCTATTTTCGGTTTATCCCACTGCGTGTTTACATACATACATACATACATACATACATACATACATATATATATAGATATATATCTATAGATATATATAGTGCAAGTGAAGAAGAGAACATATGACAATTTTTTTCTTTAATAAAAAGTAAATTAAATTGTAATCAATTAAGCAAAACAATGACTTCGTGGATTAGCACATTTCAGCAAACAATCTTTGTTTACAGCGGCGTTGTAATACACAGCAACTAGACTTCAGGTAAGAATTGGTCAAATACCAAACATTGTCAATTATGACCAAAATAGATGTGGATACAATGACCACTGAACAGTGACTCTTAAATTTGGTGTGTTCCAGGTCATTCGGTTTTATAAAGAAAAAAAGATTTCTTCGAGATGTGAAACATGTACTAAGGTGTCATGTACATCTGCAGACGATATCCTTATAAGACAATACGTTTATTGCCCCAGCAATGAATCTAGTCATATTTTGCTAAGTTCACAGTTTGAAAACTAAGGTCATTAAAAACGAAATGTCAGTTTTAAAATTGTTTGGTATCGTTGTTTACTTTTAGACTTTGTTTGACATGACCTTATATGACTGTGTAGTTTTCTCCAAGAATAGTATAAGACTCGCAGGTTTTAGTGTTTACCAATACTACATGATTTGTGGTAAAGAGATCCCTGAAACAAGACTGAGTGCAAAGCGATTTATATGATGTTGTTAAACACTGTAGTTGCATTGACTAGTGACAGACCAACGATAGGCCTGCCTAAAGTTGAAAAGTCAACCCTATTATTTATGTGTGTTCTCTGTTGTAATGTTTAAATCTAACAGAAAATCAAGTTGTTTATAATGTTTTTTTGTGATGATCTTCTTACTAGAGAGAATTGGCCACTTGTTTTAAGGCTAGGAGGTACTTTACTTAATATATCATTTGTTTGATTTATAAGCACAGGCACCTGACGTTTACTAATACAATTTCAAAAATCCGAAAGTCAATAGTTCAGTATTTTCATTCAATTTTTAATAAAAAGTACTACCAGTACAAAAGTATCATATATCAATAAAATGAACATGCCCACCACTTCTCACAACTGAATGCAATTAATGTTATAGCAACTATATAACTTCTCAAATAACCATTCTAATTTCTTATTATTTCCTTATTGCAAGGTGTTGACTATGCCTTTTGTGCAACACTATGCCCTGGTACTTCACTCACGATCGATGTTACAGCAATTGGACTGAAATTAAAAACATTGAGTTTTTCCTCTTCTTTCGTTTTGCAATTAAATTGCACATTTAAAAACGGAACCATGTTGGTCTCAAGAAGACGTGTTCTTTGGACACAGGTCATTCGATTTGGTAATTATACCATTTAAGTATGCTTATATTTTGTAACTTTGTACTATACCAATCAATCCAGTACCTTTTTTTTACTTCCTTTAATCTGTTTAACACCGGGCTACAGAGATAAAACTCTGCCATTCATTAACTGAAATGTGACTGAAAGGTAATTAAATGGTGACTAAATGGCAAATCTCTACCATTCAGTCACTTTTCGGACCTTTCAGCTAGCATGCAGTTCACTAAATGGCAGAGCATCATCTTGAGGAAACATCGGTTGTAGATCAGTGTAGCCAGCCCGTTGCAAACTGTTGTATATCCGTATTTGTAGATCAGTTTAAGCTTTAACTTACAAAAATGTAGTTTCATGTTGTCTTGTTTTTTAGTTACACTTCTTGGCTTTTAAACTGTTCAATGCAAATGATAAATAATTTATCAGTCCTTTTTTGAGACAGTATGCTACGAACTAAAAAAAATGTTCAGATACAAATCTTATAAATCAGTTAAAACGGTTTACAGTGTAATTTTTACTTGTTCATAATTTTGCCAGAAGTAATAAGAGTTCCAATGCATATTGCGGTTAAAATAATATGTCAAATATAAAGATATGTCAGAAATTAAAATTCAATAGAAAATTTCCCCAGCCGTAATGTATTGCATGCAAGAGTTACATTTGATCAATAACACATTCCCCTTATTTGGTACAAATATTACCGATTTCAATTCTACACTGGGAAGAAAGTCATACGGTGGAAATATCGATTATATTTAAAGCGGCGAACCGACTTTAGTCTAACAAAACGTAGTCCCGACTGTCCTCAAATTGCCAGAAATTGTGCATTTAAAAATTCAAACAAGGAAGACGTAAAGCGAGTAGCCGTTTATGACACAGGCTGGTTAAGATTACTCGGTATGTTATTAAGGCATTTCGATTTTTTAAGAAAACATAAGGTTTTAAAATCTAAACGCCAATGCAGTTTCCTGTTGCTAAAATTCTTTTTTTTTTCCTCACATTATAACCGACGTAAGATCGATTTTAGAATTGTAAGACAGCAGAGTGAGATTTTTTCTGTCGTGCACTGTGTATTACAACGCCGCCGTAAAATGTAAACAAACATCGTGTGCTGCAAGAAAATGATTAATAATGGAATGTGTTAACGAAGCAATTGTTTTATTTAATAATTTACAAATATCACATTTAAAATTGAAAAAAAAATAATATGCTCTTTTCGTGACTCACACTATATGTAGCAAGCAATAGGAAAATCCGAAAATACATTTTTGAACGTCATAACAGAAAGCTGTCAAACATAGTTTTCTAATGCAATAACAATAATGCGAGAAAAATAATCATTCATAATAACGCGTGTGTGATAGTTGTTTTTGATCACTTAGTTTTAGCTAAATTGATGAGCTTTTCGCGATACAGAATGTCACAGATGTGTAAACAAGTCTTGTCTGATTTCCTTTATTTCGTCATAAGCATATACTCTTGTACTAAGGCCCGTCCTAGGGCCCGTCCATTTTATTTGTGCTTGTCTGATTATCTAATTTTATTTAACAATAATTCAACATAATTATGTATTAAACAAGTTTAAGTAATTAAATAAGCGACTATCCGCAGTAAACCTGGGGTGGTCAGTTTCAAACTACAATATTGATAATATATTGATTGTTGGTGAATATTTGCTGTGACTTTTGTTTGAGTGGGTTTGCCCAGATGTTGTCAATGGTATCCCACATTTCATTTATGCGACGGCCAATACTCGCCAAAAAATTCTTTAAACATAATAATTTTGGTAATTTTTATCTATGTAAATATTTAACTTTCATTTTTATGTATTATAAATTAACAGTAAATAATGTTTTCAATTTTTAAAAAAAAATTTATATCAATAAAACTTGTACAATCTAAAAATATTTTTATAAGGGCACAGGAATTGACGAAACATTAAATACTTTGAGGTCTAGAATTGGTGTATTGTACACATTGTATAAAGTCTTTTTGAAAGTAAAAATCCTACTTATGTTTTAAATATTTCTGTGATATTTAATTTTTTTTTATTTTGTATTGTGTCCATTAAGGCTAAGAAACCGTATATAAAGAACAAGTGTGCTTTTTTGTTGTTTTTTTTTTTTATTTTATATTAACTTAAGATAAGGTTTAACAAGAAATTAGATATGTGTTATTCAGTAATACATGTGTATCCTCACTACGAAATTTAAAATTTCTAAACAGACAAATAAACAATAATGATATAAAAGAATCGCCCGATAATCATCCTAAAAGGATATGGTATTAATAGAATTATTCATTATATTACGAGTGTGGGATGATGAAATTCTACCGAGGGGACAAGAAGCACGTACTAAAACCTAGTCCTAGATTGTAAATCTTGGCTCTGATGTTGAAGTTCTGACAACTCTCTGTTTTGATCTTATAAAATCTATTTTCGGTTTTTCTTACTGCCTGCTAGTGCAGGTAAAGAAGATAACATACAATATGTTTTTTTTTTTAATGAAAATATGATAAATTTTAATCAATTAAGCAAAACAATTACTTCATGGATTAGCACATTTCATCATTCATCATTTCCTCACGATCATTGTTTACGTTTTACAGCGTCGTTGTAATACACAGCAACTAGACTTTCGGTAAGAATTGGTCAAATACCAAACATTGCCAATCATGACCAAAATAGATGTGGATACAATGGCAATTGAACAGTGACTCTTAAATTTGGTGTCTTTAAGGTCATTAGGATTTATAAAAAAGGATTTCTTCAAAATTTCAAACATGTACTCAGGTGTCATGGACATCTGCAGACGATGTCCTTAAAAGACAATACGTTTGTTACATATGTATTATTACTACTTAATGTGAATAGTTATATTTTGTTAATTTCACAGGTTTAAATTATGGCAATTTAAAACGAAACTGTTTGGTCTCGTTGTTACTTTCAGACTTTGTTTGACATGACGTTACTTGTGTAGTTTTTCTCCTAAGTTATTATATAGACTCGCGGGTTTTAGTGTTTACCAAAAGTTCCACATGGTTTCTGGTAAAGTGTTCTCTCAAACAAAAAATTAAGTGTATATCGATTTACATGGTATTGTTATACACTGTAGTTGTATTGACTAGTGGCAGACCAAGGATAGGCCTGCCTACAGTTGAAAGGTCAACCCCATTCTATTTTTGCGTTCTCTGTTGTAATGTTTAGTGCTGACAGCAAATCAAATTGTTTATAAAGTTTTTCTATGAAGGTCTTTTTACAAGAGAGAATTGGCTACTTGTTTTTAGGTTGGGAAGTACTTTACTGAATATATCATCATTTAATTGATTCTTAAGAAGACACAAGCCACATCGTAAGAAATTACTTATGTCTTTAAATAAATCATCAATACACTCGAAACAGATGTTATCCTAATCATAACCTTTTTTTTTTTAAATTTTTTTGTTCAGCTTCTAGTTTCAAATGCCTAATCATAGTGCTTATTTCCTTATCATGGTGCTTATTTCCCCTTAAAAGTTCTCTCCGTTAGTTGTTAAGTGCTGCCGGATAACTGTTTCAAATAATCATTTACATTCAAATTTACAGATTTCAAAAAAAATATAATTATATAATATATTAAATGGTCACTTTTTTGTATTATCTAATGTTAACAGTAGATACACAGTGAACACAACGTACCGTATTGAATCGTTGAAAATGTATTTGGATATCTTTATAAATATTTTTGCTCTATGATTGGTATAACGTTATGCGTAACCAAAGTATACCCCCCTAGAATACATGTATGTCTTACATAGGTTGATGTGACAACAGTCACAAAAAAAACTGGGGGATACGTCTTACATTGGTATCGTAGTTTATGTAGGTGGTTCGTTTGAATAAGTAGAAAATCATATTTTTTGTTCTTATCAAAATGGTAAGTTTATTATTACTGTACAGAAACCTAGCAATTGCAAATCGCCATTTCAATATGGTGCTATCAGCAGTACGTATATATTTGTAATACATTAAATACCTTCAACAATTATAAATCATCTTTTTAACTCTTTTCTGAATTAAGACATAAATGTGGATTGCCCCCTCCCCCCAGACTTCAGGTTATCCCCTTATTACAAAATCTTTTGTGCGAAACTATCCCCGTACCCTCTGTATTTGTAGAGCAGTTTTAGCTTTAAAGGGGCATGTCCACGATTATGGTTAAAAATTATTTTTCCGTTTTTAATGTTAACAATGCTTCAGTGAGGTATTTCTAATTGTCAACCAGGCCCCGAGGTTATTAAACTTTCTTGAGTACGATCTCATGCTCCAAATCGTACTCTGTGCTCCAAATTGTTCTCGTACTCAGGGTGTCGAGGTTATAAAACTTTTTCATACTCATACTCGTACTCCGGCTGAGTACAAAACGGCGATTTTCTGAGTAAGCTATGGCGCTTTCTCAAAGTCGTACTCAAAATATTTCATCTGAATAAAATATAGTGCAAGCATATTAGATTGTTATATATTGTAATGTTGCTGAGTTATACGCTATAATTTCATTATAATTACATGTATATAAATTAAAATGAAAAGTCAATGAAATATCTATATTTATGGAGGTGAATTTAGAAGTAAGGGAGAACTGCAACTAAAATTATCAAAATAACTTTTAGATATGTCGCTTCATTAATTAATGTACAGATAAATTTACGTACAAAATAATTTCATTGTAATAGCTCCACTTCCTATGAATTCTGTTTTTAGTTAAATACGACCCAAATTCTCTATCATTTTAAGTTAACTCCAGTGTCTTTCGTGTCCGGTTCTTTTTTTTTACACGGCGTGATCAATTTCCGGTTATAGTTTTGATCAAATCAATGAACATTTAAGATGACATGTAATTGATTTAAAGTATTGTACAAGTATGGTTTTGTGGCTTCAGTACAAATAGATAGCTCATATGTTTCAAAAGGAGAAACCATAAATATGTCCAAAAACTTGGGGACAATTACTTGAAGGAAAAGGGGGTGGTGCTCACTACACTCGTTTCTACGGTTTTGCCAGCAAGGACCAATGCAAAATTTTAATATGTATAAAACAATTTGATTGAGTATATAATTTTTAGTGACTGTTAGATTGTGTCTATTTGGTATGTTTCAATTTTTTCATATGTTTGCAAAGGGCAACTTTGAAAATTTTATCCAACAATATGGGGGTATACATGTTCAAGACACTATCAAACAAAAATTAGCTGGTCTTTTCTGATAAACTATGTTTCTTTGCTAGCAAAATATATTAATCTTAATAAATATTAAATAAAACAAAGTTTGTTAACTGTATAAATTTTGAGAAATTTCCGAAAATATGCATTTTCGGGATTTTTTAGAAGGTCGTTTGAAGAAGAAATATGATTTTTGTTTTTACATTTTCTGTTGAAAATCAATAAGATTTTGTTTAATTTAATGACCATCAATATCTTTTTTTTTTAACCTAACATAATGTACTTTGGAGCATAATTCAAAATATTATGAGATCACGCTTCATTGTGTTAAAATTTAATTTGGCTGTTGAATTTTTGGACCATGTGAGCTGAAGCTCACTGTAGGAAAATAAACGTGCATAGGTATAAATATTTTGGCATTTGTAGTAAGTTTATAAGTTGTTTTAACTGTTTAAATCAGAAAAAGTTTGGTTTGACACACATTTTTAAAAGGCTTTATCTACCTTAAATCAAGAAATCAATGTACATGTATCTCTATTAACTGGACGATTCAGATGCACTTGCGGGGTCTCTATGATTTAAGTGAGAATGTAGGTTAGTTTTACACATTACAAAGGATTGGGGATACATAAAAGTATAACACTTTCTATTATTTACTTATTCATCATTTATCATTTATGTTATATGGCTCGAACCTTTGAAAGGGGAAAATTTTATAGAATAAGCGGTAAATATGTCAAAGAGGAGTTGATGTGTGTGAGTGTGAGGGGGGTTGGGGGTTGGTTCGAATCCTACTTTCTATGGTATATCTATATGATTTTTTCAAATTCATAATTATACTTTTAATTTTCATAGAGCAGCTGTCTGTCGAAAATATTGGCTTTTAAAAATCGCTTTTCCTCTATAGTGTCAAAAATGCTTTAAAATTTGATAGTTAAGAATAATTTTGTACAAGGTTCATTTCCTTTTTTCGAAATATTAAAACCGTTAAAAATAATAAAAATATATTCTGAAACTAACTGAAAGCAATCTTACTTAGAAATATAGAAACTAATCAAGAACCAGCAATAAGTAATTTTAAAAGCATGTTAAAGTGGTTTAGATGTAAATTTAACAAGAAAAAAAAAATTAATGTTTGCAATATATATTTAAATTATGATGTACATATTTGGCTTTCTATGTGACCCTACATACTGGCTGCAGAGATCTAGATGGTTTCTTTGTCTAATATAGGCCACTAATTTTATTCTAATTTTACTGCCGTAAGGTATGGTTTACATTCCAAACCATCTACCAGTGTTTGATTTTTATTTTCCAAATATCAAAGTCATTTTGACCACGGAACATCGCCTATCTAATGATAGTATCTATTTATTTCAATCAAAACATCAAGAGCATACACATGTGTAAGTATACGTAAAGTGAAATGCATCATTTGGTTCAATATTTGATTATAAATGCTCGAATATAAGGACGATGGGTGATGGTGACCCCATAGTCGTAAGTCTTATATTAGTGTCTTTCCGCAAATGATTATTTAAAAATAAAATATGGTGTTATGACATCAATTTTATTTTACATAAACAATTGTGGAAAGACATTAAGTATGATCGATGTATTTCTTCTGCTTGAGTATTCCGGTAATTTACAAATAATTAAAATTAAGCTTGCCTATGTAAAAAATGATACCACTTTAATTAATTACAACACGCATGATAGAATATAGGAACTGAGAGAGAGAGAGAGAGAGAGAGAGAGAGAGAGAGAGAGAGAGAATTCCAAAGACATCGTTAATAATGTGTCCTATAAAAGTGGTTTACATTTACGCCCCCTACACTCTTTTCCGAAAACATTTCACATAATCACATAAATTGTCCTTTAAAATTTTAATTTCTTCTTTGTTTTCTGTATTTACATTTTTTTGATAAGTTTCCCAATACTGTAAATTCCTAATTAAATGCGAGGAATTAATATCCGCGTAAAATCGCGAGAAGCCCATCTCGCGGATTTTAAAATCTCCCTTTAATTTTTTGGACAGATGTAAACTATTTGGAATTATGATAAAAATTCGGCGTTCCCGATTTTATATTCTTGCGATTTGATGCTAAACTGTTGAATCGCGGAATTAAGTACTCGCGTAAAATAAGGAATCTACAGTAACACTGGATTTATCGTCTTTGTTTCTCAAAAGTTCAAAAACTATAAATGCAGACACCTCCATGCTTGCAGATGCAAAAGGGCATATGTACATGTACATAATGTGTTACATGTTGTTGATAAATAACTTATCTGAATACATGTACAGTTTGCTTACATACCAGAACTACTTACATAGTTAACGTGTTCTATCTTACTCCAGAGACGTAAAATGTCCTCCACCAGCTTTTTGAGCATACTCCAAATAGTACTCAGCGGAGAACGTACTCCAACACTTTTATAACCTCGATTTTTAGAGTCGTACTCAGTGGAGCACATACTTGGAGTACGGAGTACGAGTTTGAGTACGAGAATGAAAACAGTTTTATAACCTCGGGGCCAGAATTTGAGAATCAGTCGTCGTGTTTTAAGCGAGATACAGAGCTTACAATTTTCTGTTATGTCACGTCATATTTTTGCTTACATTTTGAATATTAAAGTAAAAATTCCAGTTTTAGATCTAAAATGAATGTGATTAGCGCTAGGAACTGTTTATTTATGCTTCAAACGAATTGGAAGAAAGGAAAACTTAGCTTGAAAAAGAGCTTTTACTGGTATATTGAAATGTAAACAAAAACAGGGCACGAGACTTGTTTACATGACAAAAAATTGTGAGCTCTGTATCTTGCTTATAACTCTACGACTGCCACTCAAATTTTGATTGATCATTAGAAATGCATTTCAAAAGCATTGTAAACAATAATAAGAGAAAAATAAAATTTGACCAAAATTGTGACCATGCCCCTTTAAATGACACATAAGTAGTTTCATGTTGTCTAAATGTTTAGTTAGGCTTAATGGCTTTTTACCGCCATAAATAAACTTTTCAATGCAAATGGTAATTAGCATTCAAACTGTCTTTATCAGTCATTTACGAGACATTATGCTGTCGACTAAAGTAAAATGTTAAAAAAACTATCGCATGTATCAGTCTAAAACCTAATATGAGCTCCAATATAAAGTCCATTTAAAATTATATATCAAATATGATGTATTACATGTACAGTACTGCTATCGTGAAAGTTGACAAAGCAATCTTTTCCTCATCTACAGTGTACATCCTGTATCAAACACCCTATCCTAAAAATGTTCTATTCTATCCTATCCTATCTAATCCTATCCTATCATATCCTATCCTATCCCATCCATATTTAAAATAAGACTAAGAAAACGGTAAAAAAAATAATGGTTATTCAATTAATGTAATACTAAAAGTGTATAAACAATACATAAAACTGAAAATTTTCAGAATGAGGTACCTTATTTATCTGTGCATCGGTGATTTCAAATCGTAGGCAAAGTTTACACAATTACGTAAAATAACAGGTAAGAATTTAAATGTTTGTTTTTATTTGATACATTATTTAAATTGATTTGAAAAAAAAGATTAAGAACTCATATACATGTATGGAATTGTTGATTAAACAAATATTTTTTTATCGCAATTGTAGTTAAATCGTTTGAATTTATTAAATCTACAAAGAGATTTGAATAATTCATCTAGTCCTACTTATTGTCTTATACCACATAACCTAAACCTGCGTATAAAGTTTTTTATTTGTTTGTATTTTTTTTTAAAACTAATATCATTACTAGTTACTACAAATTATAATATTATAATAAGTATTATCATACCTATTGTAATTTCTGGTCATATATAACAAATAGACATATATGCATATATCTATCAATATGATATATATCATAATATTATTGTCAATATTGTACACCACAAAACTTTCACCTTGTATGTCGGAGAGGATCAATATAAGCAATGCATGTTTACCCATCCGTTTATGTGATGCATAAAGAATATTGTTTAAATCAAATTAAATCGGTTGAAAGGATGATATCCCTAAACATATGAAAACGGCCCCGTTTTATACAATGAATTATAGAAAATCTACCACGCTTTTGAAAATTTCAAACATAAGTGAATAAATATGACACATCCTGATTAGTGTTCATTGCTTGGATCGCTTTTAATATAATATTTGACGCTTTATTGATGATTTTGTACACCTTGTAACAGTGAATTTCGTTCTGGTTTGTGGCCATGTCCTTCCAATGAATAGATATGAACATAATAGGTGGACCTTGGTACCATAGACAATATGTACATAAATGAATTAAAGCTGAACACCGCTCGTAAATTGGCACCCTTACACAGGTATATAAACCCTGCGATTTCGTTACACCTGATTGCACATCTGAAACTCAAGGCCGGCGTGTTGTTTTTCTTTCGGGGTCTTTAGATTTTGTGCAATTATTTCTTGTTTTATGTGCATATTTTGTTTGAAAATAATGTATTGACCTGTTTAATTGATGTTAGTACTCCCCTGGCTTGGAAAATGTGCGCAACATTTGATAATTTCATCGCGACGTAGTAAAACGGCGCACACAAGTGAGATCTATACAGCGAAATACTTTGATATCTGCGGCTCATATGGGGGTTGTACGGATAGCGACGATCAAAGAAAAATATGGCTGAGAGTAGTGTTCAGCTTTAAGCATATCGAACAAGACTCGTTTACATATCACGTGACTCTATTTATCGCCAAATCCTCACTAGTTAGAGAGAAACTTATCAATCAGAAATGAAATCAGTTGATGATGCAACTTACAAATATTGTATTCTTATAAATGAAGGAAGAAGTCACGTCGAACACGCTTATCGAAATCTATGTCACGTGACACGCTTGACACAGAAGAGTTACATTATGAAAGGTTAAGCAAGTTCACAACATATAAACAACACCACTTTATAATGGGGAAGACCCTCTGGACTTTTCCATTTATTTTAGAAGTTACGTATGAGTACAGTTAGGAGCATTTTTCTCCTTTCGCATATAGACAGAGTTTGACAAAATACACTGAACAGCTGAAGGAGAAAATGTACCTAAATGTGTTTGTGTATTTTAAAGGCTTTCAAATGTGGGGCGGATCTAAAAGTCTACTGAGATGTACCCCCACCATAAATAATGTAATCGTTTTTTCTTGGGTAAAAAAGGGATTCTATAAGAGTACATATATCAAAGATTAAGTACATGTAAAATAAAAAGAGTATTTCTGAAATTCATTCTTTATGCCAATTTACTAGCGGCCCTATCTCACATCATCATTTGTTTTAAAATAAAAACTCCTTCAAATTTATGGTTAGCTGATATTTCTTATTTTCATCTGTTTATCTTTTGGCAGTTATAAGCGTCCCTATTATCGGACATCGAGGAAATTATATGAAACCTGAGAAGTATTACATGTACAAGGGAAATAATAATCTAATAAAACGATAAAATTTACCGGGATTAAACTGAGTTCTAAACACTTGTCAAGGCTCGCGAGATATTTTGGGAAGTATACATTGCGACTGTAGAAGTTACCTATCCCGTTAATAAATACGTCCCTGATGTAACTAAAAACTGTATTCTTACGCTTAGCATGGATAGACAAATAACTAGACGCGACTCGTTGCGAGCAACGAGAGGTCTTCCGTTTGAATACACCTTACGCTATCGGGATACTTGTTCTTTTCTATCATTTCTCAACACTTTTTCAAATTCTATTTAACCCTCTCTAAGGAGTTAAATAGACATATATTTGTGAGAATTTCTAACTCACATATTTCTCTCTTTTGATTAAAATATTTAAGACCGTAGAACATTAACTGGCAAGATTGGAAATATACAGCTTAAGTCACTTTCACCGGCTCTAAAACCGCGGAAAATTAGTTACAGTCAAAACATTTGAAATTGGCGGGAACAAATTGACGCGGACGTCTGAGAAAACGCTGCATTGAAACTGTAGTTATAGGAAGTGTATTTTCAATCCACCTCAGCGTTTGTAACTTGCTATATAAGTTATGCGATCGAAACACATTTTGTTTAGTATCAGCAAAGCGATTGAAAATTTTTTATTTCATCAATAAGTGTATAATCAGCAAATATGAGAAGATCCCAATTCGGGAGAGATTATACGCAAGGCAAAGCATTTTCCGATGACGTCAAAGAATCAGTCGCCACTGACACACTTCCTATAGCTAGTTTCAATCAAATGTTTTCTCAGATGTCCGCGTCAATTTTTTCCCTTCTATTTCAAATGTTTTTACTGTAACTAAATTTCCGCGGTATTATTAATACATTGTAAAATGTCGGGTATCAATTTTACATAATAACACCTACGGCAGTATACATTATAAATTTTGAAAATAATCAGTGACATATTAATCGGCGTAATTAATTTCAGCAAAAAATAAAAGGATCGAAATCAAGGAAGGTTGTAATACGCGTAGCTGTTTTCTCAAAACAACGTTAATTTATGGATGTACTTTTTACTTCTTAATGTTTTAGAAGTAAGATAAATTAAATGTCATACGCTATGAACTACATTGGTATAATGAGAGAGAGAGAGAGAGAGAGAGAGAGAGAGAGAGAGAGAGAGATGAATTAATCAGAAATCGATTTGATAAAGAAATTGATTATCTTTTTGTCTGCTTCTTTTGCATATCGATTATTTTTCTTTTTTTCTCAAGTTTATCTTTGCCGACTAACATTGTGTGACAAATAATTCTGCAAAGTTCGCAAATAAAATAATCTTACAAATGTAGCATGGTTAAATCTCCCCCTTTTCCCGAATCCACTCGATACCCCATTGTTATGTCTAAACGACCAGTGTTAAACAATCGGTTAATAAAATACGAAATTTATAAATTTTGACCTCGATGCTTAATCACTAAACAGATAATATAAATCCCGCTTTTGGGCGAACATTACATGTATGTAGTCATTTGTAAATAATTATAAACTTCAGACAGATTTTAAATGATTATAATCCTCATGCACCCTGCCGTAATTATTATTTTTTTTAATCAAAAATGAAAATTCAGACTTTTTGTTTTAACAGTGTATTTCTCCAATCAGTGTTAACATGTGTTTATTCCTAGGCTCAAACACATATATACACAGGTGGTCAGTTTGCACACCTTGTCGCAGTCACCCGGTCGTGTGTATAGTTCCGTGTGTAAACTTCGAAGGTTTTTCTTAATACCAGACAGATAACAGATATGTATCTGTAGACATACACAACGAATGAGAAAGTACACCGTCTATAATAAAAATGTCTTTTTAGCGTTGACTTCCAATCAGTAAGAAGACAATCATTTAAAAATTAATTTCAAATCATTTAAATCCATAGACAATATCCCGTAACAAGAAATAAATGCATACATAATTTTTGGACGCCAAATGTACATTTAGCCTACAGAAACATTACTGCATGTTACCTGTAGTAGTTCTTATTCAAATACTTAAATATTCGTAGGTGAGAGAGAGAGAGAGAGAGAGAGAGAGAGGGAGAGAGAGAGATTTTATAGTGTTATATAGTGTTCAGGAAATCAATATATAAGCAACATATGTCAATAAACGCATGTATACATGCATGCATGTATACATCAATAAATCTGAATAAATACTAAACAGTCCTCCATTTAAAGTCATGTAAAATACTTGAAACGTGGGCGCATTGCTAAATGTTTTCTGCATACAGTCAGTGAGATGGCGGCATTTCTTTGACGTCGGCAAAGCGCCCGGCGAGCTCTAATGCTATCGTACTGCAAGGGTGCTTCGGCGGCATGTCTTTGATGCCGGCGATGCGACGAGCGTTTGAATTTAGCAAGCTGCAATCGCAACTTCTCGGGCCTTTCCGGCAAGCTCGGAAAAACACCTCGAATGGACATCATCACCGGATGTTAGAATTTTATACAAAATGGAGTCGTTTCCCATTAAAATAAGTATCGGCTAGACAGCTTCGTGTGTTGCTTTTGTGGTATATTTTAGGATATATCATTGACTTTAATGAAGTCTAGCTCACATCTCAACAGATCGTAAAATGCATTGTATTTATATCAAATTTAATAAAAAGTGGGGTTTTCATGGACGCCTAGGTAATACATTCGAGGTGTTTTTCCGAGCTTGCCGGAAAGACCCGAGAAGTTGCGATTGTAGCAAGCTGCTGACAGAAACAAGACTGTCACAATGCGGGAAATTGACGGTATTTTGTAACGGGCTCTATATTTGTACTGAAAAAAAGCCGGTATTATTTTGATTTATGATAAAATTAAAACGGAAAACATTAAAAACCATTATTTTTAAGATAAAATCGTTAAACAAAACACAATTAAGAAAAAAAAAAAACATTCGGCACTCGGGGACTGAACCCGGGTCGCCTGGACACAAGTCCACCACTCTAACGACTGAGCTACGCGGACTCTCGCTTCAGGACTTTGGAGCCCAAAATCTCGAGAATGCGTGGATCGATTATAAAACGGATTTCATATTCTGAAGTTATTATAGTGTCTTTATCGAATAAAATCATTAAAATAATTCAAATCAAAAAAGTTAAAAAATGACTGTTTTTGTTTCCTTCCGGTGACGACTGGAAGTGACGGCGGACGTTCAGATATGCAAAGGGCACTGCGGCAGGACACTTTTTACCATCCTTGAAAATTTGAAAGTTCTATCTTAAATACTTTTGGAGAAAAATTGTGAACAAGCAAAAATATAAATTTTAAATATCTCGGATCCGGAAGTGACGACTAAAAAAATCTCGTGTAATTTTCTTACAAATTTTGTCATAAATGAGATCTGAAAATTTCATCAAAATCGGCTCAAGCGTTTTTGAGAAAACGTGGGAGAAAAACAATAATAATAATAGAGGAAAAGAAACAAAGCAATAACAATAAAGTCTTCCGTTGGAAACGGAAGACCTTAATAATAGTGAAAAAGAAACAAAGCAATAACAATAAGGTCTTCCGTTGGAAACGGAAGACCTTAATTATTAATTAGTTAGGTTTTTTCATCTTTTTGTTAGACATAAATTAGAATCATTCTTAAATGTTTTACTTTGGAAAACAAATAAACTTAATGTAAATGTATTGTGACATTCCTTTAGTTTTTGCGAAATCAATCTGAAATTTAAACTCTTATCTGATTGGATAGGATAGGATATAATTTAACTTTTGCATTTTTATCATGTACCGTGCATCCTGCATCCTATCTTATCATATCCTTGACAACCTTTTAAGAATGGCAGCACTGTAAGATACATGTAAATAACACAGTCCCCTGATTTTGAAAGAAAGATATACCCAGTATAAATATCGAACATATTTAGAACCCACCAACTGGAGTTTAAACAATCGTAGTCTAGACTGCCCTCAATTTGCAATCAATTGTGCATTTAAAATAAATCAAACAAAGGAAGACATAATGCGAATAGCCGTTAATGACACAGATTTTTGAGATTGCTCGGTATGTTATTAAGGTGTTTTATTTTTTGTTTGAAAAACATTAGGTTTTTAGGATTTTAATCTAAAGGACATTGCATTTTCCTGTTGCTGACATCCCTTCTTTTCTAGCATTATCACCGGTGTGGTGTGAGATCGTTTAACCCAGCGTGAGACAGCAAGGTGAGATTTTTTCTTTCTTACTAAGTCTGTGTATTACATGTACAACGCGCTGTAAAATTTAAACAAACATCGTCTGCTGTAAGAAAATTATAAATGATGGAATGTGCTAATTAATTAAGAAATTGATAAAAATTAAGAAATTGATTAAATTAAGAAATTGATAAAAAGTTATCATATTGAAGTTGAACAATTGTAGCATGCTCTCTTCTTTACTCGCACTATATGTAGAACGTGAAGGGATAAACCGAAAATAAATTTTTGAACGACATAACAGAAAGTTGACAAATATAGTTCTCAAATGCAATAATATTGATGCAAGAAAAGTAAGCATTTATCATATTCTCGTCTGGGATGGTGAAATCCCACCTTGGGGCAAAGATTTACGACTACGGCAAAGCCTCTTCCTAGACCGTGAATGTTATACTTTCAGTGAAATGCACCATCCCACACTCGTAATAATGAATGATTAATCTCGAGACAAACAGTAAGTTAGCTCTGGGATAATCCTGTCTATATCAATAAAGAAAAACTATTTGATTTTAAGCTCATCTGATCTAGAAGCTAAATATTTTTTGTACTCTCATTTGAAAAATATGAAAATTATAGAGGGTATTTATATTATTCAAAGTATAAAATAGGCTGTTTATATATGTTTTAGGATATCATCCTTTGTAGCCATTTTTCAAAAATCTTCTCAAAAACCGTTTGGCTAAAAAATAAACTTGTTCCAGAGCGACATCAGATAGTGTGATTTAAAATTTGTTCAAATCATGATCCCCGGGAGTAGGTCCCAGCTATGATGGGGAGTTATTTAAAGGTCTACATTTTTTCTTTAGCTTTTTATGAAAAGTATTTTGATACACATTTAAGAAATAATCATAATCTGAAAATGTATAAAGATATACTGATCATATGTAATATAATAAAGGATTATAAGCGACAAAATTACTGTTAAAATCACTGTTATTCGATATTTCGACCTCGGGAAAAAAAATATAACGATCAAACATTTTCTTATTTAACAAAAAATCAGCAGGATGATAAACACAAAGCAACTGTCGAGATCAAGAGTTCCAAGCACATTCAACTTTTAATCTAATTATTGTAAATTGTGACTAAGTCAAGATCATGTCACATAATCTCAAAGTTGATTAATTATGTCTACTTTTCTCTTATTTTCGACCTTTTTTTTAAATTATTAATATTAAATGTTTTTTTTAAATAAACATATATATTACAGGAAGAGAAAGAAATGGTATGGAGCACACATTGTTTCACGTGTTACTAATCTTCAATGCATTTTGCATGGCAATGGAAAATCCGGTAAGAACGTTACATTGATATTTTTTTTTTTTAGCAAAGATAGGAAGCATATACGTAAACATTGTTTAGCATTCCTAAAAAAGAAGATTTTGTCGACGTCAATCAGAGGAGGGAATTTATTAAAAAGTAGTCATAAATGGTGTAGGTTGACTGTATATTTGACAAAATAGGACTTATTAAGACATATATAATACTCTATCAAAGTAACATAATCATTACCTTTAATTGGAAGGGTATTTAATAAATTTATCATTAAAATAGTAACTTTACGCTTCACGTCTCGTTTGATCTGATGTTCCGCGCCTGGCAACTCGACGTGATAAGATTCTTTAGATCAAGACACTGATAATAATTATTTATTTCCCCCTTTATCTCCGACGACTGCAGTATAAGTTTTTAATCCCCTTACATAAACACTAGACCAGGTCGTTGCAATCAGGTATTTCATTCACCCGAACACGTTATAATGGACGCAAAGATTTATAGAAACAAACGGAATAACATTATGAACTACACAAAAACTGACTCAATTCGTGGTACACATTTTTCAAATGTAAAGCGATTCCCTGTGTCTTAGTGTTATATATCATCGCCCCTGCACAAACCATACACTGCAGTAGATCTTGCGGTGATAGCATGAACTTCAAAAACGGAGTGCGTATTTGAAGAAAATAATAAAAATGACTACATGTTGTTACTTTCTTGGATTTATTATCACTTATTTACTATGTTAGACGTTTTATCGGGGTATACAAAATAAATTTGATGCAGATGCTATGTGCTCTGTATGAACGACACACGTGTTTCATGTGCACGTGAAATAAGTCAAGTAAGGCAGCACTATAATATATGTACTAGATAATTTGGATAAATTGGTAACTATTTTTAAAAAAAATCTGTTTTATTTTCTAATGAATGCGCTCATCGTTTAACAGTTGCATTATCGTTAACATAAAAACTCGGTTTCTCAATAATTATGAATAATTTGCTTTTCTCAGACGTAAATATAAGTAATTAACAGCAAAGGTTTTAAAAAGTTGACTAGGACATGAACTTGGTTGGTACATGTACGTGATCAAATCTTCCGAGAAGCCCTTCAGGCTTCACAGGATTTGATCACATGACCAACCAACCAATTTCAAATCCATGTGAACAATTTAAGATGCTGTTTAATTATCAAGAGGATATCAGTAATTTTCTCAATGTTGTTTTGCGTTACAATTGAAAAATATACGACGAAAGAAGGAAAAGAAAAACATGTAGCACATTTAGCGTTTGGATGAACACATTTCTCTTTATACCCGCACTTTCTAAAGAATGTTCGGGTATATTGTTGTTATCCTGTTTCGTCTGTCTGTCTGACGGTCCGTCCGTCTGTCACGTTTTTCTTTCTCAAACTGCTCTTACATTTTACAAATAAAACTGATCATCTTTTAGAATATGATTTGGGGTGTTATGTTGATTTGTAATTAGGTTTTAGAAATTTCAGTTAATCATTGGGGTCAATTGGTGGCTATAAATTACATTTTTTTTTTTTATAAAAACCTGCTTCCAGAACTCCTCCTACATTTTACACAGTATCCAAATCATCTATTGGAATATGATTGGGGTGTCCTGTAGATCCGCATTAAGGTTTCGAAAATTAAATGTTTATCCCGGGGCAATTAAATTCTGAAACATGACATTTGGCAAAAAAACCCGGTTCCTATACCGTTAACATTTTCTGCAGTAGCCAAATCAACTCTTGGAATATGATTAGAGATGTCCTGTTGATGTGAAATAAGGTTTTGGCAATTTGATTTTAACTTTATGTGATAATAGAATGCATAAAATTACATTTTTTAAACAAAAAAATAAAATAAAATAAAACATGTATCCCAAAACTCCTCGCACAATTTTCACAATAACCAAATCATCTCTTGGAATATAAATAGGGGTGTCATGCAGTTGCACAATAATGTTTCGGAAACTTGTTTTTTCTTAAAATGGTCAAATAGTGGGTAAAAAAATGACGTTTATTGCTCCAAATGAAACAAATAAATCTCCTCACACGAACTTCTTAATAGCCAAATCATCTTTTGAAATGTAAATGGGGGTGCCTTGTAGATCCGCAATAAGGTTTCGAAAATGTAATTTTAATCCAGGGTCAATTAGATGCTAAAAAATGACTTTTTTTCCCTACAAAAAAATCAAGTTACCATAACTCCTCTTTCATTTTACACAGCAGCTAAATCAACTCGGACTTGAGATAAGAATTATTTTTTCATTTTCTTCATGGAAATGTACAAAAGCCCATTGAGCTCATTTTCGTGGGTAAAAAAAAATAATTTTTTTTCGCGAATTAACGCGTTTCTTTCACGAAATAACGCAAGACTTTCGCGAATAAACGCGTTACTTTCGCAAAATTACGCGAAACTTCGCGAATTTACGCGTTACGTTCGCGAATAAACGTAAAACTTTCGCGATTTAACGCGTTACATTCGCGAGTAAACACGAAAATTTCGTGTTTATTCGCGAAATGATCGCGATATAACGCGTTACTTTTGCGAATAAACGCGTAACTTTTGCGAATAAACGCGAAACTTTAATATAAATATTGTCATTTCATACGAGAACCCTTATGAAGAACAGTGATTGAAAACAAACCCATTTCTGTTTTAGATAGATTCTTATTATTCACTAATATTATATCATCCGTTTTACGTTGATTATAAAAACAAAATTATCTTTTTTATATATTGATAGAAATAAATCTGATAATACTTAATAAAACTGTTAGATGTTCCAAGTAGATAAGGAGGTAGAGCATCATTTTTCATTTGTATGCCGACCATGTGTTCGAACAGGTATTCATTAATTATCTTTTTCTCTAAAATTAATATAAATTTAAACCTGGGAAATTTTTAAAATCTATGTTCTGATTTTCAAACGGTATATGTATAAATTTAGAGGACGAATTTATATTATCTAAATTTGAACAATAGCCTAAAAAATGTATAGATTAAACTTATTTCAATTCACAGCTTGACTTATTTTTTCTGATATAAAGCCGTCAAACTAGACGTTAATTTAAGTTGCAGCAAAATAAAATATATAACGTTTTGAGCAATGATATCCTTTCAATTTTACAATGATATTTAATAAAACTTTTAATTCGAATTAAAATTGTTATAATGCAAATGTTGATGCCTCATTTTCTATAATACAGCGCTCATGAGAATATGAGAAGCGCGATGCATTATGTCGTTTGAAAATCAGTACTAAGATTATAAAAATTTCCCACATTTAAATTAATATTAATTTGTATGAAGTTTTATCAGATTCATTAATATCTATATTTAAAAGAGGTTATTTTGTTTCAATTAAAACTAAAATGTGTTTGTTTTCAGCCATTGTTCTTCATAAGGGTTATTGTATGAAATGACAATATTTATATTTAAGTTTGGCGTTTATTCGCGAAAGTTTCGCGTTTATTCGCGAAAGCTACGCGTTTATTCGCGAAAGTTTCGCGTTTATTCGCGTAAGAAAGGCGTTTATTTGCGAAAGTTTCTCATTTATTCGCGAAAGTTACGCGTTTATTCGCGAAAAAAATATTTCTTTTACCTACGAAAATGGGCTTTGGAGAAATGTTTAAAGTGTTCAAAAAATTCTGGGTTTTTTTTTTGTCTAAAAAAAAACCCCTTACATTTACATTTTTGATAATTGTCAATTAATCTATTAAAATTGAAATATGCAGTTGGTCTAAAAAATTATATAAACTAAAAAAAAAATAATTAAAAAAAAAATGATTTACACTTTACATAATTGTCAAATGATCTATTGAATCTTGATCATTGATCAGAATTTTTATTTTCTCCCTCGCGATCAATAGCTTTTATCCAAATGAAAGTTATATTTTTAAGTTCATTTTTTTGTTTGCACTGTATATCTTATTCAAAACTTAGAACCGAGGTCTTTACTAGTATTGGCTTTAACCATCGATTACCTAACATGTCAGACTTAGATTGGACTAGTCTTCCCTTATTTAACTTTCCTAGACAAGCTGCCAATTCTTACATTCAGCTTTTATGTGCAGACAATATGTCCTATTTAAAAATAGCAGTGCGTAAACCTATTATTTATATATTCATGTTTATAAAGTGACATACAGGTCCGATGGGCCGGGTGGTTATTCCTCGCGTTATTAAATACTATACATGTCTCTGTAATTGTTTACGAAACACATGTCACTATAATAAATCATGTACTGACTTTCTTACTTTACTTACAATAAATCATTAAAATTTAATGTTTATAACCTCCACCTCCATGAAACTTGGTTAAAGGACTCAGAGTTTCTTCTTACTTATATACAGTAGCAAAATCATCTATTGATTGGTATTTTTCTCTAGATGTGCATCAAGATTTTGGAAACTGCTTTTTAATCTTTAAGATAAGCAAGATGTACATGAAATATGTAATCAAGCAATTAGCAGAGTCATCACTCGGTTAGAAATTACCAACTTAAACTCAAACTCTAGATACAAATAATATACAATACTTGATTTTTTCCAGTTCTGGAAAGTCAGGGTGTCTCAAAGGGGGCATAGCCTATATACCATTTGATGCACAGTGACACAAGGAGTAAGAATGAACATGGTTTAGGGGTAGGGATCTCAACAGTTATCAAAATATTTTATCATTTCCTATTTTAGAATTGGGGGGGGGGGGGTCCTGGGGCAATGTACTTTACACCATTTGATGCATCATAATACAAGAAACAAAAATATATATGGTTTAGTGGTGGGGAACTCAACAGTTTTCAAGATAAGTGGTAATTTCCTTTTTCATGAAGGTACGAACCATCCCATAGGGTCATTACCTATAAAACATTTGATGCGCCATAACACTAGGAACAAAATATATTGTTATCAAAATATCCTAATGTTTATTTATGTCCTGGGCAATAGCGGGGGGGGGGGGGGGGGGTCGAGGTTTACTTTTGATAATTTTACTACATGATTTAGTTGACCCCATCCCCTTTCCTGGAAAATTAATTTAAGTTAAAAGCGAATCTAACGCCAACGATCGCCCCCCCCCCCCCCCCCCCTTTTTTTTTTTTTCGGGGTGGGTGCATTATTTACTTTTGTTTATACTAATTATATAGATCAAACTTTCTATGACATGAAATGTTAAGATTATTAATAAATTCATATTTTAAACAGTTTAAACAGTTTACCCGTACTTAAATGGCCGCTCATGGGTTCCAAGGGATGGGATCGCATTTTTTATGTAAATTATAATTTTTGAATAGGACCGGATATTGCAGGTGGCCTTCCCTTTGATTAAAATAGGCATTAGGGAGTGTTATTTAGGAGCAAACACTTTGGTGTGGGTATTACTGTCTTATGACAGCATCTAGTTTGACTTGTAAAATAATCTTGCTTTAAACTTTGATACAAAAGGGAAAAAAAGTCTCGAAATATTACAGCAATTCAACTGATAATTCTTTAAAAAAAAAATATTCAGTTTTCTGTCGTCTATAAAGACAATACATTTTAAATTGTAAAAATTGTTTTCTAACGGAATGCATATATGCACAACTTGACTAATCGTTAAAATTTATCTCATTTATCGATACCGAGTCTAATTATTTCTATCCTAGATAAATTAATGAAATTACTTGCCTGGAGTTTTACTTCTATTTTAATTATTTTTAAAATAAAAAAAATATAAATATCTATTTGCCACCCCGATTTCCCAGAGGGTCGTCTCAAAGTTATCAATTTTTACTATTGGGCCTTACGAAAATTTGCTGAAAATGCGCTAAATTTTCACATTATTTTCCATATCTTTTTTGTTTGCCCCATATTTTTTTTTTCAAGTATTTAAA
>WFKH01002636.1:37174235-37211091 GCA_016163765.1 Magallana hongkongensis
GGGGGGGGGGGGGGTTATGCCCTGTCAATAAATTCTTAGTTAAGTAATACAATGCCACCTTAAAAATCAACGAGTCTTACTTTTTCTTTGGCTCATGCATTGATTATAATACTGAGAAACGTACTGTCGTATGCGCTATTGTAGCATTTTACCTAAAATCACAATTCTTCAACACATAACAGATAATGTTAATTTTGTTTAAAACCACAATACTAAAGAAACTCATAACTTCGAATTCGCATCCAAGGCTGCATAAACATATAATGTTTTGCAAAGTTATGCGCACTTAAACTGCACTCGGCTTCGTTAAGAATATTTCCTTTATCAATTTCTAGATTGTTCATACTTCTTACCGATTTGAAGTATACCCAGTGCACAAATGCCCCATGAACAATAGTGAGTTTACGGAAGCAGCGATAAGAAGAAACTGTTCTCGAGACACGCGATACCTGTGTGCACCAGACAGAAACTTGTCCAATCTCATAGAATTCTGTACAAACGTTCGGAGATCTCTCTATGGACCAGGTATTTAATGCTGTAGTGTAATTTTCATTAGTTCATCATGGTTTTGTATTTTATGCTTAAATCTAAATCTGTTTTATGATTATGAGGCTTTAAATAGAGAACATCCTATTTCATTTGAAAATATTTATCAATTCAAAGGTTTTATAATTGACAGATAATTGTGTACGATTGGAAGGAACAGGTTACCTGAATCATTATAAATGTGAAGAATTTAGAAGTGGCTGTCCATCGACGCCTTATTTCGACGATGAGATATATAGATGTTGGTTTTATATGTTTTTTTTAAAAATATAATTTAAAACAGTTTTATTGTATTTCACCCTAGCCTACATGTGCATTAATGCCTGGACTCGCTGTTAAAATAGTGATTATTTTAAAAGGACGCATACTTTTGTTTCGAGCTAATTTTATTTCTTCATCATTCATATAAGATTTAGATCCTGAGGTTGTTTTTATGTAAGCATATATATGAATTTTTATTAAACAGATAAGTTGGTCTCATTAGGTTTTAGAACAACTCTATTGAAAAGATATTCCAAATTATCTACACTTACAATTTTTTTTAAAAATCTAGAATTGACAAACATTCTGAAAACCTTTAGTGATACATAGAATAAGAATTATATGCATATTTTTTTTCATATGTGTACCAAGTCTCGCTGTTTGTAACTTTTCTAGGCAATCATTTAAAACATAATTAACTGTTCTTTAAATTTTGGAAAAATAATTCTAAAAAATTACTATAACTAGAACAAGTTGTAATGAATTCACAGAAAATTTATCATCTAGCTTAAAATGTACAGAACTTATATGTCTGACATCCTATAGTGTTTTCATGATTTCAAGTTACTTGACATGATGAGGTTATCAAAGAAGTGAAGACTGTTCACATGTACTTACATACAAGTTACTTGATTTTTGCTAGATTTTCCTTTCAATCAATGTTTTAACATTGTCAATTCGGTGTCAGTTGACTGCCGCTACAGCTTATCTTAAGCGAAAGAGTCATATACTTCACCGCTATTTAGCCAACGTGCTGCTTTTTTAACAAATTGAATAAAACATAAAAAAGGAAAACATTTAAAAATAACCAAGAAATAGCTGGCAATTTTTATTTTTGAAAAAAAAATAATAATCTGCCTCAATGAATTAATGTCGCCCACACAAATAATTTTTCCTAAACTTTTTCCCTCTGCCGGAAAATAAAGACGCTACTCATTTCTAACAGTGCTTAAACGAGCACGAGGATTTGGATGATGCATGAAGCACTCAGTAGTCTTGGTTTGCAACTTTACCTCTTTAAGTTTTTTTTTTTCAATTTTCCCAAGTGCTGATGAGCCCTATTGTGAATTATGGGTGTAAATATTTCATTTTCAATCATTTAACGTACTATTTTTATTCACACTTAAAATTGAAAACAGTAAGAGTTATTTTGCAAAGGACTAATCAGATTCATTCATCCAATGAATACACTTATCCACTCCTTTCCGAGCAGGAAACATTAAACTAGTTTTCTGTTGCTGTCTGTCCACTGATAAAGTTAGGTGAGATTATTATTAAGCTTTTCTAAAATAAAATAATGAATAACAATATTCACAGAGTTGCTTTACTTTTGGTTATAAATTAAGCAAATATGTAAAAAAGGGGGTTAACTAAATTTTGAAAGTGTAGATCAATACATGCAGGTTTAAGATTCTGAACGCTTTAAGTAAGGTAGAACAAAAACTACAGTAAGTTTGGGGATTTTTTCTTTTCAGTAAGTGTGATTCCTACTATTATTTTGATAACAGGTTAAATTCTACAGACTTATTATATTTTTCAATGAGTGACGACTAATTAGAGTGTGTCAGACAGAACCCAATCGATTATTAACAGATCACACGGTACTGGTATCAAAGAAGCGCCTCAAACAACCAGTTTATCAATTAGGAGGACCTCCTTAAACTGGTTTTGGCTGTTTTGTTTGCCTTCTTTCTTGGCTTATCAATTTAATTTTTTAATTTTTTTTTCTTGGAGTATAACGTATTAAACATCAAGTTTTGTGGAAACTACACAGTGTTCAATAATATTCAAATAGCTATAAAGGTCTTAAACCTTTTGTCTTATTAAAGTTGAATTTAAAAAGAATTATGTACATTGTAAAAAAAATATGTTTATCTAGTACGTTTGTTAAAAAATCATATATTTTCATTAGAAAAAACCTGTTAGAAAATATATTTGTTTTCTATAACTGAGTTTTGCGTATAACATCAAAATTTAATCGAGAATAATATTTTAAGTAAAATTGGTTTACTGTCCGCTTAAAAAATCTTTAAAATAAATCTATAGTTGCAACAACAAATATACCTTCGCAATAATTAATATGATTATATTAATTTCCTTTAATTTTTTATACTGAATATATATATATATATATATATATATATATATATATATATATATATATATATATATATATATATATATATATATATTTTTTTTTTTTTTACAGTTCCAGCATGTTTATCTATCAACAGAGATAGAAACTGTTTCGTTGGTGATAGAAATTGCAAAGAAAGGTAACCATATCTTAATTAAGAGTAAAATAAAATCACTAAAGTTTTATCAAATATGTTATAGGCTAAATCAATTGATAAAGATATGAAAGCGAATTATTGTATCCTCTGCTTTTGACTTAATTGCGTCAATCAAAGCTTATATATCTATGATTAGAATGTTAATGAAGAAAACAACTTTCCATTGCCTTCTTCGTTTCAATTTATTTTCTGTCGCCGTAGATTACATATATACTTGATTCTTGAAATGACAATATGGCTGTTTCGTAATTTTGTTTAAAAATAGATTGTACATTTACTGACATGCTAGGTTTCGAACCAAGTTTGAAGATTAGTAAAAACTACTCCCCGATTTTAATGTTACTTTTTAAGTATAACATTACGTTAGTCAAAGACCAGTCCTTTATTAGCATCATGTATGTCTGTGTCGATTTTCATGCTGCTGATGCAAGTAATTGCCAAAATAGTTACTAAATGTTGTATTCTGAATTGTTCGGACACATTTTTGAATAAATCAGATAAACTCTATATCCATTGCTTTCAACGCAAACAATGGAAAGCGAGATGTATTCGATGTACTAGTAAATAATGAAGTTACTCAAAAGAACATTTATATCAGTCGTGGCAGGCACAGATATATAAATACGTATTCGAGCGTCACCTAAAACATTAAACAAAAGTAGCACTTAGACGTATCTTTTCAAGCACGAATTTCTTATCAATCATTATTTATTGCTGCTAAAAAGGGAGTCTATGAGAAAACCATACAGAAAGCTATTCATGTTAGGTTCTTTATTTTAGTTCCTTTTATCCTTTTTTTTTGTTTCTTGTAAATTTGGTCAAAATCTGGTAATTGATATTGATTACAGCACCCCCTATGGTTGCCATTAGCAACAATTACATAATGTAGTGAAAATCATAAAGAAAATACCAAGTTAATGAGTAGCTATATTTCATTTTAAACAAATTTTAATAAAAAATATATTTGACATACAAACATATATAAAGAGTTTTTATCATATCCATCATATAAAAATTTAAATTCTGAAGACACCAAAGAGAGACAACTCTTACAATGTCATAAAGTTCTAAAAATAAAATTTCACTGATCTTATTTCATGAAATTCTAAGAGCTATAACACCTGATATCCACTTTAGAAAAAATAAATTTTGTATTTTCTGGAAGTTCATGACATAGGATATTTTCATTAAAAGGGAATTCTTCGGAAACAAAACAATCAACAAGCTATGCTTAAGGAAGGAGTCTTTTCTGGTTTTCGACCTGTCAAAAGTAAATTTGATTTAATGGTCATTAAATCAAGATGAAAGGAAATTAAAATATCATTTTTTTTTCTTTTTTACAATCATACAACTTGGCATAGAAATAGTAATCAAAGTTTAGAATCTAACAAGGACTATATTTTTGGCGGAACATTGGCGTAGGAAAATATCACATGTTTTTGCAATTCAGAATTGCTGTAGATTCCTGAGTCTATTTAGCATTGTTAAAACAATAACATTATGTCGGATTTTGTCAATTAATGTGAACTAATGATAATATACTTGGATTTCAGAATATGTTTTTAAAATATGATTTGCCTATCAATTTACATTTTTATTAGCTTTTTTAAGCGCTCATCCTATAAATAGATTTGTGTGAAAAAATCACTTGAATCGGATTTTATCTCTTATTAAATGGTCAATATATTAGTTTTTCTGTCAATTTATATCTTTATGTAAGGTCTTCATAATATGTAAAAATCAGAAATATTTTAATATTGGAAGCATAAAAGAGTAATCAAAATATCTTCAAAATTTAAGAAAATTAGAGGAAATGCGGGCTAAGCAATATCAATTTTAGTTTAAATATTAATTCCAATTTAGTAATATAAGTTGATAGACATTCTGATATTCTATCATTTCGTTGAAGAATAGAAACTTCATATCTTAAATAGATGTCTACATAACTGCGGATAACTACATTTATTTTTATCATCCTTTAAGTTGAGGAAAAGGTAGTGACCTTGACCTGAACTTGATGCGAAAACAAGAAGGTCAAATTTGATTAAACTGATAGAATCATTTGGTTATATAATCTGTTTGAGTGTGTCAAAATTTTATGAATTTCTTAATATAAGAAGGATGTCTGATAACGAGAAGACTCCTTCCTTAAAACAAATATTTATCATGTTTATCAACAAAGCCATTTTTAACCTACACAGGAAATACATATTTCTCTGTTATTTATTAAAAAAATATTGTAATATCATTTGATAAGGTGAACATAAAAATCTGTTTCTTGTAATAAATTTAACTGTGCATTATGTTTTGAAAAAAAAATACAATACCATAGAAAGACCCACAACTGTCTCTCATTATTTTTTTTTTTTTTTATTAAATTTGAAAATTTGTCCTTTTTTGCTAAAAACAAAATTAATACTATGCTTAATCAAATAAACAGTCTTGCATACATATTGTCAATAAATATTATTTCATATTTCATATTTAATTCAAAAAAAGTATTAATGCATACCAACTTGTCTATTTCATTTACATGTAACAAACATTGCTCTGGACGATTACAAAACTTAATTAATATTTTCATTATTACAAGTGTACAAGAGGTAAAAAAAAATATGACAACTTCTGGTACTTACACATGAATTTAAAATAATAGTTATCAAGACACTGTAGTCATTTATTTCAGTGTGTCTTCTTATAATCTTACAGGATACCTTATAACCTATATTTACTCACAAGAAACATTAGGACTAACTTCAACCTGTGTCATAAAATTCCTGTCATTACTGGAGAGTACACAACTCTCTCTGTAGTGAAAAAAAAATCAAACAATTTTAAATCATTATTTATCCAACCACCACATTTAGGAACAAGATATCCAAAAGTAAAACCTATTATGCAACACTGTTGAATAAAAGAGCAAATTTAAATTGTAAAATTTTATATTTTTGAAAATTATGGAGATTTCATTTAACTCAATATTTACAGTTTTCCTACTAGCCTATTATTCATAATATCAATATTTGCGTAAATTAGGTAAACATAATTTCCAACAATACCGGTATATTCCAGTCAAATGCATTTAATCCACAAGTTCATTGGCTATGTCTTGAACAGTATCAAAATGTTCTGCTGCCTGAAGACTACAGATGATATTTTCAAGAAGTTCATCCTGCTCATTACCGACCTCCTGCAACTTCAATCGCATTGCCTGTGAAGTAGAACTTGACAGTTTCTGTTTTTTGTGACAAAACTGGCAAAAACATTTCTAATTTGCTGATGTGTCAACCATTCACATGGACTAAAAAGTCTTTCCCCATCTGAGTCTTTTTCTGTTCGCATCTGCTTGCTTACAGTGTATGGGTTTGCTTTCCGACCAGTCTTTTCTCCTTCATCAAAAATCTCAAACAAAAACTTTTCACAGCTGGAAAATCTTGCACTTTTCTTTGTTTCAGTGTATATGCCTGTGTTTCATATGAGACTTCATCAGCCACACTTCGATCATCTGTTTCAATGCTGACACTGGGTTGAGTAAATCTGATTTTGGTACATGCCTGCACCCACATTCTTTTCGAGGTGTCCAGTATGTTGTCAGCCTCTTCATTGTCGTAAACATGATTACCGATAGCTAGGTGGTTTAGCAGTTGGCTCTCTTTTCTGAACCCTTTTACACAATCAGGATCACAACATGACAGCAAACGACTTGTAGTTTTCTTTTGTCTTGGTTTCTCAGTGGGTGGTTTGGGTTTTGCAACAATCTGTTGTGAAAAAAAAATAGAAGTATTACATGCATGTTCAATCAAATGTATAAAAATCGCAATATTAAATTGAACAATATGAAACAACTGAAATTTTTAAAATTAAAAATCTTACCATAGCTTCTTGGATGTCCACCATGTTTTTTTTTGTAACACATTCAAGCTTTTCGGATGGAATAAGTTGCTCTCCAAAACCATAAGACTTGAATGCCAAAATACCACTGTCCATAAAGGTGAAGTTGTTGTACTGGCTTTTGGGGATCTGAAGCTGACCTGACAGTACAGGCTGGGTGCTCATATCAACATCAATGATGGAAGTGAATGTATTTCGCACTCCCCCATGACTCTCAAGGGCATCTTTCATCTCAAAGACATGTGTGACATTGTTACATTCATTGATGTAATTTAAGATGTGCATTATACAACTCCCTGTGCGTGAGTCACGCAAAATTTTGCAAGATTGTGCTTCACTAAAATTATACTCTCTGATTGTCACAAATGACTCGTTCCTTAATTTCCAAAGGCAAGAGGGGTACAGTGGTAGCATACAGCATTATCAGAGCATTAACATACTTCTCTCAGAAGTGGGTGACTCTCATGAAGCATCTGTAAAATGTGAGTAAGAATTTTGGAAACTGTGAACCAACCCTGTGTTCCATTTGTAAGAAGGTGCTCATAAGAAAGAATGTCTAATGGTTCATCATTTTCTGTATCATTTCTTCGTAAGAGGACACATGGTACATGTCAACTGATGCCTTGCTTTCCGAACCATTCACTCTGAGTTTCTCTGAATGTCTGTGGCAAATATTTCATTGCCCAGTCCATGATTATAAATCCTTGATCTTCTCGAAGGTTGTTTAGAATATCTCTCTTACATGCATCCGGATTCACAGTCCTTATGCAATGATTTCGACAGTTCCCTATTTTCTCACATGACAAGTCTACATCATGTTGAATTTCCTCTTTCACATTAGCTTCACAGTGGACACCTTCAAGGCACTGAGCAATTTCAGTGTTGACATTTTTCACTTGGTGACAAGATGAGCAGGCCTCTGAATGTTCATGATCGCAAGGGGAATCAGATAAAGCATATTGCATACAGAGCTCAGTGCATGTGCTTTTTGTGATAAGGAATGTCTTGAAACCATTCTTCAGATGCAATTTTACAGCTGGTAATTGATTCTTGAAGTCCTTCACTTTTAACTCATCTAGTCCTAATTCATTGCTTTTTCAATGGTGAAAATTCCTGATTCTCCTTCACTGGCAAGGTTGTCAAGGAGATGTAAAGACTTCAACTGTGATGCTGCACACACTTTCACTATCTTATATAATGTGGCTCTTGATGGAGTTACAATATCATTGTCCTGACAATATGCAACATATGCGGTGATGAGTCTTGATGCAATCATTGTACGGATTACTTTAGATATTTTAATTTCCAATCGTGACGAGAGCTTCAAGTGTTTGGAACCAGAACCCACTGTATGGAGGTACATAGGAGCTGATATGAACTCTATAAAATGCTGAATTTTTCCTTTTGATATTCTGACTGGAACAATTTTCGGTGGAGCAACATAATGTCCAGGCCAGTAGGTAGCTGCGTGTTTTCTTGCCACATCAGTTTGGTGGATTGTCATACCCTCAATCGTTTTCAACAATGTGGCTTTGCTATATTTATTTGCAATAAGGGAAAGAATCTGAGTTCTAGTTGTATGGTCTGCTGCCTTCTTATACGCCTTATACGAATCTTGTTGGGATACCACTGAGATGCTTCTGTAGCTGCAGACTACTTCGTCAACTAGATTTTGACCTTGACCAGGAGCTATGATGTCACAAATAAATTCAAAAGCAGCTTTTACATTACGCACATAGTATGCTCTGGTTGAGTACTGCAAGTCCTGTAGAGGTTGGTGTGCTCGAGAGCGAAGGTACTCCAGGGTGCCATTTGTCAGCATTTGCATGGCATAATTGTACCTCTCCCTTGTAGACTTTTGCATATCTGACCAATTTTAATGCAGCAGTGGACTGAGACAAATGCAATGTTTCGCTGTCTGACATATTGATGTCTGTAAAAAAATAAATGACATTTTTAGAGAGGGTAAGTTTGAGACAAACATAAATTAGAGGTTATGTGTACAAATGATACTAAGAAAATATAAGAACTCAAGTATTTCTCATTTGGAAAGTCAGGACAGACAATCTTTGTGTCAAGATTTTGCTTCTAATAATTTTCCATTACAAAATATGGCCTAAACAGGAATTATGCATTTTTTACAATGACCCTCAGGTCATAAGCAATCTTTATGTAAAGTAGGAACTTCAAACATTTATCAATAAGAAAGGTATAGAGCAAATACAAATTATGAATTTTTTCTTCTAATGACTTTGAATTTGCATGAATGACCTCGGATGAACATCATGACACACCTTTAGATCACGAGCAATCTTTGTGTGAAGTAGTAATTCCTACAGGTTCTTTATAAGAAAGATATAGAAAGGACAAGAATTATGTTGATTTTTTTTCTTCCTGTGACCTTGAACTCCACTAAATGAACTTGGGTAAAATTCATAACAAAGCCTCAGGTCATAAACAATATATGTGTGTAATAAAAACTTTCAATGTTTCTCCATAAGAAAGATATGGACCGGACACGATTGCACAGACAGACAGACAGACAGACAGACAGACAGACAGACAGACAGACGGACAAGGTGATTCCTATATATCCCCTAACTGTGTTTGTTGGGGGTATAACGACACTAACTCATGGATTTATGTTTACATTAAACGCTTATTTCGAAATAATATACATATTATATATATATATTACATGTATATATTACATCTTTGAGAGTTTATTACACATAGGGGATTTTTTGTTTACCGATATATTAAAAGCGTAAAACAGTACAGTATATTTTCTGTTCGCATAGAATAAATAAGTCTTTTTGAGACAAATTTATAAGGTTAATGATTAATAAAGACAATATAACCGTTAAAAAGTGGAGAGAATATCTTATCAAAGCTTTCAAAAATGAGACTGAGTATACAGTTTCAATTTATGTTTAATACCGTATGTTGTGTATTCCTACAATTTATATGATACTGTTTCTGTTCACGTCTTTTAGTGTATTATTAACTATTTGTCGATTACATGTATGTACACAGGATTTCTCCAACTGATGCATCTGCACACAGGTCAGTGCAGTGTATAGCGATTTTGTTTATAGTTCATTCTGATTCAGGACATTCTGCATATGGTGCACATATTGTACCAGTAATATTATATGACTTCTGGGGCCCAAATTTGAATAAATTCATCTTATCTAATAATAATATTATCACAGTCATTCTATGAAACGTGTCATGTGATTGGTCTAAACAGTCAATTCATATGACCTGAACTAAAAACCATGATGTCACTAAACATACTCTGATGTCAGCTGCACAATGCAGTACACATGCGCAGATACAGATTTGTTTTCGGGGGGAGGGGGGTTCCGAGCCAAACTTAATATTTTCAATATTTATACTGTGTGAATTTAATAAATTTTAATTTTCCAAGGGGGGGTGCAGTTTTAAGGATTTTGATGTGCATGTAAACTATACCATTGACATAAAGGCAACTTTGCAAATCATCAGTTTGGTGTAATGGTGGATTACTCAAATGTTGAACTCTGTCTATAAATATGTAATAATAATTGGGTTATTAATTTAACTATCATAAATGCATAACATGTATAACAAGTTCATATAAATGTATATAGCTTGTTACAATTAACATGTTTTGTCAGTACCGGTTACTTTAAGATAAGCTTTTTTGATTCATAAATTTTAGAAACTTTCTTATCTCAAGTTTTTGCTTTGTATATTGTTAAATTTATAATAGATTTTTTCCTAGGAAAATCATGGATCCATCCCTACTGCCACTGTCATAAAATGTTACATTTAATCAACATTTGAAAATAATTACCTCTGATTTCTTCCACAATTTGTTCACCAAGACTAAGGTCTGCTTTGTGTTAAGAAACACATGTTCTGTATACAGCTTTAAATAAAACCAAAACATAATGATCTTATCATTCTAATTTATTTGGACACTGGAGTATTTAATAATATCAAATAAATTATGATCAATTAAACAAAATGTAATGCAAATAAAAAACATCTTGAGACTAAGTATACAATCATATAATCATATAACAGTGTTATGAATGGGGCAGAAGCAATATACAACCTAAACTAAAAAGTTAAATTATGAGATTTTGTCAGACCTGCCTATAATATAAACATGTAAAATTATGAATAACAAATAACAATGGTCCCATACATACATGTACATAGACAAAATATAGGTAGGCCTATACATAAACTTAGCCTATGCATGGAGCTTTTGAAAAATAAGTAAATGCAAGGAAACAATGCCTAAAAATATATACCTTCGCCTATGGGAACTGAGAGTTGCAGACGCAGCCATAGCTCTCTGCTCATAACTAGGGTGATGCCTCTGTCTGGCTTTGTTTTGGAATTTCCATGAAACGGATGTGCACATGATCGTTTGCTCCGCTTCCAATACAAATCAAGAAAATCCCTGTGAAACTGGCAAATTTTTCTTTCTATATGTGCTGCAGTAATGACATTCACACCCGCTCTGCACAGGATCAGATAACTTTTTTGCAGGTCTATGCCTTTAGAGTTAGCAGTCAAGTATCTGAGATGGTTATATGTTGTTTTCACACAGTCTTTCAAGCAATATATTGCATTATTGTCACAATCTGTCGCTGTGCCAAAGCTACAAACACCAGACGACATTTTCCCTCCATGTGAACAATAGGGGTTTTCCCCTTCACTTACTGAACAATGTACAAAGAGGAATAATTTCATAACATTTTCCACTGATTTTCAAAGTTGGATATCTTGTAAATTACAGTAAATCCAACAAATTCCAGTAAACAATATAATTTTGATTTAAATAAACAAATTAAAAATAATATTTATCCGTTGTATCAAACATATACTATTCAGTATTTGGATACGTTAAAGTCAAGGTATTCACTCTATTTCAAAATCCTACTGGGATTCCCCCAAATAACCACATGGTGAACAAAATAATACTTTTTGTGGATAGTTATAATTGTTTACTCTTTAAAGATAACAAAAGTATATGAAATTTTTGTCTTCATTGATATTATTCTGGGAGTTGTAAAACTGTCATTTTGTACTCAATTTTAGCCCACTGGGGAGAGCTAAAAATAGATTTGGGGATATTTTTAATAGGAGGGTACATCCATCATTTATCTTTTTACTACAAATATTTATGATCATCCTCTTTATGATTATATAAATGTAAATGCCATTTTTTAAAGTGTCTTAGGTAATTTTTTTTTATTTTTGCATGGTTTTCTCGTAGACACCCTCTTAAAAAATTAATGATAAATTTAAAATATTCTTGTTCTGTTTTAATCACTATAATTTTACTATATCCATAATATAATTCATTTTACAACTCTTTCTGTTAAAAAGAATTTCCTCAATATTCATAGCATCAAAGCACAGTAAGTAATAAGGAGATTTATTAATCATTTTATAATATTATTACTTGTGCACTTGGCCTAGAAAATAAATGTTGATTAGAAAACTATTTGTCTATTACTTTCAATAAATTTGCATAAAATAGTTGAAAGTTTAATTAATTAAATACTTTGTTTTGATGAGTTTCAAAAATTTATTTAATATTCAGAAGGAGAAATAAGAAATTAAAAAGCCAATAACAAACGCATTGCCACGTAACTATAACAATTTTTTTGGGTTTTTTTTTTTTTTACATTCAAAAACCATCCATATTGTTTTAACGCCAATGAAAACCGATAAATTTAGAATGCATCTAAAGATGAATTTGTCCCATATATTATATAAATTTTGGTGGGGGTTTTTTTCTTAATTTTTGGGATAGATGAAAATGACATTGCACTTCCATTAACTTTAATTACAGAGTCTGCTTGAAGAAAAATATGTGAAAACCAAACCATGCATGTATTTTGACGTCGTGGAGTAGCTGTTTTATTTTTTGAGAAGTAAAAACTGTAACCGGTTAGCCTGTGCACGTATGAATTACTTCTAATTTGTTCATGTTTCACACTTCGAACAGTGTTTTTTTGTGATACAAAATAAAGTGGTATACACTAAGTCTAAGCTTTATGGCTTGACCATGGCGTTGTGTTCATATTAATTGAACCAATAATTTTTAACAATAGCTAACTATACCGTCATGGTTAAGAAGTAAAATTTTATGTCTCCACTGCATGGGATCGGTAAGAAATGAACATGAAAAAGTACGTTTATTTTATAAATAACAACCAAGGATGGATCTACATCAACATCTACATATATAAGGTGATGTCATTAGCATTTTTGCTGATAACAATGGTATCGATGCACGATGGAATTGTCAGCCTTAAAACATTGCCACACTCGGTAGACTGACCCTAGCTAGTACATGCAGCCAATGCTGATCATTCAGTTGTAGTTTAAACAATCACTCTCTGTCAGACTTTCGGTTTTAGGATCAGGAGGTTACAGAGCTCCGAAAATCTTCTTTTCCTTTTTCTCAGATGCTCTTTTGTAAGTTCTTAACTGCAAAACGTATATGTTCACAACATCTCATAACCCCCTGCTCCTCCAAGATTGATTTACAATTTTCTTGTCAATCTCTGTATCATCAAACATTGATTGTCCTTACGTTCCAAGGGTGTTAACACCAATTGCAGGGAAAAATGACTTAACAATATTTCTTTCCCCAAAGGGAGGACTCGTCTCAAAAACGTATCATTTTCTTTATTAACACACTATAAAATTGGCCTTTATATCAACAAATTAAAGGCATAATGCATCATTTTTTTTTAATATTGATTGTCCTGTTATAGCGTCCATAAAAAAGTCCCACAATTGTTCTGTCTCAGACATATAACTTAGATATAAGCATAAATATAAGCTGCCAAAAAACTTTATTTATTTAATGATTTTTTATGTTACTTTTTTATTAATACATAATAATATATTAGGTACTTGAAGTGCATTCTTTTTATTGAAAGTGTTTAAAGTTTTCGTATAATTTTTGATTATGAGGACAGTTTGTTTGGTTTTTTAGCTGGCCTTTGAATCAGTGAGAAAGAAGGCTAAATATTCTTCTAAATTTCATAATTGTGTATCTATTACAAGTAAGTTTGGTTTCAGTGAATACTGATCTTTTTTTCTTATTCATTGTAGAATTTGTAAAACAGAAACAGAAACAAACATAAAAAATGTCATCATTTTTGTTGTTTATGTTGTTATAACAATCATGATCGGAATAATAGGACCTGCCTTTTACAAGAGACTGGAAGGTAATTTTAAAATAGATTGAATATATACCATTTTTTTCTACGTGCCACATTTTGTTGTTTTTACTGTGGAATCAACATTGTTCGTGAGGGGGGGGGGGGGGGGGGGGGGGGCAATGTTCGTGTCTCTCGTGGGTAACACCTGTCTTCACGATCGTGTATACAAGCATTTGTTTAATATTTATTTAAATTATCCCGAACTTGCTACCAACGAAATTACGTCCCCACGAACCAGGACATTTTTGCTATCCACGACACTGACCACCACGAAAAAAAATGAGTCCATAGAACCCGGTATTAACCCGGTATTAAGAGAGAGAGAAAGATAGAGAGAGAGAAAGAGAAAGAGAGAGAGAGAGAGAGAGAGAGAGAGAGGTATGCCTGACTGTATGTTTGAGTGAGTGATCCTTGTTAAATAATTACTTGTCTTCTTACACTTTCGAAATTTGGGAGGTTAAGCAATTCAACCTGTTCAGATACATACTCTTATTCATATAATAGGGAATTTCCAGCGGAATAAGCGCATTACTTAAAGAGAGACAGGACGTTGATCACGTGACTTTTGGTGATCACACGACAGTTATTTTAAAAGTTATAATAATAGGTAATAAACCTTGTTATCTTCTATAGTCTATGGATATGTAAAGAAAAAATCTCCAGTGCGATTTTTGTTGTAAAAATCCATTTTTTTTTCGTTTATTTCTAGTACGCTGTTATATTCTGATCAGTTGCATTATGTACTAAATTTTTTTAATCAAAAGTACATAAGCTGGAAAATTTTCACGTGTTTAATTTTAGAAATGTAGACGTACGAAATCATACGTGGTTAATACAATCATAGATATATTTAAGTATCATTATGTTAATGTTAATAAATAAATCTAAAAAAATATTACTCTCTGATGAATTGTTACAAATAGTTCAGAACTCAAAGAAATAAGGGTAGGGCGTTTCATTTAATAGTATCTTTGATAAATGCCAAAAATTGACGTTATAATTACTATATTTTATAACGCACATGCCAAGGTTGATATATAATAGTTAAAAGAAAACTTCAGTAAGTGTTTTGAATGTGCTAATGCATTCTGTTCAGATTTAGAATCAAAAACGCGAAAATTTGAAGTGTTGATTTTATAAATACTTTTGGTAAATTATGATATTGTGTTAATATATTTGTCAAAAAAGCAACAACAACAAAAAAATGGACAATAATTTTACACTGTAACGTCCTGAACCCCTTGTAAAGAGGATCAGCTGAGCGCAATAGAAAAAAAAATGCCAATCGCAGCACTGTTAAGGTCTAGTTTTGGTCGCGCCGACCAGAAATACGGGAAATGTTAACTATGACATCACACAAAACAACAAAGTCATCAAAAATGCTAAAAAATAAATAATAAAGTAATTCGCGTCTGTTATCTGTCCAAACACATTAAACTACATTACAAATTACCTTTGCACGCATCTTTGGAGTCAAATAAGTTCAACAACTTTAAACATTAACAACTGATTGATCGCCATGCACTTGTCGGTGTGACGTCATACTCTAAATTTTGACGCATTCTATGTATAGAGAGGGCGGGTCAATCAATTTTTTTTTTAAATCGTCAATTGCATTTCATAAAGAAATTTAGCATAATCTTCAAACAATTATTATACCATTGAATCTTATTCATTATGCTTGTTTCGACCCAGCATGTCCTTTTTTGGAGCGTGTATTAATTTTTTTTTCTATACTAGAGTGTTTTATGTGCCCGTTCGATATGTTTGACATGGGGATGCCTATCTAAATCAGATTTTTACAAGGGCATACACTAAACAGATCATAACTATCATTTGAATATAAATGAAAGGAATGTGTAATTTATTAAAAAGCGCTGCTGCTTCTAAGAAATATATAGAATGAATTAATAAATACGTAAACTATTAGCACAGGTCATATAAATTTCAACCGGACCTCATTTCTTTGATATTTATTATAATAAAAGATGAGCTCTATACAAAGCAGCAGCACTTTTCAGTATCTACTATTTACAATGAAATTTTTAATTCAAATAAGGATATGTCCTTGCGATATTAAAATTTGTTAATGACCTCAATTCGGGAGAATTGTCAATAAATAGCACGTGACTGTCAATTCAGGTTACCACACTAAATGTCATACAAGGTGGCGTTTACTTTGTTGTTTCATTTAATATCAAATTTACATCATGATAAAATAACTTTACATAGATATTTTGTAATAATAGATGCATCGTTTTATGAACGTTTAAATCCGTTGAAATTTTCATAGCCAGCCCTAACAGTGCTGCAATTTTTTTGAACAGTAATCAACACCTTGATATCTTTTTATGGGCACTTTCTTGTCATATAGAAGGAATATTTTGATATTAACAACCCTCTAATTTTCTGTTTTATGAATTCTTAATATTTTCAGTTTGTTTGTTTGTTTGCTTTTTTTCAAAATATGATATTTTACTTGCAAATCTTTTCTATAATAATAAAAATAACGATAGAATAAAAATCAATTAAAAAATGGCAATCAATACTTGGAATTTTGATCAAAATATGACAGAAAAAATATAAGTACTAAACAAAGTTTTCTTTTTAAAAAAATAATGCTCACAAAAAATTATTGTAACGATAATATGTTTTTAAATGATACATTCACTTCTCAATTTGTACACATCTTCGTGACAAAAAAGTACTATCTAAAAAAATTCGCATTATATGTTTTTTAAACAGGAAGCATTATTTAAAACAATTGATTAGAATTTCTGCTTATTAAAAAACTGATAATTTTTTTTTGCTATACAATTCAGCAAGAAGGTGTCTTCTTAGATATATTTATGGGTTAATACATGACTCAAACAACTTCACGTCTGCGGTGTTAAAATATATTTTGTTCTGGGGCGTTCAACACGCTACTGTTAAAATTTTAAAACATGCTAATAAAAGATTTGGTAGTTTATTACTGTGGTTCATTAATATTCGTAGGTATCAATTCTGGTGGATTCAGTGAAAATCATAGTATCAATGATACGTAAATCCGTGGCCAATGATACTATCAATACAAAATGTTAGTAGAAATTGCACTTCAATGAACATTTATTTTCGTGGATCACCTTAACAACGAAATCTACGGAAATTAGTATTCCACGAACATTGATAAAACCACAGTAAATCTTTGAAATTGATCACTTTCCATTAATGTTAAAATATTTAATCAAACAGCAATGCAAACTTAAAACTTGCAAATGCGATTTTCAGTCGTTAAATATAACAGAGCAAGAACGAAATTTGGTAACGTGCAAGTGCAGTACAATCTTGAATCTGTAAATACGCAAACAAGTTCACTTGGTTTGCTTAATATCTCCATAACTATACTGGTACATTGCATTGTATGATCAATAAATGGACAAACCGCTTTCCTGCGAATTGCATTTTATTCAAAGGTAGAATAAAGGTCCAAATTGATGAAATGAAACTTAAAAAGTTTCTCAGCAAAGGAAAGCTGACCATCCGCCATGTTAGATGCATAATAGTGGGATGTGGCGGAGCAGGAAAAACGACACTTTTGAGAAGATTGCAAGATGTACAATATAAAGATCTGAAGAATATTGAAACGACAGAACTGGTTGACGTCCATGCAAACATCTTCGAGGTGTTTGAAAATGAAAACACAATTAAAAGTATGTTTTTCCTTTTTAAGCTCACCTGAGCTGAAAGCTCAAGTGAGCTTTTCTGATCAAAATTTGTCCGTTGTCTGTCGTCGTTGGCGTTGTCGGCGTTGGCGTTGTAAATTTTTCACATTTTCATCTTCTTCTCCAGAACCACTGGGCAGATTTCAACCAAACTTGGCACAAAGCATAACTGGGTGAAGGGGATTCAAGTTTTTTCAAATGAAGGGTCACGCCCTCTTTAAAGGGGAGATAATTAAGAATTATTAAAAAAATTGTAGGTATTTTTCAAAAATCTTCTTCTAAAAATCTATTAGGCCAGAAAAGCTGTAACTTGTATGGAAGCATCCTCAGGTAGTGTAGATTCAAGTTTGTTCAAATCATGGTCCCCGGGGGTAGGGTGGGGCCACAATGGGGGGATGAATTTTTACCTAGGAATATATAGAGAAAATCTTAAAAAATCTTCTTCTCAAAAACTATTAGGCCAGAAAAGCTCAAATTGGAGTGGAAGCATTCTCAGATAGTGAAGATTCAAGTTTGTTCCAATCATGCTCCCCGGGGTTAGGATAGGGCCCCAATGGGGGGGGGAATGAATTTTTACATACAGTACCGATCAGACCCAACCTAACAGAAAGTAAACCCCAACTAAACCCTGGGTTTACTTTCTGGGTTTACTCTGGGTTTACTCCGGGTTTACTAGAGTGGACCCAGAGTAAACCCAAAGTAAACCCAGAGTAGACACAGAGAGTAAACCCGATCAGAAGTATACCCCTGAAAGCAGACGCTAACTGTGTATTCGGAATATAAAAGGGACAGGAATTACAGTCAGTAGGATAGTAATATAAAAGACGGGTCTACTTCACACTTCATTGCGTGCAGTTGACCTCTAAAGCAATTTTCAAGTAAATCCAAAGTAAACCCAGAGTAAACCAAAAGTAAACCCCGAGTGGACCCAAATTTTCAAAAAGTAAACCCAGAGTAAACCCAAAGTTAACCCCAAAAGTAAACCCGGGGTTTAGTTGGGGTTTACTCTGGTGTTAGGTTGGGTCTGATCGGTACTGTATGAATATATAGAGAGAATCTTAAAAAATCTTCTTCTCAAAAACTATTAGGCCAGGAAAGCTGTAACTTGTATGGAAGCATCCTCAGGTAGTGTAGATTCAAGTTTGTTCAAATATTAATCATGGTCCCCGGGGGTAGGGTGGGGCCACAATGGGGGATGAATTTTTACATAGGAATATATAGAGAAAATCTTTTAAAATCTTCTTCTCAAAAACTATTAGGCCAGGAAAGCTCAAATTGGGAGTGGAAGCATTCTCAGATAGTGAAGATTCAAGTTTGTTTCAATCATGCTCCCCGGGGTAGGATGGGGGCCCCAATGGGGGGGGGGGGGGTGAATTTTTACATAGGAATATATAGAGAAAATCTTTAAAAATCTTGTTCTCAAAAAGTATTAGGCCAGGAAAGCTGTAACTTGTATGGAGTTAGGATTATATAGAGAAAATCTTTTTTAAAAAATCTTCTCAAAAATGCTCCAATTTGAGTGGAAGCATCCTCAGATAGTGCAGATTCAGGTTTGTTTAAATCATGGTCCCCTGGGATAGGGTGGGGCCACAATGGGGGGGGCCACAAAGTGGGGGGGAGGGGTATATAGGAATAGAGAAAAATCTTCTTACAGATACAACAAAAGGGGCTTGGTATTTACCATAAAAATATGTGGATAAAAATCGGCAGATATTTTAAATTTTTTTAGCAAGATCTACCGTACTTAGTTGTCAAGATATTTTGATTTTGTTACTGTTATGATAATTTGATCAGAGTTAAGGCTATTGTTGCTCAGGTGAGCGATGTGGCCCCTGGGCCTCTTGTTTATAGACAAATGCAATTTTTACAGGAATAATTTCATGCATCTGCTAAGTTGGTAATAGTAGTTAACTAGATTTCTTCATTATTCGACCATTTAAATGCAGCTCCTCGTACTGAGCAATTTTCTGTAGATAACAACAATTTTTTTTTTCGCCAAATGTATATATTTAAATCTTTTTTTTAATATGTTTATGTGATATTGTTTAAATTGTCCATTTATTTCAAGACAACTCGTCTATTGCGCTTAGAAAAAAGACTACCGAGGTCATTTATTCAATATTGAATTCTGAGACTTAAGATGTTGAATGCGAACTATAGTCCTTTTGGATATTTTGTATTTGTATTTATGTTGGTTTTGAGAACGTATAATGAAAGTAGATGGCAAGCCAAAACTTTTAATTTAAGTAGGTCAGTAAATTAATATTTTTTGGAAGAAAATTCGTCAAATAAAAAGACTACTTGTTACGCAACTAGGTTTAGATTTTCAGAAGTTAAAATAATATTGGAAATAGATATTTGGTTAACTCACGAACACATACTTTAACCGGGAGTATTTTATTTAATCTTTAATACATTATTTCAAAGCGATATACAACACTATTTTTGAGGCATTCTTGTGACTTCATTTGTATTTCCTAATCACGTGACGTGCGTATCCTACCACGTCGAATAATCTATTCGAATCAGAAGAGCCCCAATCATTAAAGCCATTAAGTCAAAGATTTTGTTTTTATCTTCTGATAACTCATGAATCTTTTTTTTTCTTTCTGAAGCATAAAAAATGTATTCCGTTAATTCAAAATTTTGTCAAAACATTTCGCTTTACTATCTGAATTTGGCAATTTTTTTCCCATTCAGCGCTATTACACAAAATTCGTATTAGTTTGTAAGTTTTCCTTTTCAACATGATCCACTTTGGTACTTATTTCATTGACCAATTTTGCGCAAAATATCCTTAGATTTTATTCATCTGTAATATGTGCCAAGCTGTCTTTACATTCATTTAATTTATTCATTCATTTGTTTGGATATTGAAGGGAAATTCTCAAAACCATTATTTATAGATAATAATCTACCTAATGCGAAGATTTAAAACGAACGATTTTTTAATAATGTTGAATTAAGTATCACTAGTTATAACGACAGCATCTATGTAAAAGAAACAATCGGCTTTATGGCTTTATTACTGTTTCTATACCATTCACTTATAATGTTAAGATACATTCTTTGATAACTAGCTAAGGAATGCGGAAACCCTTTTCACAAAAAACCTTAAGATTTTCCTCAAGATTTTAACTTTAAAAAGGAAGGTCATAAAACATTTATATTATATTTGAGCTAATAAAGTGAATTATATGGTTACTGCTGGCATATTGTTTTGAAAACAAACTACATAAGTGAGGTTTAAAGCACGTTTTAAGTTAGAACAATCGAATTTCTCGCTATTTGCTGGTGGCTGATTTGATGTAGAACTTTTTGCATTAAAAACCAAAATATAGTTATTTTGACGTCACACCACATATTTCAGTGGTTTACACATACAATGTACACAGTGCTCTGGATAAGCGCTGGTTTTTACCTTTCCGTTACTGAAGTAATCAAATGAACAAAATTGATGATGTTTAGGTAAACATGTCAATTTGAAGAATGAATATGCATTATACTGTACATTTTATTGAATAAATGGCATCTGTTAATTTGTAAGCATTGATATTTAAACCTTATTTTCATATATGTTACTGATTTTAGAGCCAATTTGAAGCAAACAATGCTGCAAAACTTAAAACTAACAATTTAAAGGATCTTAATTTAACTCATTTGGTTTCAATATTCAGTGTTGAAATTTGACCCTTGAGTAAATGTTCAACTAAACTTCGCCAAAACTGAAAAAAGTTAAAATTGAAATCGGGACGTTTTAAAATACACTCAAAATTCTATCAATACCTTGTCGAAATAACAAAAGCAGACACATGATGTTTGGCATCTGTTGACAGTTCCCAAAACTAAGCGGAGATTCCTCGGCACTTACCCTCCGCTTTTGGATTTTGACATGTGCACATATGTATCCGATAAGTCTACGCGTATACTCTGTCATTGTCATTGTCAAATGAATATTGTTCCATGTTTGCCAGAACTGTACAATATGTAATAGTGATGCAAAGTAATAGTGGATATTAGGATAATTAGTTTATGCTAATGCTATGTTGTTAAAAAATGGAATAGATGGTGTGACGTCATTAATTAAATTTCAATGGGAGCTCTCATGGCAGCGAGGAATTTAAATTACGCAATTAGTATTCCTTGATTTATTCATTTTTCCGGGGGTTTTTATTAAAAATAAATACGATATAAAGTCGCAGTAGATGCCAATTATTTAAGGAATGCATTTAATATTTATTAGTTTTATATGATATGAAATGATACTATATATATATATATATATATATATATATATATATATATATATATATATATATATATATAAAAGGGAAATTCACTATATTGGAACTCTACCTCCGCCCCGGCCGGGGTATAAACTCATGACACTCTCCTAGCAATGAGCGGCCACCGCGCTAACCACTTGGCAATCTAGGCAAGACAAAAATCCTGCTTTTGATGATGAACGGAACCTAGCGCGCTGGTCGCTCACTACACGGTCGTTTGATATACAGGTGGAATACAGTTAAACGACGATTTGAGGGGATTGGAACGATACATATTGCATCGATTTATACATAATATAATAAGCACAAACATTGCAATAACTCTCAAATTGACATGTACTTGCCCATTGTAAAGGATATAGATATACATAAAGCACAGGGAAATTAACTGTATTGGAGCTCCAAGTCCGCCCCGGCCGGGGCTTGAACTCACGACCTCTGGAACCTACTCTCCTTGCAATTAGGGGCCACCGCGCTAACCACTCGGCCTTCTAGGCAAGACAAAAATCCTGTTTTCGATGAGGAACGGAATCTAGCGCGCTGGTCTCTCAATACACGATCGTTTGAGATACAGGTGGAATACAGTTAAACGACAATTTGAGAGGATCGGAACGATACACTTTGCATAGATATATACAAATAATAAGCACAAACATTGCAATAACTCTTAAATTGACATATACCTGTCCATAGTGAAGGATATACATTTACATAAAGCACAGGGAAATTCACTATATTGGATTTCCACGTCCGCCCCGGCCGGGGCTTGGACTAACGACCTCTGGTACCCACTCTCCTAGCAATTAGCGGCCACCGCGCTAACCACTTGGCCATCTAGGCAAGACAAAAATCCTGCTTTTGATGACAAACGGAACCTAGCGCGCTGGTCGCTCATTACACGATCGTTTGAAATACAGGTGGAATACAGTTAAACGACAATTTGAAAACGATACACTTTGCATAGATATATACATAATATAATAAGCACAAACATTGCAATAACTCTAAAATTGACATATGCCTGCCCATAGTGAAGGATAAAGATATACATAAAGCACAGGAAAATTCACTTTATTGGATTTCCACGTCCGCCCCGGTCGGGGCTTAAACTCACGACCTCTGGAACCTACTCTCCTAGCAATGAGCGGCCACCGATTCACCATGGGCAGGTATATGACAATTTGAGAGTTATTGCAATGTTCGTGCTTATATATATATATAGTTTATTTAATTTTTTTGCAATTAATTTTAGATAAAAACGGTCATTTGACCTTTAAAATGACATCAATTTGTAAACATTCAAACGTAATGTCAGACGGATTGATACTTTTTTGACGTTTGTCTTACTATGACGTAGACAACATTATTTTTTCGATATAGATATTTTTAGCCAATCAGAAAGCGCGTTACAATTGGAATTAAATTACTGCACAATTTAGGTACAGTCTTTCCCCTTTAAGAATCTCTTACGAGATATTTAAATGCTTTTCACGAACGCATTTGTAACAGATTTCACTTAAGAATTTACTTAATTTAATAATTGTAATTAAAGAGGAGAAACATATTAATAAACCCAAATTCTCATAACCAGGAAGCAAAATTGAAATTATACACCACAATCACTATGTGTTTAGTCTTACGTAGGAAACTCTTACGAGAAATATTTGCTGTAAGAATTGTTGGACAATTTTTTGTGGGGGTTTTTAACGGTATATTCATATTTAACGGTATAATTTGGTACAAAAAGTTAATTTTAGTTGTTCAGTTTGTATATTTTATATCATGTGATGTAATATGATATCATGTGATATCATTTGTAATTACAAATGTCAACATTAAACACTTCTAAATTACAAAGGCTACGCTGAGAAATGTATGCTTCAATTCCTTAATGTGATAAGCAATTGCAACAATGGTTTTTGTAAATTGTGGTTTGGTTAATTCTCCTCCAGCAAGCTTATCGACTAGATCTTACCCTTCTCTTTAATAAAATTTGACAGCCAACCTTTACCTGTTTTTAAACCACGTCTATGCATTAGAGTGTTCGTATTCATTGTTTTCATTTTGCAAACCTCTTTAGTTTGAATAGTGTCTGAGGTAACTTAACTTAAAATAATTGTTTTGCATTGACCATCTTAATTTTTTAATTTTTTTTAATGTGATCACATCTAGTTATAAATTACATTTATAGATCAACGCTTTTAATTTATTTTCGGATTTCTTATTAACATCCATGCTTAATTATTTCAGGTGTCCAGCTTAAAAGCAAATTACATGTACCATCAATTACCTTTCCCAAAAATGTTTTTGAGAAAAATGATATAACGGCACAGTCAGACGAATCACGTAATATAGCCGAACAACTGTCCAACGAAAGTGACGAAAGTGAAATTGAAGATGACGAAATCAGTGAAAGTGGTACAAATTTAAAATAAATGTCCTCTAAAATCAAGTAATACAATTATTAGTATTTCCCTAGTATTTATTTGTTAATGTAATTATTTTCTACTTTTTCCTAACAGAATCATTGATCTACGGACGCGAAAACATGGAAGACAGTGTAAACAAAAAAACGGATTTGTATGAACCCTTAAACAGTGCTACTGAAGAAAAAGTCAAATTCGTACAGCCATTACCTGAAGAAGAAAATAACTCTCCGATGTTTGAAGAAAATAAAACAAACATTTATACCAGCCCATTTTCTGATGCCAGTGAAATTGAATTTCCAAATATAAAGGATGTATTTAAAGATCTGTATTATGAAAATCATTTACGTCCAAGGATAACTTTTCTAGATTTTGCAGGACAAAGTATGTACTATGCTTTCCAACAAATTTATTTTAGTCCAAAGACATGTTATATTTTGGTTATGGATATGACAAAAAGACCTGATGAAAAAGTATTTGAATCAGATGGAAACTCCTGCAGCCTTTTTGAATCTTGGACATATAAAGGTATAAAAATGGTTGATACTTCAGTCTGGCTACAGTGTATTAACATAATGTTTCGAACTACTAAGAAAAACACATTGATGCATTGTTTTTTTTTAGATTACTACAAGTTTTGGCTTAAATCAATCGACAGCTATAGTGACACGGACTCGCCTGTAATTCTAGTCGGCACCCATGCAGAAGCTTTGTCGAAACAAGTAAGTTGTAAAAATAAGAAATTGCAAATAATGAAAAATGTGTTGTGTATTTCATATGGTGGCGAGTTATTTGCAATTTAAAGGAAGACATTTAATAAGCTCTCGCTAATAATGCAGCTTCGTAAAAATTTATGCATAACAAATGATGACTTATTGCCTAGAGAGTTTACATGTATAAACATTTGTGTCTTTGATTGTTTCACCTTACAGGTAAAATACTTACCTTTAAGGTCATATGGAACTCCTTTTGTTGTGAAGTACTTTTTTTATCGAAAAAAAAAAAATATAATTAAGTATAATTTTAAAACTTTTCTGCTTTGCCAATATTGTTACCTAACCGATTGGCGCAGCGGGATAGACTGTTATCTACTAATATGTCAGGCATGAGTTCGAATCCAACTGGGGCCTCTTTTTTTTTACCTTTATGAAAATTCTTAAAACATATATTTTTGGTCAAATTTTGAAGGTGAAATTTTGATTATATTATACTTTTATCCACATTAATATCGAAAGATATCCCATACCACCGCAAGTATTATTATTATAAAAGACAATAATTTTCGTTTTTAATTCGCCAAAAAGTACATCACGTGCCATTCGTCCTTTTTTCCGATATTCGACGCGGATCGCACGACTCGGCAGTATTAACTAAAATAGGAATTGTAAAAAAAAATGCCAACGGGAGTTTTGAAATGCATCATACTAAAAATAATGTTGAATAAAATATTCTACAATTATATTCCGTTTAGCCATTATCTCAATTTTTCGTTGTTATAAAACTGCTATCGATAGCTCACTATCTGTTCATTTAATGCGTCATTAAGAGGCAGGCAGATGACATCATAGTCATCTGTGCAGGAAGAACGGCCAGTTGCTTTTATTTTAGTGTGTATGGTTTTTTAAACTTTAAACTAGCGGCGTTCTATATAATGTACTTGCTGGAAAAGAATATTAAATAAGTCTGCTTAAATTCGCTAATTAATGCATTGACAAGTATTTTAAAGGATTGCAGAATATTTTGACGTCATAATGTACATTTCCCTATTTATTTTTTTATTTTATTTTATTATTTTTTTTTTTTTTGGTCTTAACGATCTTTTTATAACTGTGGTAAGAGTGATTATATAATATAACCACATATCGACCTCAATGAAGTTAATAATTGTATAACACACCAAGGGAAATACTCCCTAATACCTTATTTTTCTCAAATACCTGTATGAACTTAATTTATAATAGAATAAATTATAAAATTATTCATAGAAGAAATAACAACAGTTAATAATTTTTTTACAAAATGTACAAAATTTTATAGAAAATGTAGTTGCTACAGAAACCGTGTTCCGTAAGTTCTTAAAATATTTCGAGTAGTTTCCCTGTAGAATAACTTTAAAATTAGAGCCATTGCCCTTTAAATTGACGTTACATTCTTATGTCTAGAACAGAATAAAATGGCAACATCAAAATTTGCTCAAACGTCTGCGGAGGAAAGGGAGAACACGGTTAAATTTGAAAAGCAACAAAAAATTGATCCTAAACAAGAGTGCAACAAATATTTTCAAAGAGTATTTGAAAGGTGAGAATGATAATTCTTAAGAGTTTGATTGTGTAAACTGGACCTGATGTAAGACCACTTTTACATGGATTTGCAAAGATCATCACTTTTTGTTAATAAATGCCACACCCAATAACCCTCGGGAAAACAAAACACTTATTAGATTTGTTACTGATTGACTACAGAAAAAAAAATATCGGGTCAATCGCCGGCTATGAGATCAATCAACCCGATATATTTCTGTAATTAATAATATCTTATATATTATATTATATATAAGGCATGAAAATAACAAACGGCAAGAACAATAAAGTAAACTGTCGGGACGACCCGTCTGTTCATCAGGACAAAAATAAATTAAAAACCTCATAATGAAGGAGAAAGGCATCTACAAAACTAGCACTAAACGAAAATATTAGAATTTAGTTTAGTGCTAGTTTTGTGATTTTGATTTAACGATATTTCAAAGTGTAAATTCAGATTAAAAGATTAAATCCTATTAGCATCAATTTTAACGACAGTGCGTAAAATAAGAAGGACAAATATAATGCAACGTTTAAGACAGATTGGACTCGTACTTGCACAACTTATTTTTTAAAGAAAAATTGACATAAACACACTTACCCGTGTTTATTTTTGTTAATTACTGCTGAGATTTTAATGAATGCACACGACAGTCTTTAACACATATAGACGATATTCACACCTTGCCTGATCTGCCTTAAGATTTTAATTGGTTTGTCTTACACAAAATATTGGAAAAAGTATTAGAAGTCTTTATATGAGTTGTACAAGTCATAACAAGTTATAAATCGAATGCATTCATAAGGCAGGATGTACAAAAGTTAAATTATAATTAATTAGTTTAAAAAATACTTTCCAAGCGTTCTAGATAAGGCAGTTTAAAACCAAGTCCCGGGTTACAATGTTTATGTCTGCGGTAGGTACATGCACTAGCACGATAAAAAAAAATCTAGCTAACCGATTCCCGTTAACATGGAAGGAATTGCTCAATATGTTACACTCGCTCATATATACGCTGAATAAAATCTCATGTAAAAATGAGATTGTTATAGTTTAGAAATCTGATTTTAAACTTTTACAAATGAATGTAATGTATCTTGTATCATATTTTTTGTTTTGGGGTCTTTTTTTTTAACAAAAACGCCTTTATCGTTCATGCATTTGTTGTCTGATCAGGGCTGTTCTTTCACAAAACGGAGATCGTGGTATACATGTTTGTAGTACAACACGCGAATGTACTACATGCTCCTCCAAAATAGCAATTTGTCAGGGATTATAAGGGATCGTTAGGGGCCATACTCTTAACATTAACATTAACTTTCACATTACTCTACTTTAAAACGAAAAAAAAAATTGTAATTCATTTTAGCGAAAAAGTCGTGTTGAATATTATTCTTAACAGCATCTTTAAAGCTCTCTTAGCGACTCCAGCTAGGGAGTTACGTGACTGGTCCCTAAAGCTGATTGTCTCATTTATCTCAAAACTGAGAAACATTTTGTTATGACTTGCAGAATAAAAAAATGCAAATACCGAGACATTTTCAGTGATATCAATCTATTGTATTTAATATGATTTTTTGTTCTATTTTCATATAGCGTTAACATTTCAAAGACTGGATGAAGCTAAAACTTCATGCTTTTATTCAGTTTTCCCCATAATATCTTACGACATATGAATTTATTCATACATTAGTAATGTATGTTTTGAAATATTACATAAAACATTATGGAACAGATTAGTGTCAACAAACTTCGAAGAACGTATTCTATTTAACTCAATTAAAAGTTTGCTATGCAGGCCCCTTCTCGACTGCCACAACTCAATTAAAAATCGGTGTTTTCAACAACTACAAAACCTTATCTATTTATCAGTTATCTGTTTTCTGGTTGATTCAAGTAACTAACATTATTTGTATGTTAGCGAATTTCAGCGCCTTTATTCATCTGCTTTGGGTGACATTTGTCATAGAAAAGATGATATTATCTTCTTAGGATAGTTTTTCTCACCTACATATATAAGTGTTTTCATAAAAACCGCTGAAATTTTCTAAAATGTGATTTTGGGTTCAAAAAAACCGTTTTACAAACATTTTTACGGACATTTTAGATATAAAAGTTCACATCCTCTGCTAAACTATTTTATCATATGTTTCTTTTATCTACAAAAACAACATGATAAATTGTTCATTTTGTCAAAACAAAAAGATTATTCCTTATATTGGAAAAACAATCCATATTGCCTGTGTGTATATAAATCTGATCAACATATTTTTTTCCTTCTACATGACATACCATAAAAAATCATTTATAATAAAGTGCAGGCTGACTACAACAATAAATAAAGTATAAAAACTGGTATATAGGGTATATAGGGTATCCTAGACACATGACGGCTGTAGGTGTGTATGTGCTTTCTTTTACAAATGGCATAATGCACAATGTCACTTTAATAAACAATTGTTTACTTACTTACTTACTTTCTTGCTTATATTTATTGCATCTATTTTACTCTCAGTATCTTATCTTCCTATTGCAGGACAGTGCCAATTTCTTCAAAGAATTTTATGCACTATTTGAACATCATCCTGACATTCAAAGGCATTTGCATAAGGAACGAAAATTTGTCATTAGGTTCCCTGAAAATGGATCAAAACTCGCAGATTTAAAAGAGATCAAGACCTGCATTGCTAGAATTGTTAATTACCGGGGGTATGCAGATCAAATTCAACCAATGTGGGCAATATTCGAACAATTTATGCAAAAGGAGAAGAGACATAGAATTATTCCCAGAAAATTTTTATTAAATTACAATGACACATTAGGCAAGAAATTCCGGCTTAATGACGACAACATTACAGAAATGTTACTTTTTCTGCATAGAGTTGGCAATTTGTTATACTTTGACGAGGATTCATTGAAAGAAACAATAGTACTTGACGTCCAGTGGTTTGTAGATGCATTTAAGAGCATAATCGCATACCACGAGAATATAGCAATCAATGACTGCAAAAGTTCACGTTTTAAATCCACAGGAGAATTAAGTGACCAAGAACTAACAGCGATTTGGAAAAGCTACGAAGGTGGAAAAACATATATTTCTCATAAAAAAGAAATACTGTCATATATGGAACATTTCGGATTGTTGGCGATATGTGATGAAGAACTGTGTGCATATTATTTCCCAAGCATGAATAAAAGGAAGTTTAAAAACTCAGAGAAACATTTTACAAAATCATCTATTCTTTGCTTTCAGTTCAATGAAGAAAAACAACTACCATTTAATATTTTTTACCGCTTAATTGTGAAATGCTTAAAGATACCCGAGTGGTCTATACTAATGGAACAGGACAAAAACTGCTGGTATGAAAACGTAGCATGTTTTTCTTACCGACATTGTATTGTTGTCGTGTGCCTTTGTAAGTTTCAGATTCAGTTGCAGGTTTGGATTACGGGAGAAAATGAACATATTGATAGAAAACTTCTTTGTGACATACATCGATCTGTTAAGAAAAACTTGAGTGAAAACAATTATCAAATTGGGTATAAATGCCAGAATGGAATGATCAATACTGAGGAAGATACCTCGTTCATAGCACAGAAAAAGTTTCCTGTTTCAAGACTTAACTGTCCCAGTTGTGCATTGGAAAACAAACATAATGTCGACAACCTGATATGCTGGGTATGTATGGGTATTTTTTTATGTTTTTTTTTTTTAATTTATTTTACTTGAATAATCACCATAAAAGAATTTGTGCTTTGAGAATTTAGGAAAATTACTTTAAATAAAAACAAAAATAACTGAAACTATAATTATAACTGTTCAAAAACCAATTTCTATTTACATATAGGTACAACCAGAATTGTCAGAGTATACTAATGCAGGTAATTTTGAATTTTATTTGGGTACTCTGTAACATTTAGGGTTTTTTCTGGATTAAGTTTATGTGTTTGTATTTCACCCCCCCCCCCCCCATTTATAACAAACTTTATTCCTTGCAATTTTAACACATTTGCTCAACGACTTTTCTTTTTAATTTTACTAATCCGGAGATTCTTGTTGCTCTTTCATTATCATGTACCATAAGACTCAACTTTTGTACGGTGAAGTACTTATGTAATGTATTGTCAAGTCAGGAACGTAATGCTTAAGTACTAATCTGGGCCGATTGTTTTATTTCAATTGAAAACTTTTGTTAATCCACACATCAATATTCTATGTTTTGCCGTTCTTAAAATATTTGAAAAAGAACGATTTAGGGGCACATCCTTTATCTCCTTATTGAGGCTGTTAGTCTAATTATCAAAGGTAGCTAATTGTTTCGAACAATATTTTGAACATCTCTTGCATCCCGTTATGTTATTTAGTTCTTCTGATATACAAGATCAGAAATGAAAAAAATACCATTTAACATCTTAAAACCTCCTAATAAAGTAAAACAGTACAGCTCAAGAGAAGTGTTGCTAAAACGTTGGACGGAAAATGGAACGGAAAGCGGAAGGGAACAAAAAACGGAAAATCTATACTTATAAATTAAGACGTTTCGTCAATAAACTACGAAATGTCTGCACCAGAGAAACTGCTTATACATGTATCTTTATACCTTTGGTATTTCAACACGTGTGATATGATGTCCGTAAGCTGTAATTGAATTTTACCTGATAAAAAATTATTGAGAAATAAATCAAAAACCTTTCATTTTCGATAAACAAGCCCAAAAATAGCAAAAATGAGAGTAAGGTGGTGGACACGCTATGGCAGATCCAAGTTAGTGGCAGTTTGCATCAAAATATATACTTGCAATGAAATAATAATGAATGATTACGTAAAGAGTGAATATATTTACTAGGAACTTATGTAGGGTATACATAGAAATTAAGATTTGACAAATGTTGAATAAATAAAATGAGTCAATTCGTTTCTTTAATGCGCGATCTTAGTTTTGATGGAAAGCCGCTTGCAAACCACGACCTTCGGTGAGAAAATCGGATAGAAATTTCCAGAACGAGGTAACAAAGGACGCAGGTTGACAGGACAAGTTTGTCATGCATCACAGGCTGATACCTTGGATCAGCAATCTATGGATAATTAAAAAAAAAACTTAATAAATAAAATGGATTATTTGATACAATTTTAGTTTTGATGTTTTAGTTTTGGGTGCCGGGGAACGCGGTTAGACTAATTAACGTCATAGCGGAAAGTGAAGGCCAGTTAGCTATTGGGCAGATACTTTATATTTGACAACTTTGGTTTAAAATATTCTAATGGATATGCATACACTAGTGTTGTTTTATTTCATACATTTTTAACACGACAGATTGGTAGTATTCAAAATGATGATGAGGAGGAATGGTGCCTCTTCAAAAATTGTGAACTTCATGGCCTCTTGGTCAGGGGCTCTGTTGTTAGGGTGGGGCTCTAATTGAATGCAGTAATTCTTTGAGAATCTTCTCTTCTGCTCTTGGGTATCTGATGAATTAAGTACATAGTTATGATGAAGAAGAGTGCCTCTTCCAAAATTATGAAATCCATGGCCCCTTGGTCAATGGTTCTGGTGTAAGGACAGGGCCCTAATGATTATATATGGTAGGTGCTGTAATTTCGACCAATTTTTACTTTTTTATACTTAAGATTTGTTTAACTATGTCACTGTATGTTATGTTACATTTTTTGATAATTCTTTTTAGAATTTAGAAAGTTTGTTGGATTAAATAATCCCGGAATATTAATGTAGCTATATAATATTATGGCCTGTAAAGATTTAACTTGCATAGATAGTGCATCTAAGGAAGAAAACTTCCAGACTTGCTTTTGATGTTGGAACTGACCAAACTTTACCTAATCAGTAAACAGGTTAAAAGCTTTTTGAGCAGGTCTATTTCCAAGAAAATATAAGTCCTACTTAAGCATACTTACATGATACTGATCTTGGAATGTACACTAACTAGAAAAAAAAATAGATATGATGCGAGATTCGCCATACTTGTAGATACTATTCGTCGAGATGAGCTTCATAATCTTTGATTACATGTACCTTTGTTTAAAATATGAACTTTTTTTTTTGGCAAATCATTTGTACAAATATCAGAATGTTCATAGTGCTTGGGTTATGATTTTTGTTAATCTGTGAGACAAAAATCAGCTGATGATTTTGTTGGTTTTTTTTTCTTTTACAAAATATTGCATATATGTTACATGTACACACTCGTCTTGATACCTCCTCCCAAGTTTTCAAGTTAGGAAGTTCTTATTTTGAAGATAAATAAAACATTACTCAGAGATGTGCATAGTACTTGTACTCTGACTTTTTATAATTTATCAGAAAAATACAAGAAAAACGAATTTGTTTATTTGAATTATTTCTTTGCAAAATATTCCATATAGGGTACACCATTTTTTTGGATACTAAAAACTCCTCGCACAATTTTTCAAGATGATATTTTTATTTTGCAAATCAATTGTGCATCTATCAAAAATGTACAGAACTCTGTCCAGGTCATACTAGTATCTTAAAAAGTCTGATGTTAGTCAATCCTAACTACAGTTGAGAGATAAGTCCACTGGACCATAAAGCTTCAAAAATGATTTCATTAGCCCTGTAATTATTATGCACATCAATGTAAATTGCAAAAGCCACACTGCAGTTACTCAGGTGACCGATAAGGCCAATGGACCTTTTATTATATTTAAGTCATTACTGTTGCAATGAATACAAACACATTTTACATAAAAATTACATACATACATATACAAACTCTTGATGAATTTATTTCAGGACTTGATCTAAAAACATTCACGCGTTTCAGATACACAAATACACAAAAATACGTATTAAATTAATTTCAGTTTCTTTCAGTCATGACGTCAATGCGAAAATCTACGTTAACAACATTTTAAAAAAAAAATTGTCTTCAATTTCTTTTTATTTTTTGATTTGGTACAGGTTTTAGCATGTAATTCGGCGAAGTAACAACTCGTAGTATAAAGCTTAACGAGTTGTTACTTCGCCGAATTGCATGCAACTTATATGCAAGTTTATATGACACAGTACGTTTTTATTTTAGTTGAATATATTTTCTTTCAGAGTTCGAAACAAACGAAACAGATCAATTAAGCAAGATCAACGATAATGATAAAGGGTTTACAGAGAAAAGCAAGAACAGTCTGCACATTCTCCCCTCAGAATCGCCTGTGAAAATGGGCAGGAAAGTACAGTACAGAATTTACTAGATAAGGGAGCGGAAATAAACAAACTTGACCAAGACGGATTTGGCCCGCTTTCTATTTCTTGTTACAAAGGATATACCACATTGGTACAATGTTTACTAGACAGTGGTGCAGATATAAATTTGCGTAATGATATTGGATCAAGTCCTCTCTACATTGCCTGCGAGAATGGACATCAGGACACTGTGCTACTTTTACTGCAGAACCATGCAGATATAAATTTATGTAAGAATAATGGAGCCAGTCCTCTCTATATAGCCTGTCAATACGGACATGCAACTATTGCGCTACATTTACTGAATAAAGGTGCAAAAATCAATTCATGTAGAAATAGTGGATCAAGTCCTCTATATAAAGCCTGTCAATACGGACATAAAGATACCGTGCAACTTTTACTGGGGAAAGATGCAGATGTCAATTTATGTAGAAAAAGTGGATCAAGTCCACTCCATATAGCATGTCGATACGGTTATCAGGGTATCGTGCAACTTTTACTGACCATAAATGCAAATATCAATGTACGTAGGGTTAATGGAGCCAGCCCTCTATATATAGCCTGTCAATACGGACATAAAGATACCGTCCAACTTTTACTGAGCAGCGGTGCCAATACCAATTTATGTACGAAAAATGGAGCTAGTCCTCTCCATATAGCGTGCAGATATGGACATGAACCCGTTGTTCAACTGTTACTTAAAATAAACTATACAGATATCAATTTATGTAACAATCGTGGAGCAAGCCCTCTCTCTATAGCCTGTCAATTCGGACATGGCAACATTGTTCGACGTTTACTTAACAACAATGCAGATTTCAATTTATATAAGAATAATGGAACCGGTCCACTACATATAGCCTGTCAAAACGGATATGACAGCATTGTGCAAATTTTACTGAACGCTGGTGCAGATATCAATGTGTGTACATCTGATGGATCAACCCCACTGAAAATAGCTAATGAAAAAAACCATACGAAAATTGTTGACCTGTTGCTAAACAAAATTCGCGAATGTAAACCTACATTGATGTAACAAAGTAAGCCTATTTCTCTAAAACTGCAGAAGTATGTGTTTGGTTCAAAAGTCTTTTACTGACATTGATGACGTCTTATCGATCGATCGATCGATCAATCGATAGATAGTAAAAGAAAGATTGATATAATCTTAAGGGACCAAGACACGATTTGAGATGAAAATTTATTTATTTATTCATTTTGTTTTTTTTTTTTGGTATAAAACGGTTTACTTGTGTATTTTGAATAATTCACAAAACTTGAATGTTAAAAGTCGAGTTACAAACGAGATACGGAGGAAAAAAGTCGTGATAATGTAAACAAAGCTCGAGTCTTATATTTGCTTACAAATAATGCGAAGTAAAGAAATTACCATTTATTTGACAAAATATCTTGTGGCAAACAAAATAAACTGATCCAATATGTTCCTAAATAATTTTATAAAAAACAAAAATCAACATTAGATTGAAACTTACACCAATACAAGACATATGTAAACAATACCAGGCCTCGAGCTTTGTTTACAAAACAAAGAATTCTAACCTCTATAACTCGCTTTTAACTCAATATTTGACTTTCCAATTTCGTCAAAGCGTGAAAACCATCCACATCGAAAATTGTAGACATTTAAAGGTGTACATGAAAAATTAAATGTTGCTTAATTAATTTTAAAAACCTATTGAAACTAAATAATGAGACCTGTAACCTGTTTATTTCTATCATGAGATCTTATCAATTTAACACTCTCGATGAAAGGTTTATGGAGGTAATCCATTTTCCCCAGCATGGATCTGTTCTCTGACGTAAATAAGCCACATTGCTGCTGCTGACTGGGTCAATGTTTATACACAGTTGATAGAACTGGGTCAATGTTTATACAGAGTTGATAAAACTTATAAGAAAAATTACCGGTATGCCTGGATGTGAACTGTCATGAGAAGATAAGGATTCACAATATTTCTATTACTGATCCTTAGGTAACTATATATGATTTGTGCAAAAATTGGATAGATAATTTGTGAAATATGAGACAATCGCATTTCAGCTGTTTGTACGGAGATGTGGCAGTCAGTGTTTAGTGTTTACATGAATAAGATGTTAAACAATAAAATTATCCTAGATTAAATCTTGATGTACGTACATGTATGCCCGGTTTGGTTTATGCTGTCAGAAGGATAATGGAACTAAGACACAATAAACAAAATCATGATGCTGAGCAATGCACTTTTTGTGTTGATTTATGTAGCACACATAATGTTCAAACTCATAACAACAATTAAGAAACTCCTTGAATGGAAGAAAAATTAGATAACAATAACACCGACTGACCCAGGAACATTCCCTTTAAGTTACATGTAACCGTAACTGCCGGTGGAAATGCATCATTCTGAGATCCAACATTTTGCTCCATAAAACCTGTTTAAAAATGGCAACTTTTTACATCCATTTCAAGTTTGTGTCTCACTGACGTCAGCATCGGTGCTGCCCTCTCTTATATACTTAGATATAACCCAGCAGGGCGGTAATGATCTTAACAATATGGCAGCGCCCATGAAATGCAAGTATAGTATATCTTCTAACTGAGGAAAGCTGTGCCTAATTGGTTTTCAGAAATCATTATATACCAGGCACGTAGCATCGTTTTTGAAAGTGGGGGGGGGGGGGG
>WFKH01002636.1:37211191-37232915 GCA_016163765.1 Magallana hongkongensis
GCTTCAAAGATTTATTTTTTATATTAAAATTTGCCCCCCCCTCCCCCCCCCCCCCTCCCGCCCCCTCATGCTACGTCCCTGTATACATCGGACTCAACAATTTGAGCCCTTGCTTATTTTTTTTTTATGTTCACTTCCATTAAAATTAAAAATTAATTGAAAAATTTGAGCTCAAATCGTGTCTAAATCAACTGAAACCAAAATAAGGGATAAGCCTTGTTTAGGCATTGCTTGCTAACTATTCAAGTTCTGTTTGTTCACGTAACAAAATTTCTTCAAAATAATCTAAAGTATGAAAGTATTTTAAATTCTATGTAAGATCAATTTACAACTTTAATATTTAATATTGAGGTATTTTTTTTTATTTAAAGTACGCTTTAACATACAATATAATTACAAAAGAAAAGGTTTTTTTTTCTTTTTAAAACGTATCCCATTTACGAAAACCTTGGTCTAACACCATTAATGAATTTTTATTTATTTATTTAGCTTAGATGAAACAAATGCAAACAAATTCATCATTAAAATTCAAAGTTTTTTCGAATAAAGTTACTGCAAAAAGATTTCTAAATTCTTATTTTATGTTCAGGATATTAATTTTTTATTCTAGCAAAGTATTTTTCATACTATATTTCATATTTTCTTATACATGTACACTGTAAAAACCATTTATTCCTAAACAAATTATAATGTGAAACTTAGAAGTACATGTGTTATGGTGTAGACAATAAATATTAATTTAATAGTATCTTGGTGTTTGGTTGTATTGGCAGGATTTACAAGGGTTGACAGGGGTCACTGAAAAGATCGATTTATAAAATCCTTAATCAGCAATCACCAATTCAGTCAAATCGGCAATCATCGACTATATCCGTTCCACTTCGACCACTCACAATAATGTTTAAGAACTTGATAACCTTCACCACGAATTTAATCTTACACAGTACAATTATTTTCTTTAATACTTTCATTATCTTTCGGAAATGTCATTAAACACTGCTTAGCAAACTGGAAAGACTCTGATTCTATATATTTACTGATAATCACATCGATGCAAAATATAATTAAATTCTCACAAGATGAATATGTTCCATTTATTAACTTTTTAGAGGGGGTGTCGTTACAAATGAGTTTTATGTGTTAAGTGATATAACACATTCGTATTAATAGAAATAATTTTTAATTTGTGAAAATCAATTTTTATCCCATAAGAGTGCTTCAACTTACATGCCAACAACCACCTGTATACGTGCCGTTTTCATTTTTTATTTTTTTTATTTTTACATCATCGATTTTCTCAAAATCAATAATTTCTGTATCTAATTTTAAACATACATACTCGTTTTAATTGCTTTCTCTTGAAAATGCATAGAGGAGCAATATATGTTAAGAAAAATTAATACAAACTATCTAAAACGTTATTTGAAAGTCAAACCAATATTGTATAATACATGACTGTTCGTATTGACATTGTTATAGTAATGCGATACTTGAACTACTTTTAAAAAAAAATATGTCTACATAATTATATGTTTACATGTACATTGTAATTGCATGATCATTTATTACTCATTCTCACTTGTTATTTTTCTGACTGTCTTGTTTTCTTATTATTGCATTTTGTTAGTTAAATTTTGCAGTTATTTATTAAAGCTTTTGAAAATCGCTTCCTTGAATTTTCCAATGTGTAATTTACAAACACACGTTGAACTAGAACTTAGACTTTACACAGAGTTAGCTAGGATTCAGTAAATTGAATCCTCACAAATTGACCACGTGCAGTTTTATCACACACAATGTGAATAACTTCAGCATTTAAATTTGGACCTCCATATGGTCCACAGGTGACCATAAATGATCTAAGGTCGTCTTAAAGCTTCGTAATTCAAAATTCATGCAACAAATATTTACATAACATACATTTGCATATACAAGACTTATGCTAGTATCTCCATCCGGTATAATACAAAGTAACGTAGTCAACGTCAACGGTATTTCCTAAGTCATTGACCATCCACGGTACAACTTCCTGCTTAGTACTCGAGCAATTTACAGCTTATATAGTATCTTACAGATAGTCATCCACTGCATAATATGAAGCATGGACAGGTAGGTTATGTTCAAAGCTGATTGTCACAGGCCTAATAATTGTTGTTTTATTTTTCTGAATACAAATGTCAATAACCTCCAATTATTACGAATTAAAGTTTTGATATATGATATTTTACCTACGTATGCTATATCGCCATATACTATGTAAGATAACAATTTTCCTTGGCTGAAAGTACATCAAGTGACATTAGTCCTTTTCCGATATCAACGCAAAAGCGCGTCCGCGGAATATGGTATCGCACGACTCGGTAGAACATGTTTCAACTTAAATAAGAATTTGTATTTTAAAAATGCCAGAAAGATTAATTATTAAAATGCAACATACTACATATGATATTGAGCAAAATATTCCTCAATATATTCTTTTGGGCCATAATATACATTTTTGTTGTTAAGAACATTGATACATTTATCAAGAGCCTACTACAGTGCTGCTATCATGAACGTTGTCCCGGGTAATATGCAGGATGCACGAAACATGATATAGTTACTTCGGTTAAATTCTATCATATCTTATCATATCCTGCATCCTGTAGCCAATCAGATTCGAGTGTACATTTCAGAGTGATTTTGTGAAAAAACTATCATTACAATTCATTCCCAAAATTAGATTTATTTGTAATACAAAGTTAAACAATTAAGAATGATTATGAATCTAAAATATTTACAAAATATTGAAGAAAATTGATTCGCCCTACATAAATGTCAATTCGAGAATAGCGTAAGTATGCTGTTACTGAGAAAATTTTAGGTTACACAGTACAACGTACAATTACTAAATAGATACATTTTACTGCTTCATTTAATGTTTCCAATAGAGTTCAGTCGACGAACCATTCCACATATAAATAGACAAAATAATGTATAAACAAGAAACAGACATTGTGTGTGGGTACTCTTCCCGTTTCATAAAATTTCTCCGATGACCGATTACGAGTACACATTTCCCTGCCAGTTAATAAACTGGACAGATTAAATTAAGAAATATAGGCTAAAACAATGTGTCGGATGATGTGTCGGATGATTAAGCCAGTGCCAAGGTGGCACTTTTTGGCATTTTTGCAACCGTCAAAGGTGCATGCATCGAACAATTCAGATATGTCATATATAGGCCATTGCGCAAAGAGCTTTAAACCACTTTTGTAATTAATGTATCTCACATGTCAGCGGAGATATTTACCTTTAAAAAATAAATTTCTACAGGAAAATAGTTTTTCCCATAGGATTTTTTTTTTTGGTCCAAATGATTTCTTCACGGCCATAACTTTGCAGTAAGTGATTAGATTATATAAATATTATGGACTTCATTGAACGGTCAATACGTGGTTATATGGACCTAGGCCAAGTGATATCGCAACCTCAGTCGATATCGCGTTCTGTGTCAACGGTCAATATCACTTGACATGGGTCCATACATGTATATTAACTACATTTGATCTACAATGAAGTCCATAATTGTATAATATGAATTAAATCATATGTTAATGCGTTTTGTTTTTTAGTATTAAAGCTAATAAGGATATTTAATCAATTTTTAATAAAAACATATATATGTATTATAGTGTTTCTTTGTCACTTATAATCCGTGGGTACCACTGGACTCAACGGTCGCCAAGACTCAACAAACATCTTGCGTATGAAATCTCTGGCTGTAGACTGTTAAAGGGTCTTCGTGAAGATGTCCGCTTGGTGACGTCACGTGCTTTATACAACCCATATATGGAATAAGTCCACAAACACAACACTCCCCTCCGTTTTTCTTGAGAGGAGTAGGTCCACGTCTGGTACCAACGGGACCACCGAATAACAAGGGGTCGTTGAAACGCCCGTCCCGGCAATACAGCCAAGATACTAAGACACTAGGACAGGATTCGTCTAAATGACAAGGGTCACTGAACAAACAAATGAACATCCAGGGACAGTCCAAATCATTGTTTCGTGTCGCTGGTCAAGTCCGGAGAGGGTAGCTCTACCACGTATGGTCTACGAGACGTGTCTTGTACAATCCAGAGTGTGAAGACGGCATCTCAAGTGCAACCATTACTCTTATCAGAACCCCCAGAAACGGGGTTACTCCGGGTTCCGTGCTGCTCCTAAAAGCTGTCCTCCTGCAACCGACTCTCAAGCAAGGAAATTCCCAGCTACAGGAACTAAGACATCCTCCTCCGCTACTTCAGGGCTGCTTTCCGGGGTTTTTTTCAGCTTGACTGCAATATCAGTCTTGGACGCCGTGACACACATATCTTAATCTTGCAAAACTGTCCCCTGAATCTTGGGTACAGAGCCATTCTTGCCCATGGTCCCAGGGTACCTGGATTCTATAGGAGTCTTTTAACTGCGCCGCTTTTTGCGCTCCAGAGTACTGTCAACAGGGTAACTTCTCCCTCTCCAAGGCCTGAAAAGCCTTGGAGAATGCTTTAAGGTAGTACGAAACACCCGTGAAATGAAATATTTCAAATATTTTCTCAAAAACACACACAAAAAATAGCTTAATATTATGTAAAAGTTAATTTTAATCCATTATCTTAAGAAAAATAATATAAATCATACCAATAAAGTACTCAAGGCAGAAAAAAAATGAGGTACAGCGCATTTTGATAATTTCGAAACCTACATTTGAATTGAGTTCCGTCGTTTGATTTTTGTGCAATTTAGCCTTTTATCATTTAAAATATTGTGTAACTTGTGTTCCGTTCATAGTAAAGACCTGAAATTTGAACACAGCAATTACCAGTGTTTAGACTTTATGCCCCTTAAATTTCAAGGTCATATTAAAAGGCCAAAGGTCAAGTATGATGACGTCATTTAGGATTTTTATCAATTTTCACCCCCGTCAAATATACTTAATCCTCTATTAATCTAAAACCAACGGTCAAATTTTCATTATTTTATTATATTTTAATTGCTAGGTCATGACAATCATACTGCTAAATATTTATCAAATCTCTTTTTAGAGACCGTTAAATGTTGCAAATTTTCGTCTAAAAAGATTATTTACAAGTGCTATCTTTCCATTATGTTACATCAGAAATTACCTTAAGTTACCCATTAGAATTTATTTCAGTGTCTGTAAGTATCAAAAAGGTCTTCTGTACAAATAGCAATAAAAACTTTTGTAATATCTTAAAAAGTAACTTAATCGCACAGCAAATTCTAACAATGACTATTTCATTTTACACTCTACTTAAGGAGATTCAAATGGTAGGTTTGGGGCAATGTGGGGAAAAATTGTCGGATTGGATTTTTTTTAAATTTTACATATTTATAGATTTCATTCCAAATAACAAAATATCAAAATTTCAGAAAAATTAAACTATAGAAAAAAATTAGCTTATCTGTTTTGTACTACCTAAAGCGAAGCTTGCCTATTGCGTCTGTGCTGAACAGCGGGTGTTCAACTCCTGGTTCACCAAACGCGAGTCACCTGCAGAGTACCTTTTCAAACCGGTCACCTCTACCTCGGGTCAGTAAGCACACAGTGCAAAGCTGCCTGCTCTCAACGGGCGCTAGACTGCCCGTCTCAGTCTCTTTATCTGTTACTGTTTGACAGACACCAAGGTAAGGTAGGGACGCTCTACAACCTCTCTAGCACTTTCATATCTCTCCCATCAAGCAGTAGTGGGACACTCTTCCCGGATAGCCCAGTCTTCCCACACTAAAGACAGTTACTAGTACTTGTCATTGGGCTCGGTTGCCATCGTCGGAGGTAAGTCGTCTGGGCCCCAATCTGGACCGAGTCAAGGACTTTCCTGGCGGCCTTCTCCAGCTGCACTCGTCTCCTCAACTACTAGGCTGATAATACAAACTGGTGATACCAATTATCTCGGTGGCCACTACTGGACTGAGACTGCGGATAAGCAACTAGGGTGGGAAGCCTGGGTGGGTGAAACATGGTGTTGCAAATAAACCACTGGTCTATCATTATGCTGCCCCTGACCTACATGCATAGACTCTAGTGCAACCCCTTCTGAATAAACGGGTTGGCTATCGGAGGACTGGCATCCAGTCCGTGTAGACCTGGCGGGCATTAAATTACTGGAGGATGCACCCCGGGAACATGTAGTAAGGGTAGCAAGTTCAACAAGTTTGAGGCATGCGGAGAATTAATCAGGTGGGCAGAGTGTGGTACATGTACATGTAGCATGAGTACATCCTATGGGCTCTTTAGCAAAGAGGGTATCCCTGACAGTCGGTACTGTCCCAGGAATAAGGGCCACATAGGAACATTGTGACATGAGGACCCCTACATTACCACAAAGTGGAACAAACTTACATAAGTGCTTTCGGGTCCCCCAGACGACCACCCATGCCATACAAGAAAACAGGGTCTATGCTATCACCGCCCCTCTTAAGAATCTTTCAGGAAACTGAACCCGAAAAAGGGGAGATCCTACATAATCACTTGAGAGTGCTCTCTCTGCATAACCTACGCTAACATGGGATATAGCCGGGCCGGCGACTCTTTGATAACTCCTCCCTATCCTGGACCATAAACACATAACGGAGCGATCTGTCATCCAACACTAAAACAGACAGAGCCCCTTCAATTAGCATATTGATGAATAGAATAGAAACTAAATTGATATGCGTAAGTACTAATTAATATAGCGATATTTGCCTGTGTGATTTAATGATTTAATGATTAAATATGACTTTAAACATATAATTTTTTTTATTATTATGAAACATTTAAAACAGTAAATATTGTTTAGTACTTCGTTTCAGGCCATTTAATGAGCAATATGTTCTTTGAGACATTTTATTTGATGATAAAATTTGAATTCCCCTTTCGAGTTCATTAGCCAACCTCCTCAGTCATGGTTTGAACAAACTTGAAACTACTGTATAGAGGAGAATTACTATAAAGAAATTAGATACAGATGGAAATATTTCATCGTACTGTCAGAGTAGCCTAATTATTAATTTAAATGCTAAAATGCCCATTTCCGATGCTAAGAATGTTCAAGCTGAATGGTCCAATGTTATAGTGAATTTTATGTACGTTGTAAAACGATGGTTTTGTTACGTATTTGTATAATAATAGGCAATGCAGTTATTTTCCCCGAATACGTACATGTAAGCGATTTTTCTATGGGGTAAAAATTATGTACAAAGTCTGTTAACAAAATAATCTTTACATAGCAAGGTTACACTTGATTTCAGCATTATAAAGATATGCCCGATGTCAATGTGGATATACTTGTACATAAAGTAAAATTTTGGGAAATAGCTTAATATAACGTAAGTTAGCTTTCAAAAATATTTTGGCAAATCAAAAATAAACCTGTGTACATTTTTACAAATCTTTCTGAGGTTTTTTTTTTTTGTTTTTTTTTTTGTTTTTTTGTTTTTTTTTTGCAATAGATGCATATTAATATAATATATCAATAGTGGAATTCTGTATTTACCTGTTTAAAAGATTATTTAGTACCATATACGCGTTATACATGTAGCTAAGAAATCGGACGAAGCAGCGTTAATTAAATCATGCCAACACTTTGTTCTGGAAAAGAGATAGAATTAGTGGAAAAATACTCATCGTTCAAACGTCAAAAAAAGAAAACATATAATGTTTTTCTTCGTTAAACCGCATTGCTAAGTTAATGTTACGCGACTTAGTAGTTTTAGTGGCTCTTTACATCAAGCATCTGCCATAATTACATGTAAGTTTTGGTTTGTGTATCAAAAGGGAATGTCCTCATAAATCAATATGATGCAATACAACCTATTCATAACCCTCCATCCGTAGTTATGCATTGAATTTGTTTGTTTTTTGTTTTGTTTTGTTGTTGTATTTTTTGCATTGAAGGATTCCTAAAAATGATATATAGGTGACAGAGAAGCCAATAAATCATTTGAATTATTTGTCAACGGCATACTTACAAACTGTCCCAAGTTGTTGTATCCGTCTTTTTTGACAATTTTAAATAAACATAAACCTACCTGTCAATTAAATGCTATTAGAATCGTTGAAAAGAAAAAAAAAACCCATCCAACACAGGATAAACCTGTGCCATTCAGTCAGCTGACGTTAACTAAAAGGCGATTCTGTCTTTTAGGTACCTTTCAGTCTTCTTTCAGTCATCTTTCACTTTATTCAGTTCACTGAGCTTCATCCTTTGCAAGATTTCTTCATTGACACATCATATTTTTCACCCGGAGAAACTCAAAGAAAAATTTATAATGGGTAATGTTGATATCTTTTCTCCAACCGGCAGTACTAGGGACATCTCGTGAAAATCTTTAACGTTATAACCCGAGGTACTTTTATGTTGTTTGCAATGCAAAAGACTTTTTATCTGTGTATTGAAACCTGACAAGCTAGGAAAGAAGTTTAAATGAAGAAGTGACTGTCTTTGGTTTTTCTCCCTAATATTGAATAAACATTGTATGAACCCTAAGGTACATGTATTATTAATTTAAGAAATAATGCTGCATAAATATCTAAGGACAGAGTATAGTTATTTAGTTTTCAACATAAATTCCATTTTTTAGCTATACAGTTTGTCCAAATACATGATGCTAGAACTTTAAACATTACGATTGATGTTATCAATGTATATTACTTGCCTTAAAAATATCATTTTATTGCACGTCAACAACCTCAAACAAGAGGCCAATGAGCCAAATGGCTCGCCCAAACAATAAGTTTCGTATCATTCTATTTCAAAATGTTTAAATATGGAATCCTTTAAAAATATTGTAAAACTTTAATATGTTCCAAGATTTGACAATACATCAAACAGTTATACACAAAAAGAAGCCTACTTTTTGGACATCATATACACGTTTATTTTAGATCGTTTTTCAATACATACAGGTGTAGAAATAGAAAAAATGCAATCATCAAAACTGACTTGTTTATATCATGGCAAGAAATATTTTAAAAATCATAAAATGTACATGAAGTAAATAATTGAACAATAATCAATAAACAAAATAAATTGATTAAAAAGTAAATAATAAAGAGCACCATGTAATATTTTTCAGAAACCAAAGTGTCATCCTGAACATTCATGTTATAATCTTCAAGAGAGACATAACGTTTGGGAACTGTTAACGTTGTGCAACGACATAACATGATTTCATATCTATAATGCGATAAAGATCCTCTTTCTGTAGAGGATAAAGGCCAACACAACCCAAATAGCTCTGTCCCAAACAGCCTTCAGCAGCAGGTGCCAATGCATCGGGTTCTCCATGTGCCAATTCACGGGAAAGAACCGATAGAAAACATCGTGGCAGACGTACACTACCAGGGAATTCATCCCTATCGAAGAAGATAAAAAAATATATTTTAAATAAATTATTTTTTACTGTTTTACCATCACTCAAGTAAATACAGTAAAACATCTATACATCGAACACGCTTATACAAAATTCATGCTTATAGCGATGTCAGTTTCCTTTCTCGTAAGGTAAAAAAGTTTCAAAAGCGCATTTTTCTGAATGAATTTATAAGTATACATGTATGACAGACTGGCGTACCTGGAAATATGAATGGTGTCCCGTTCCAAATCTTGGCAACATCAATGATTAGATACAATATGGAAAGTAGGATGAAGGCAAAACAAGCAGTCACCATGATAAATGACACAGACCTGGAAGACAACAGGCGACATAATTTTGTTTTAAATTAGACCATTTCATATGATTTATCCATTAAATATATGAGATAAGTTAAAATTCACTTTAACGCTCAAAGAAACAAGTATATGGAGTTGCATACAGTTTCAACTGTTAACTGATATTTAACGTACGTCATTTTTATAGAAATATATCCATATAAACGATGTAATACAGATACGCAATAAATATGCTATTTTCGTAATAGATTCGCGTTTTTTAGGCAATGTAAATATTGCACGTGTACTACCTTCACGAGAAATTTCATTGCGTAAGCAACAATTGCTTTTACATAATTGTCTATCACTAACAGCGGGCTTCTGTAATATCGCTTATACACAAAAAAGGAACCCTATTTAATCTTGATAACTATCGTCCAATAAGTCTTACAAACTGTGATTATAAAATTCTAGCTTTTGTATTTGCAAAGAGGCTTCAAATAATAATGAATAAACTTATAAATAAAAATCAAACAGCTGGTTATATCAAAGGAAGATTTATAGGTGAAAATGCCAGGTTGGTTCTAGATATTTATGATCTTTGTGAAGAAAATAATGAAGAAGGAATTTTATTGTTTACTGATTTTAAGAAAGCATTCGATTCGGTTGAATGGGATTTTTTGTTTAAAACACTTAAAAAGTTTAATTTCGGAAATAATTTCTTAAAGTGGATAAAAGTTTTATATACAAAGCCATACGTTCATGTAAAAAATAATAATTGGTTGTCTAGAAGGTGTAAAATGTCACGAGGCATAAGACAAGGATGTCCTGTCTCTGCTTTACTATTTATTTTTGTTATAGAAATCTTGGTATTAAAGATCAATGCATCTGAAAGTATACAAGGATTAAATTTAGGACAAACAAATAAACTAAAATGTGTGCAACATGCAGATGACTGTACGTTTCCATTAAAAAATGTAGAATCATTAAAAGATGCAATAAAAATAATAGAAAATTTTGGAAGAATGTCTGGTACTAAATTGAATATAGAAAAACTGAAGGTATCCTTTTGGGGCCACTGAAAAACTCGTTTCAATATGTAGATGGTATTAGAATGACAAATAATCCAGTTAAATTACTTGGAATTTTCTTAGGACATGACAAAGAAGCTAACGATGAGAAAAATTGGTTGAATAAACTTAAAGAATTCGAAAAAATCCTAGACTCTTGGCGAATTAGAAAGTTAACGTTATTTGGAAAATGCACAGTTATAAATTCTCTAATAGTATCTAAACTATTGTATCTGTTTACAGTTCTGGAAAACCCAAATATTGAATTCATAAAAAAAATAAATAAAATTATATATAACTTTTCATGGGGTAAGAGAGAGAGGATTAAACGCAAGTCACTTGTAAGATCAATAAATGAGGGTGGTCTTGGACTTATAGATGTAGAGTGCAAACTAAAAAGTGTAAAAGCGGGATGGATCAAAAGACTCTATAATGAGAAAAGTTCTCTTAGAAAATATATAGAAGACATATTGAAAATTAACGGAATAGATTTTGAATATCTGTTGAGAAGCAATATTGTTAAACCAAATGATCTAAATGTTCTGAAAAAATTCCCAAAATTTTACAAAGAAATTATCTGTAGTTTTAATGAATGTAAATCCCCATATGTATCACGAAATCAGCTCACCGATAACTTGTGGTTGAATAATTTTATTAAATGTAAGGAAAAACCACTTTTCCTAGAATCGTGGATAAAAAGTGGTATTCTATATGTTAAAGATATGTTTACAATAGATGGTATAAAAGATTTAAATAATATTACAGAAAATCTGAAATCAAAATGAAATTATTTGTGCGAATATCTTATCGTCAAAAACGCTATTAAAAAGTTGAATGTAGATTATTCCAATGTAAACAATACTAAAATTCAAAAACCATACTTTCACTTCTGCGGAAAAATAAAACAGCCAGAACTCGAGAAATCGGGATTCTATTATAAAATTCTATTATCCAAAATGACTCAAAAACCAATAATGGAAGCAAAATGGGCAAAAGAATTTAAAATATCAAATGATCAGTGGAACAATATATACACGGCTAAGATAATAAATGCATTTGATAAGCAAATAGCAGAATTTAACTATAAACTTCTACACAATCAGCTGAACTGTAATTATAATGTAAATAAATGGAATAAAGATGTTGGAAAAAACTGTATAAGTTGTGAACAAATTGAAAATATTGAACATTTAATATACGGATGCTCTGAAACCCAAAAAATATGGGAAAAAGTATCAGGAATATTAAAATTGAATATAACATGGAAAAGAATTGTTGTAGGATTTTTTACGAGTTCAACGACTCAACAAAAATTTTCAATAATGTCATATATTTTGAAGGATACAAAATATATAAATATAAAATGAAGTGTAGACTACAAAACGAAATTCCAAATGAGAATGCACTTTTATATACTCTGAAATCATATCTATATTATTATTACTTTATTAAAGTGAGTGCAAAAAGTGTCAAATCTAGTTACAAAATTTTGAAAACACTAGCAGACCAACTTTAATTGTATTCCTATATTTTTTTTTCTTTTATTTATACATGTATATATATATATACATTTCAAAAATATATTTTGATTTATATATTATGTATAATATCGATAGGAACATTATATCAATGACTGAATGTTATCTCCCCGTTTATATGAACAGTACTCTTAATATATACATGTATGCATATATATCATGTGTTAATTCATATTTACGTCTATTTATATTTTAAAAAATATAATTATGAATAATAAAGTTAATATATATTTTGTACATTAAATATTACATATATAGATGTACGATTTATTTATACTGCTGAATAGCATTACTGATCCAGGGGGCTCCGGGCACCCCAGGTGATGTATATCTAGAGAGCCTCTGCGGAGGTATTGTCTCGAATTCAAATGTATTGTGAAAAAAGAAAAAAAAATCACTAACTAGCTTAAACTGTGTTGCTATCTTTTACAATGTTAGGTATCTAGTAGGTAGCCCTGATTCATGTAAACAGTCGAAATGTTAAACAAGAAAAATGTATTATTATAATTTTCGATTTTAAAGTCCTTTGAAGTTCAATTTAATCTGTCTTGCGTTTAAAATGTTAAATTAGTTACACAATTATCACAAATTCTTGTTTAAAGGAATCCAACCATCATTTATGGAAAACTTGCACAAAGTACCCCCAATAGCACCCTACAAAGAGGAAAAATAAATCAAGATTACAGCTTTAAACATTCCTTATTTCTGTCAATTGTGAAAAAAATGCATCATTTATAAGACGAAATGCTTATGTATTAATAATGTATAATGCTGAAACTGCTGTTAAATTATAGTTTAGATGCCGTATGGAAAATCTTTCTTTCTTTTTTCTTTTCTTTTTTTTGAGCAACATTGTATATGAATACATTAACAGTACACTTTAGGTTGAAGTCCTACCGTAATGATTGCCCATATAAGCCATCTGACAACTCGACTTGCATGACCGAGGTAATATATCAAAATTCGCCCGCTCTGTAAAAACATATTGATAATTATACAAACACGTACAGTTACAAAGGAATAGTTATACAGTGCTTGTGTAAGTACCATTTCTTACGTTACATGTACATAATCATTCGCTTAACTTTACTAACCTACTTTAATTTAAGATCTTGAAAAATAACTATCTAAAGGTATGTTTCTAAGAAAAGATGAATGTCAGTTTGAGGAATATATCTTAATGTGCAATAGCCTGGGAGCCACTCAAAGATCAAAATGTTATTTTATGTCACAAATACCTTCCAGGCTTCGACATAAACTGCTAAATATTTTTTCTCCGAAAAGCAGTTTGATAGCCAAATATTTCTTTTTAACATATATATCAGAAGGTTAGAATTTCCTGGACTGATCCTAAATTCCTTTCCAAGTTTATCTATTAATAGCAACCGTTAAAATGTGTATCAACAAAAGAACCAAATAATATATGTTTTAACCCAGAGGTTACAGACACATCTGATTACATTACCTGTAATCCAAGAAAGCAGAGAAATATGGACGACAGAGTTCCCAGAATTCCCTCTTGGTCATGCGGAGTGGTAGTTTGATAGATGATCTAAAATATGTAAAAAAAAAAAAAAAAATTTAAACATATGTTATTGAATAAATTCAATAGGATTGGACAACAGGCATAGCCTATGTATATCCTCTCCTTGTATAATAGGTAAAAAATGTAAATATTTTACTAGTAGCATGTCTCTGTATATAAATGAGTATATTTATTCTTCGAGAAGGAATGTGTTTTCAAAATCGGTTTCAGATGGTTCATTTATTTTGGGTTTATATATTAGTGCCAGGTTTGTTATTAAGGTGGAATAACACACCTAGAAAAAGTCACTCAAATTAACAGTAAATTATTTGATTATGAAAAATATAATGATAAATAAACTGTACATATGTCAAGTAAACAAAAAATTTGCAGTTTGGGAAAAAAAATAAATATCTAAAAAAAAATTCAATTCAGTAAGTAACAACAAAAGCCCCTGCGGGATTCAAACTCGGGATGTACGGATCACAAGCCCGACACTTTATCCACTCGGCTATGGATAAATTTACTTGATTCCGTCGATAAAATCCTTTTAATAAAACGAAATGTCGTTTCAATCAGAGGTCAGCCATTTTGTGATAATGTGTTATTCTACCTTAATCTTCCAATTCTGATAATCGTTTATATAATAACTGCATGGTCATTTTTATACTATTAATATTTCCTTCCTTAATAGACTAAATGATTTGTAAAATATACTAAATATTCAAATTTTAAATCTAAAATATTTGAATTTTTTCTTTACTAAATACTCAGTAATAGTTTATCATCCAAAAATATCAAATTAAAATTTAAGGCAGATCTTACGATTGATCCGCTAACCATTTAGACTCCTTTAAGGAGGTTGGCACCTGAAATACTAGTTATGTCAATCATCCGAAAACCACTTGGATAAAAAGATGGGGACCTTAACTGTTCATTTACATTGTATTTTATTTGTGACCCATGTCACATGCCATTTTCTGAAAAAATGGGGCCCCAAATAGTTTGAACTATTTTTTAATTATAATTTCAATACAGTATGAAGTTGAACACATGTAGTGATCGACTATAAAAGTATTATCTAAGTCAAAGTTTAAAAAACCTTGCTTTACTGGTGGCTTCAAATGCCAGTACATAATAACACAGCAACAGATGTTAAGATTGTTACAAAATTTTGGAGTAATCAAATTATAACGCAAATAAAAAAAAAAATATTAATGCCATCTTTCCAAAACTTCGATACAAATGTACATACATTGGCATTGTAAAATATAAATATACAAATAGAATTAAAATATGATACAGAAGTTTAAGACTGGAGGTCACATAAAATAGTTACCTTAAAAGAGAGGAACGAACCTCTTTGAAGACGATTAGAAATGTGTGTTACTCACGTGAGGCGTGGGTTTGCTGTATATGTGGTTCTTGCCTCGCACCATGATGTCAATGTAGGCCGCGGCCCCTGCTGTACAGTTGTAGTATTTACCGGAGTCGTGTAGTCCGCCGGGCCCTATATATCCACTGGAGAACAATATTAAGAGATGAACAAATACTGAATCCTGTATAGAGGATTATTTTCGCCTAGTGTTATTTTTGCCCTTCTTTATTTGCAAGCTGTTTTGCTCCCTCTTGAATTCGCCCAAAGTTGTTTTTAAAAAGAGATAATTTAAGACCTTTGAATTCGCCCAGTCTTAAACTCCCCAGCTGACAATAAGAGCGAAAGGAGCGAAAATATCACGGGGGCAAATATTTTCCTGTATAAAGTAAATTAGACGGACTACTAATTTTCTTGTATATTGAAGTATTCTTAATAAAAGTTTACTTTTTATCTTATTAATCTGCAATAACCAAAAGTTAGAGCTTTGACGTTTACTAAATATTAACATAATTATGAAACAATTATTCCAATTTAGATATTTCTATGGTTTCGTGAATATCCGTTGAAGTCATTTTCGTGGATTTCATAAAAATCATCATTTCAAAGAAACTTTATTCCGTGGACAATTATCCAATCAATAAAATGTTTTATTAGAAATTGCACTTCAATGAAAATCAATATCGTGGATCGACTAAACAACAAAATCAACGAAAATTGGTATGCAACAAATATTGTTGAAACCACAATTTACATGCAGCTTTAAGTACACATTTAATATGCTGAGAAGAGGGAATATTCATGCAGTTGACAGGAAAAGAACTTACGTGGGACAGGGCCCTATGGGAAGGAGAAATGTCAGGCAGATATACGCTGCTAAGATTCCCAGGGCCAGAAACCACTGTGGTAAGAAAAGCAGGATGTCCCTTAATGAAGACCAGCATCTGCCCTAGAAGAAAGAATGAAAATACTAATTGAGTAAGATAGGCAGTCTAGACAAAAGACATACGTAAATGATATTATGATATGTGATTAAACAATTTTATTTTTTTGTAATATTATCATAAACATGTTACATGTAAGTTGGATCCTGGTGTTGGTTTGGTTTTACAAATGTTTTCAAATTGTCAGAATTTAACCCCATTTATGTATGTATGTGGGCATTAAAAATTCAAGGGTAAAAATACAGGTTTGATAATAATCAAGAAAATAACCTCCATCTTGTAAATAACCCACATTATGTTATTGATATTAATGCATTAAACGCCTTAAAATTATTTTTCTTTCGATTTTTAAAGTCAGAAAATTTATAAATACGCAATTTTAGTTTATGTTAATAAAAGCAACTCATTTGTCCTTTACTTGTTTAAAATCTAGAGTTATAAAAATATCGCATGCAAGTTTGTAATGTAATTAATGTAATTAATCTATACGTTACACTGAAATATATATAGTACGTTTATAGGACACATCGTATACTGTAGATTACTTATTTTATGTTAATACTTAATCCCGCGATTCAACCGTTTTGCATCAAATCACGACAAATATAAAATCGCGAACGCCAATTTTTTATATCATAATTTCATTTTGTTTAAAAAATCTGTTCCATCTGTCCAAAAATAAAAGCAAGAATTTAAAATCCACAAGATGTGCTTCTCACAATTTACATGTAACGCGGACTTTAATTCCGCGCGTTTAATTAATAATTTACAGTGTATCAGGTTTTCACCTTTCAATATAAGATTTTCAAGATATCTATAACGTGCCTGATATTTTTCCGGTGTGTCATAACGAGAGAAGCAGACTTCAAACAGACCCAGAACCAGGTAGGTCAGACTGAACCTCTGTAACACGCCGGGTATACGGATCGTATTCAGATTCACAGCTGTAAACAAAAATAAATGTTAAGGTGGCTCACTACACATTGAAAAAGTTTCTTAAATCGGCAGAAAATTACTTGATTATAATTAGATTGGATAGTGCATAAGAAGTATATGTCATATATGGGAAAAATATGCAATTTTTTTTTCACAATAATGATGATTTTTAAAATTTAAAATAGTTCAGTAAAACATGTTTAACAAAATATTTAAAATTGCCATCTTGTAACGTAATGTCTTATAAAGTATGTCTTGATGTAGTGAGATACCTAAAATAAATCTTTCACTACAGTTCGTTAAAGGTAAACTAGAGTCTTCATAAAGAAGACATTGAAGAATCTAGTTTGGATATGGGGACATAGTTTAGAGGATATTGTTGAAAAGATGGATATAGTAAACCTAGGGTTCTATTGTTCGCAGAGAAAAAAATCTAAATTATAAAGATACACCAATAGAACAAGTAAGTGTATATGACTGCAACTTAAATACGATTTTTATCTTTAAATGTTATCTTATAAAATTAATATTTTACACGTTCTGTACGTAAGTGATAGAATACAAAGTGAAAAGATATAATTAGGTCTATATAAATCATTGCAATACATGCATAAAACACAATTTGTTCAATACTGGTGGTTATTCTTAGAAATATAACTGCGTAGTGAAAAACATTACTTATCCATTATGCATTGAACCAAATAGTGTTAAACCATTCTGAATGCCCTGTTTGGTTGTATTACTATTGTTTTTCTGGGTTTAACTGAGAATAAAAAGAATCTAGCAAGACTTTTAAAATCGTCCTGTATAAAGAGGTTAATTTATTTCTTAAAATTAATTTAAGACTTTACTATACTCACGTCCCCAGTTTGTGTTGAGGACAATTCCAATAAAGAATAGAAGAATGGCCCGTCTCAGGACCTTATACAGCATCTTATACCTGGGAGTTCCTCGCTTCATCATCCCACGAAACGAGTAGTTCATTGCCGTACCCATTATAAAGATAAACCTACAGAATAGAAAAATAAACTACTAGAAGATACTTTCTCTCTCTGAATCAGTTCACGAAAAAACTATAACTAAATAGTGGTGCAAAGAATGAAAGTAAAAAATATATACATGGCATTTGAGCAATACTATGTTTCTAGCAAATGATAACACTTTTTGGTAGTTTTGTTACATCAATGGTGATCATGTTTAAATATGGAGTGTGCTACTAACTTTATATGTGTGACTATTTGGCTACATGTAATTTTCATGAAAAATAAAATGTTTGAAATGTAAATAATGCATATAGATTAAAATTGATAACACTATTCCTGCCTTTAGGGACCATTGCTATAGCATGTTAATTTATGAAATATTGTTGTTTTACTTTATCCAGCGTCTCTCTGAATAATTAGGAAATAAATATATGTTTGCATAAAATTTTAAATACTAATTTAAATATGTTACCAAGGAAACACGAGGTCTGCGACAGTGAGGCCATTCCAGGGTGGGTGATCAAAGAACCAGTAGCCCCCGCCTCCGTAATTAACGAACACCATGATCATCAGACTCAATCTATGGAAAAAAAATGTTGTGGCTGAGAATTTGTATACCAATGATATCAATGCCGTCATTTAACATTCAAATTCAATCAATCTCACTTCACCAACATGTTACAGCATTAAGAGAGCTCAATGATCGTGGTCATTTTTAGACTGTATTGATCTCCTTTAGAATAAGAGCTCTATATGAAAATGTACAAAAATATCCAAACTTGAAAGGTAAAATATATGGAGTTTTCTTTACTATTACATGTACAACCATGATGGTTAATTTGTTGACCCTCCAGCCTCCTTGAAATAAGCTAAATTATCTTCTCAAGAAAAAGCATCATAAACATATTTCTTAATATGAATGCTCTAAGCATATATATTGTTTATATGAATACAGTTAGTCACCCTCTGAAAGTATCCAGTGATTTTAGCCTTTCCCGCTTGGTGTGGGTAGAATACTGCTGCGGAGAGTTGTTCCTGTCATGCACAGTTCCACTGTCTTCACTGATGTCTGAAAACCCATTCTGTGTAGGTCGAAGACTCTGAAACACATAAGAAATAACACGTGGAAATTAAAATTTTAACAAAATTTCAAAGATACATAAGGTTTTTGGTAATTTTGGCAGGCCTAAAAGATCTAACAGAAGAACGTACATCTAGAAAATATGGTCTCTCTATTTGTATACAAAGAATAAAAGACCTGAAATACTTGTATTTAATTTTATTTTAAGGGACATTTGATTTTACCATTCAACATTTAATTTGTTTGTTCATTAATGATGATTAAATAAAATCGTGCTTATATATCTAAAGGAAATACAACAAATCCCAGTCTGTGAACATCACCGACCCGGAGAATGCTCCAAGAAATCTACGCATGAAGGTAAAAATGAAATTTCATTATATTAGGATCTGATAGGCCTGCCGAAAAAATTACCTACGTAACGCAATACTTACGTGCAAAATGTCTCATCAAGTGTCCCCGTTAGATCGTTCTCTTTGAGGTAAATAGTTGTACCAAATGTCGTGTTAACTTTCAGCGTGTAAATACTAAACCTAGGAATGATGTCCACAAAAACTGGGTCACACTGGAAAAAGATAATTGTTTAGAATGAATGGGCAAAATAAAATGACATTAAATATAAAACGTTGATATTTCAATGGTCATTACCAAGGTATTTGATTATACAAGGGCATATATGTCATTTTATGTTTTAAGCTTAATTATAAAACTGTGTCATTTGGGTAACAGGTAGACATTAAATGGTGACTCTCAAAAATATGCTATTCAGTACTTTATAAAGACATTTCAGTAATAATTCAGTTATGTTTCATTCTGAATTCAAGTGGGAGCAATATCTTTAGATGTTTTCATCAACTGCTGGTTCTTTCATAATATTATATGTCCTTGTATTGTACGCAATTATTATACCAAAAGTATAAGCACTGATCATTAAGAGAGAACAACAAGATGTTGAAGTTGACGCTAGAGTTGATCGTCAGCCATGCTTCGTCCAGCCTAAGTTCAGGTTTTTTTTCGAACACTCCCTTCCTTGCTATTGTACTCCTTTGCGAACTCTAGATCCGATATCCCAAATGTCCTAGCAACCAAACCTACATAATTGAAGAAAAAATCTTACCAACATGTTTAATTAATATAAATGCATCAGTTTTATTTTGATACATTGTGACTGTATTATACATCAATAAATAATGCAAAATAATTTCCCTTTAATTATATCATTTTTCAAAAGTGTTCTTTCATCTGGAAACTAAGCAATGAAAAAGTGGAAATGAAGCTAAATAATGAGAGAGAGAGAGAGAGAGAGAGAGAGAGATTATCAATATTGTGCATCTTTCTTTTGGTAAAGTATATTAATTTACGACTTAAAGGTGACTTAATGATGAATCAAATTATTAGTTTTTGATATTTAAGACAATCCCATAAACAACTATCATTCTTCGGTCTCATTTATCATCTTATGCAAAGCGTATCATAATTTTCACTAAGGGGTCAACAAAATATAGTGAAAGCAAAATGAAAACATGCAGGCGCATACTGGGAATTTATGTGCAGATTCAAGAGGTGAAGGGCGTATGCATGCGACTCTGCTGTCGCTATGACCTCGGGGGCTAGATTTTACACAGACGCTCGTTTATATAGGGACTTTTGGGGGCTGTAATTAAACACATAAGAACAAAGAGATGAACCATGATGAATAAACCGTTCATTGAGAGAGGAGAGAGAAAGAGAGCGAGAGAGAGAGAGTTGGAGGAGAGAGATCAAACTCCAATAAATTTCTATTGTTATCTTAAATTTAATGGCGTGGTTATGCTATTTGGAAGACATGTATGGTATGGTTGCTGTGCTCTCTCTCTCTCTCTCTCTCTCTCTCTCTCTCTCTCTCTCTCTGTAGCCCTATTCATTGAGTCATACATCAAACAGCCCAACCACTTTAAGCATGTTTTACCGATGAATAGACCTACATTCCTATTTAGACCCACTTCGATTTAACTTTTCTCTAGCAACGCTTCCATTTTTCGGAAGAACAAAAACCAAAAATATCAAGATGTTTGGGCATCCTCTTTAAGCGTATTTGGATACAAAAATAATCAGAAAGACGCTACAGAATGTATGCCGCACAATTAAAAACGAATAAATAAAAACATAATTACATAAACAGTCACGGTTAATCTATTTGACAACAGTACCGTATACATAATACAGCGTAAACGTGTTCATAAAAGTAATTTGTACGGGAACAGAGATACAGATTTCTTAAGTGTCCATGTATTTCACATTAATATCTCATCAATTTTTTGTGTGTGTTTAGAAGTGGGACGGCGATTCTCTCTCTCTCTCTCTCTCTCTCTCTCTCCCTCTCTCTCTCTCTCCGTATTCCCAAATTCTGCACAGTCAATCCCACATGCCCCCGCTGCATGCGCCTTTCTTAGACATGTGCATGTTAAAGATACGTCTGTTTTTAAACATGTATCATTGGCCATGCCTTTGTCAACATGTATAAGAAAGATATTGCAAATTCCTATTGTTTCCCAATAGATACTTTTTGAATCGATGCAGGATGTGGAACCCCCCCCCCCCCCCCGGGGGGGGGGG
>WFKH01002636.1:37237915-37285713 GCA_016163765.1 Magallana hongkongensis
GTGTGTGTGCGTGTGTGTGTGTGTGTGTGTGTGTGTGTGTGTGTGTGTGTGTGTGTGTGTGTGTGTGTGTGTGTGTGTGTGTGTGTGTGTGTGTGTGTGTGTGTGTGTGTGTGTGTGTGTGTGTGTGTGTGTGTGTGTGTGTGTGTGTGTGTGTGTGTGTGTTACATAGGTTTATGTGACAAAAGTCAAAAATATAATTGGGGGATACGTCTCATATTGATATCATAGTTTAGGTAGGTGGATCTTTTAAATTAGTGAACGATTATATTTTTTTCTTATCAAAATGGTTTGTCTATTATTACTGTACAGAAACCTAGCAACAGAAAACTAACATTTAAATATCGTGCTATCAACAGGAGTATTTATTTGTAATACATTAATAACATTTAATAATTATAATTCATCATAAGGGCTATCCACCTCTGCTGATAGACCTCTTGAATTCTTTATGTGTTTAGGTCTTTCTACCTTTTAGGTTAAAGATCTCTTGTATTTCTTGTGTTTTCTTCTTATAATTATTTTTCTTCTCCATTTTTCTCGGGACAGTTTTTTTTTATCATAAGAGATATTGAAACAATTTATTCTTTATCTCATTGGTTATCAAATGTTATGGCACCAAATGACCCTTTGCCTGAAAACTCTCAGAACTAACACAGTTATTGCCCTTTGTGATGGAAATGCTTGTTATCGCTACTCCTCTGAAACCATAAGCGATAAATACTTGGAACTTTTTTTAAAGTGTTGTTCCTTTAACGGATTTCTAAACTCAATAAAAACACTTACATATTTTAAATTATTCATCATAGAGACATCGGACCACTTGGGATGGAAGGTTCTACCTTGGCCGATCAAAATTACATAAAGGTCAAGGGTCAAGGTCATTTGAAAATCTGTGAATTAATTTTTTTGAAATCTCTTTTGTTTAGAGTGGTATAGAAAAACTTTTTCATGGACGTAGAAGGTCTTCTTATGACATTTCACAATAGTGTTCTTCAGCCACTTCCTTGAAATAGTTATAAATGTATTGGCCCTATTGCATGAATTGCTTGTAATCGATACTACTCTAAAAGCATATAAAAAACTCATTAAGAAAATAAAATGCCTTTAGTTTACTTTAAGTATTTTTCCATCTTTTAATACCAAAAGGATCCGGTGTCTCCTTTAAGCAGTTATTGCTACTGAAAGTTTCTTTATTTCGATAACAACACTATATTTGAACTATACATCGCAGGGACATTGAACCACTTGAAAATGAAGAGTTGAAACAGAATTTTTTAACATAAAAAAATAATGCGGATAGATCTCTAATTGTTCGTGAAACATTCGTCTACTAATTTTAACTCTTTTCTGAATGAAGACAAACGTGTGGATTGGCCCTCACCCGCCCCTGCCTCGACCCCGGGGCATCGGCCTGACGTTATTTTTTTTTCGATGGTAAAATAGTTTCCTGTTTCAAGTGCAATTTTACAAATCCAAAAATCAAAATTTAGTCAATAATTTCACATTTTTATTCAATATCTTTTGAAAAGTGCTACCAGTACAAACGTGTCATATATTAATGATAAGTGACCACCACTGCCAACAAAATGAATGCAATTAATGTTACTGGAACTTATATAATTTAATTATTGTTGTAAGGCGCTTTTTGATTGGCTAAAACATATTTTATATTGTAAAAAGAATGTTGCCTACGTCATAGAAAGACTAACTTCAAAAACGTATCAATCCGTCTGACGTTACTTTTGAATTGCTTACGATTTAGTGTCATTTTAAAGGTCAAATGACTGTTTTTATCTACAATTAATGGCCAAAAATTAAATTATAAGCAATGAATTCAATATTAATTAGTTTTATACAATATAAAATGGTTTGGAACAGTTTATGTTTTTTATAAACCTCTCTGCTATTTATAAAGCGTAAACTGCCCCAAGGCATTTAATATTGTATGAAACTAGTAAATAGTGAATTCAACCCTTAAATAACTTCTTTAAAATCCATTCAAACTTTAGGTTAGCACTTTATTTCAAAATTGTTTGTGCAAAACTATCCCCTCCCACGTTAGCCACGGTTCTAACTGATTCAATAAATCAAGGAAGTGCACCGACTGAGATTTTTTCATTTGGTTTTTCCACTTCTTTCGGTTTCGATATCAATTTCGCTAACAAGAAAACGAAACTATATATGTTGCAAGAGAATATGTAGATTCTTTAGACGCAGGCAGCCATTCGATTTGGTAATTATACCATTTAACTTTCCTATATTTTTTTGTTTGTAATATACTAATCAATCCAGTAGTTTACTTTTATTTTGTTTAATATTGGACAATATCAATGTAGCCAGCCCGTTGGGAACTGTTGTAAAATAAGTATCCGTTTTTGTACATGTATATCAATTTAAGCTTTAAATGAAAAAAAGTAGTTTCCCGTTGTCTTGATGTTTAGTGCTTTTTACCGCCATAAAAAAAAAACAAAAAAACAAAAACAAAAACAAAAAGAAAATTTAATAGAAATATTCCCTCAAAACAATCCTATTTTAATCTATATCTTGCATCATACACCCTACTCTACAAAAAGCTCTATCCTGTCCTATTCTTTCCAATCTTATCCTACCACATACTACCCTATCCTACCCTATCCCATCCAAAATCATCCCATTACATCACATCCATATTTAGAAATAAAAGATAATAAAATGGTAAAATATAACGATTTCAAATTTATGGTAAACTTACATTTCTTATTTTGGTGTGTTTAGTTTATATTCCGGCAGTTATAAGCTTCCTTATTATCGGACATCGAGAAAATTATATGAAATGTGGGAATTACACACACACCGACAGTCAGTTTCTCGATTATATATCTATCATATTATTTGTCAAATTGAAATCTTTTGTTTTTGTACTTTTAAGTAGGCCTACTGTAAAAAGCAATAAAAATAGTCATTTAGCGTAATAGATCATACCCCTTTTGTGTAACAGGGAAGTAATACATATGCATGTTCGCGGGAAATAATAATCTAACAAAAACGATATAATTTACTGGGATTAAACGCTCTAAAAACTTGTAAAGGATCGCATAATATTTTGGGAAGTAAGCATGGCGAATGTAGAAGTTGACTATCCCGTTAGTTTATACGTCCCTGGTGTAACTTAAATCTGCATCCCTACGCTTTGCACGAATAGACAAATGACAATTAATTATTATGATTTGTTTTCACCTTTTTATTAGACATCATTTAGAATAATTATTAGTGTTTTACTTTGTAAAACAAATAAAATTTATGTAAATGTATTGTGACATTACTTTTCGTTTTTGCGAAATCAATCTGAAATTTATACGCTTTTCTGATAGGATAGGATAGGATATAATTAACTTTTGTATTTTTATTATGTACCGTGCATCCTGCATCCTATGTTATCCTATCATTGTCAACCTTCTCAAAATTGCAACACTGTAAGTTATACACTTGATTTATGTTAATAACACAGTCCTCTTATTTTGAAAGGGAAAAGAGGTATAACTATCGTATAACATATTTAGAACGCACCAACTGGAGTTAAAGCAATCGTAGTTTCGACTTCAGTTTTTTTGCGATCAACTGCGCATTTAAAAAATCAGAAAAAGGAAGAAATAATTAAAGGCGATTAGCCGTTTACGACACAGGTTTGTTGAGATTGTTTGGTATGTTATTAGGCTAGGGTTTGTTTTTCTTTTTGTTTTGTTTTGTTTTGTTTGTTTTTGTTAGAAAAACAATAGGTTTTTAAGAACTTAATCTAAACAGCATTGTATTTTTCTGTTGCTGACTTCCCTTCTTTTTTAGCATTAACACCGGTGTGAGACAGCAGGGTGAGATTTTTTTCTTTCTTACACTGTGTATTACAACGCCGCTGTAAAATTTAAACAGATATCGTCTTCTTTAAGGACATGATAAATGATGTAATGTGCTAATCAATGAAGAAATTGTTTTGCTAAATTGATCACAATTTATCATATTTACATTGAACAATTGTCGCATGCTCTCTTCTTGACTTGCACTATATGTAGGTCGCGGAGGGATAAACCGAATACAAATTTTTGATCGTCATAACAGAAAGTTAACAGAGATAGTTCTCTAATGCAATATTATTGATGCAAGAAACATAATCATTTATTATATACTTGGATAGTAAAATTCCACCTCATAAATTTTGTTTTCAAAAACCATTTGGCCAGAAAATTTGAAGCTTGCTTGAGAGCGACATCAAATAGTATGAATTCAAATGTGTTCAAATCATGATCCCCGTTGGTAGCTCTCAGCTACAATAGGATGTTATTTGAAGGTCTACATTTTCTTTAAGCTTTTTTATGAAAAATATTTTGATACATATTTAAGAAATAATCAAAATCTGAAACTGTTTAATGATAGATTTCTCATATGTAATATAATAAAGTTATAATAAAACTCAGCAGGATAATAAACACGACGTCGACGCAACTGTCGAGATCAACAGTACAAAGCACATTACACTCTTTATCTGATTATTGATATTTATATAAGTCAAGATCACGTCACATATTCTCAAAGATGATTGATTGTGTCAAATTGTCTCTTATCATCGACCATTTTCTTTAATTGTCATTTAATGACTTTTGTTAAATAAACATTTGTATTACAGGAAGAAAAAGAAATGGTATGGAGCACACGTTGTTTCACGTGCTACTCATCTTCAATGCATTTTGCATGGTAATGGAAAATCCGGTAAGAACATTGATAAAATTCGATAGCAAAGATAGGAAGCATATACGTTAACATTTTTAGTTTACCTGAACCGAAGATTTTGTCGACGTCAATGAGAGGGGGGCATTTTATAGCAAAATTAATTTGTGAAAAGAACGATACCTCGATATAACAGTCAGGTATGAATTCACTGTAATAATAAATAATGTCCAATTAAGACGATAAAGTACAATGGATTGTCTAATTACGGATGTGATATTGCATCATTACATATGAACGTTGTTACATGTAGTTTGGTGTTTGGTCTATATTTGCATGTGTAAGCGAGGTAGCGTATAAAAACAAATGTTTAGGAAATATTAAAAAAGTATATGATCAGTAAACTCTTCATACACATTTTACTTTGCAATACAGCTAACCATTCTATAAAAGCATTAATGATTTATTTTTGTTTGACCCGATTTTTAAATAAAATAATACCTCAAATAATTGTGTCGCTATATGGGAAGGAATGTATAGCGAAATAAAAGGTACTCAAAAGTGGTGAAGGATGATAGTATATTTCATGAAATAGATCTTCTTAAAACATATATGATACTATGTCAAAACAACATTAAATAAAAGCATGGTTTCCTCGAATTTTTACAGAGATATAAAAATTATGTTCGTTCATCAAAACAAATGAGGTGGGTAGTTGTTAGAAAACAGTTGTTCTGTCCTCAGCAAAAAAAGTATTTTTTTTTAAACTGATAGAAATATATAAATACTCGTTGTTATTTCAAACCCGTGAATTTTCTGATCTTGATACAGTTATTTACATAATGTGTTCCGAGTTTCCGGATCACTAAACTGTGGGGTTTTTTTAAATCCATACCACGACTTTTTAAACTGTTGACGTAGTATACAATAAAAACCGTCTATATTTAAGCGTGTTTTAAAAGAGTCCCTTTAAAGATTGTTTAGTTTAAAGGGTCAACAAGTTTATAGCTTTTTAAAAAAGCTTACCGTCTTTAGAGCAAACTCTAAACAGCAATAAGTTATCAAAGAAAATATAATTATTTTTGTGTATAAATGTCGCCTTCCTCTACATGTGGTGCCGTAAGCATGCATGCCTAAAATTGAGAAATGCGTACCACGTGCTTGTTAGTTGAAATCGACTATAGTAGGGAAAAAGAGATCTTGGGAAGGGTCGTATTATTTTAATAAAATCAAAGTTAATACCACAGCATTCGGCATCTTGTTTTAATGATATTAATTTTACCGTATCTAATATGCAAACTTGTTTTCTGATATTAGCCATACCGTATCAAATTTTCAATTTTTTTGTATTTGCATAAACAATACAAAAAGAAAAGAACAAAAAAAATAATAGGACTGAAGCTGAACGCCGCTCGTAAATAGCCACCGTCACACAGGTACCTGATATATAAACCCTTCGATTTCGTAACACCTGATTGTACACCTGAAACTCGTGGCCGATGTGTAGTATTCCTTTCGTGGACTTTGGATTCAATACGTATATTTCTTATATACTCAAAGGAACAATAAACATATGTCCAGATACTTTTACAAATCAAGATATCAATGAATGACCAATATTTACATTTGCAAATGTTTCCTTATATCAGCTATTAAATAAATGATCATAACACGCGCTTATCGTGTAACGTTTGCATTCTATTACATATCGCCTTTTGGCCCTGCGGAGGTGTCATATAACATATACCATTACTACATAAGCGAGGGATAACATGAAAGATCTCAATTCAAAAATTTTGACAATAAAGTATAATCATGTGACAACACTGTGTACACCACCACTATATAAACAGCTGCGCTCGTGCGACATCATTCTTTGATGGATTTGTGACAACACTAAAACAATGTGTTTGAAGAAAAATCACCAATAAATAAACTGAATGGGTATATGTTACCCTCTTGAGGTTCAGGCTCATTACACAGAATGTCTCGCATCCTTTGGTATGCTTGGACGAAATATTAATCTCTCATTTATTGCCTTTCAGCTCTCCGAGGGTATCATATATTAGCATTTATATACAAAGTGATGTCATAAATAAGCAAATAAGCAACACGAAACGGTATATAGATTAAAAAAGATTATTTAATCTCCAACCAAATGGAAATCCATCATCTATAATATGCCCAGTAGCACGATATATAAAATAATTTGCAATTTATCAATAGCCCATAATGTCCTTCATTGATACACTGGACGCAAAAGCCACTGAAGCTGCAGTTCCTCAAAACGAGTGAGCAGTATACACAGAGAAAATCTATCCCAGATGATCATAACACACTCTTTAACCATCGAGCTATACTTTGTCTCAAGATATCCTCTATTCACATCTTACTTAATTACTCAATATTTGTAAAAACCCCAGGGTTCAAACAATTGTCATTAAAAAGTTTGAAAAATGGCCAAGAGTTCTTTTTGAAACAGACCTTTATATATAGTTTATCAGGTTTCAATTCACGACTAAAAATATGATATCTACGGGGATTTTGTATTGCAACTGACCCAGAGGTAACATTGAAAAATTCTGCTAGGTACTCCGAATGACTTCAGAATGGAGAAAAGATATCAACAATCCCCACCATAAATATCCGCAAGATATCAGTTTTCATTCCTGTGACTTTTTCCGAGTGAGATATAAAAATGTGTGAATGAAATTATCGTGAATTTTCTTTTTTATTAATTTTAATTGCATTTCTTTGACAGGCATGTGCATTTTTATTAAAAAATCTTCCAAATGTGCTGCATAAATACATTGGGAAAGACTATAGATTACATGTAGGCAGTTTATTACACGTTTTATATGAAGTTTAATAAACAGATCAGAACATTTGCTGATATCATTTGTTCTATACCAATATTCTGTCGACACATTATTTCTTCATTTATTCTTTTTTTAATGTCTATGTCATTAAAAAATAACTTTGTCATTATAAACACTCACATAATCAATGTTCAATACACAAAGGCTTTAAACCCTTGCAGCAGTAAATGTACATGTAGTTAACGCACTCGGCGCCACTAATTTCAGCATTAACATTTTCAGAGTCAGGTTTTTCAAAAGATGAGTTTTTGGGGTTTTTTTGGAGAATGCGAAACTTCAGATTCTTGCACTTAGGACTATGTGATTCATATTGTGTTAACCCTCGAATAGCTTTGATATCAAACACTTATCATTTTTCCGATCCACCCGACATAGAGACAACATTTGCATAGCTTTGTTTTTGATAATAACAGAATAATGATAATAATTAATATTGATTAAAAATAATAAGAACAGAATAATGAACCACGGCTGGCTGGCAGGCATTTTAATGTTTGTCTTTGTTTTTAGCCCACCTGAGCTGAGAGCTCACAGCTTTTCTGATCACATTTTGTCTGTCGTCCGTCTGTCAGTCTGTCTGTCTGTCCGTCTGTCTGTAAACTTTTCACATTTTCAACATCTTCTCCAGAACCACAGGGCAAATTTCAATTAAACTTGGCACAATGCACCCCTAGGAAAAAGGAATTCATAGTTGTGAAAATAAAGGATCATGCCCTTTCACAAGGGGATATAATTAGACATTATTGAAAAATTTTGAGCAATTTTTAAAAATCTTCTTCTCAAAAATCAATCAGCCAGGAAAGCTGAAACTTATGTGGAAGCATCCTTAGGTAGTGTAGATTCAGAGTTGCGAAAAACATGACCCCTGGGGGAAGGTTGGGGCCACCATGGGGGGCCGAATTTTTACATAGGAATATATAGAGTAAATCTTTAAAAAAAACTTCTCAGAAAACAATCAGCAAGGAAAGTTGAAACTTATTTGGAAGCGACCTCAGGTAGTGTAGATTCAAAGTTGTGGAAATCATGACCCCCGGGGTTAGGGTTGGGCTACAATGGGGGATCAAATTTTTACATAGGCATATATAGAGTAAATCTTTGAAAATCTTCTTCTCAGTATCCAAACAACCAGGGAAGCTGAAACTTATGTGGAAGCATCCTCCGGTAGGGTAGATTCAAGTTTCTTCATACCATGACCCCCCGGGGTAGGGTAAGGCCACAATGGGGGATCGACGTTTTACATAGGCATATACACATGTAGAATAAATCTTTGAAAATCTTCTTCTCAGTATTCAAACAACCAGGAAAGCTGAAACTTGTGTGGAAGCATCCTCGGGTAGGGTAGATTTAAGTTTGTTAAAACCAAGGGGGGGGGTGCAAATTTTTATATGGGAATATATAGATAACAATTTTCAAAAATCTTCTTCAAAAAATCTATTTGCCTAAAAAAGCTGTAACTTAGGCGAAAGCAACCTCACATAGTATAGTTTCAAATTCTTAAAATCAAAGTCTTGAGGAGTAGAGTGGAGCCACATGCGGATCCAATTTTACAAAGGAAAACATTTCAATTATATACAAAAACTGAAATGTTATCATATATGGTTTTAATTATATGCAAGCATTTTGACATATTGCTTATGTTTTAAAATTTGGCCCCTTGACGATTATTGGGCCTCACAAGGGGTTCAGAGTTTGATGTAGGTTTATATCCCATACTTAAGTATATAAACAATTCTTTAGGATCTTTTTAGAAATGCAATGCTCCACATGTGATAAGACAAAATCACCCTGTTAGAAAAGGGACTTGATTATAAACATAAGAATATCCAAGGGGAAAAATGGATTTTTATTTATACAGTATTGTACCACATTGTCCAGATATTTTGTACCATGACTCCATTAAGCTTATTTTATCATGCATTATGTTGCTCAGGTGAGCGATGTGGCCCATGGGCCTCTTGTTAAAAATGTATAATGTAAATATAAAAAGTTAATACTTGTGTTTTTCCCGCTTTTCGGTAGTAATAGCGGCAAAATGTTGTATTTACGGAACGGGGCAATGCATTATGGAAGGTTCTATTCGAAGCCAAAAGAATTAGAGATTTGGGCAGGTTTTAGAACCGGCAACAATATCAACTGTTCGTGTCGTTAGTCATTTTTAGTGCAATATAATTATATTAATAATGATAATATATAATAATAGTTTTATTTCCAATTTTGGGCTCAGAGGTCATACAAGATTACAATTATTAGAGAGAAATTTCTTAAGGAGAGATTCTACATACAAAATGTTCCATACACATACATGAACATTAACATGTAAAAGCCGGGCAAATGTACATCAGTATACCTTAACATATTAACAATATACATCTCTATGTAGTCAGAAAAGTAGCCAATAAAAAACAAAGACGGTACATGTACCATGATCTATATAAGTATTTCACTACTTCACTTAAATCTCAAAGTATTCTGCTAAAGTGGTATGATACTAGTATATATAAATTAAGAAATTTTGCCTATAAACTTCGAAATGTCTGCAACAGAGTAATTGCTTACACCTTCAGTATTTCATCACATGTGAGTTGATGTCCGTAAGCTATAATCAAATTTTATCTTATAAGTAATTATTGAGAAATAAATATAAAACATACTTTCAATTTCGATAAACCAGCCCGAAATAGCAAAAATGAGAATGGGGTGGTAGACACGCTTTGGCGGATCCAACTCAGTGGGAATTTGCAACAAAATATATACTTGCAACTAAATGATATTGAATGATTACGCAAAGAGTGAGTATATTTACTGGGAACTTATTTAGGGTATACATAGAAATTAAGATACGACAAATTTTAAATAAATAAGACGAGTCAATTTGTTTCTTGAATGCGCGATTTTTGTTTTGATGGATAGAACTTTCCAGAACGGGGTAACAAAGAACGCGGGTTGACTAATCAACGTCATGGCGGAAAGTGTAGGGCGAGTTAATCATCGGGCAGTTATCTTGGATCTGAAAACTTTAGTTTAAGATATGCAAAACAAGAGGCCCATGGGCCACATCCAAAATACAAAATATCTGGACAGTGTGGTATAATACATGTCGATCCTGTATAAATAAAAATCCATTTTACCCCTGGATATTCTTATGTTTATAATTAAGTCCCTTTTCTAACAGGATGATTTTATAGTCATATTACATGTTGAGCATTGCAATTCTAAAAAAGATCCTAAACAAGTGTTTATATATGGGATATAAACCTACATCAAACTCTGAACCTCTTGTGAGACCCAAGAATCGTACAGGTGCCAGAGTCTAAACGATTTTAAAGAATCAGCAATTTGTCAAAATGCTTGCATATAAGTAAAACCATATGTGAGAACATTTCAGTTTCTATGAATAATTAAAATGTTTTTTGTACAATTGGATGCCCAATGTGGCCCCACCCTACTCCTCAAGATTTTGATTTTAACGTATTTGAATCTACACTATCTGAAGTTGCTTCCCCTTAAGTTACAGCTTCTCTAAGCAAATGGTTTTTAAAAGGAAAGGACTATGTGCGGTATTATGCATTTTTTGCCCCAAAAATTAAAGTTTTATATAGAACTTTAAAAATAAGGTGGAAGATAGTTAAAATCATATTGGAAATAAGGGTGTAAAAGGTTATTACCACAATGACGTCATAATGTAGAAATGATGTAATGAAGATTGCCTTATTTTGATAAATTGATGTTTTGTTGCAAAATATGGGTGTTTTCCGATTGTTTTTCGACTGGGAAACATCGAGCGCAGGCTTGCTCAAGTACCATTTTTTAGTATAATGTGTATAATTATCTGAAGAAAGACATACGTTAAGATCGTACTTGAGCAGACCTGCGCTCTATACTTCCGAATGCAAAATATAAAGCAGATTGAGAATATTTTCATTTGTTTGAAAATTTGCAGGAATTAGCTCATGTAGGTGACGTCATAGATAAACAGCAAATGAGCAATGATGAGTAAAGTCAAGATTAAAGTGATAACACCCTCTTTACAATGATTTATGAACATTTGAATTTTATGCGATACTATTTAAACATTGATTAAAATAGGAGGGCAGATATTTGACCATACCGCCGCACATAGTCCTTTTTAAAGATTTTTCTCTATATATTCTGATGTAAAAATTTGCCCCCCCCCCCCTGTTGTGACCCCATCCTACCCCCGGGGATCATGATTTGAACACATTTGAATTTACCCTACCTGAGGATGCTTCCACACAAGTTTCAGCTTTCCTGGTTGTTTGGTTTCTGAGAAGAAGATTTTTAAAGATTTACTCTATATATTCCTATGTAAAAATTCGACCCCCAATTTTGGCACCACCCTACCCCCGGGAGTCATGATTTTCACAGCTTTGAATCTACATTACTTAAGGATGCTTACAAACAAGTTGCAGCTTTCCTGGCTGATTGGCTTCTGAGAAGAAGAATTTAAAAGACTTTAATCTATATATTCCCATGTTAAAATTCTACCCCCCCCCCTTTTGTCGCCCCACCCTTACCCCGGGGGTCATGATTTTCACAACTTTGAATTTACCCTACATAAGAATGCTTCCACACAAGTTTCAGCTTTCCTGGCCAAATGGTTCTTGAGAAGATTTTTGAAAATTTTACAAACATTTTCAATAATTTCTAATTATCTCCCCTTGGAAAAGGGCGTGATCCTTAATTTTCACAACTTTGAATGCCCTTTGCCTAAGAGTGTTTTGTGTTAAGTTTATTTGAAATTGGCTCAGTGGTTTTGGAGAAGATGTTGAAAATGTGAAAAGTATACAGACGGACAGACAGACGGACGGACAGACGGACGATTGCGACAGACAAAATGTGATCAGAAAAGCTCATTTTAGCTTATAGCTCAGGTGTCAGAGCTAAAAATATGTTTATACTTATCTAGCGTTTTTAAGTTTTAGATTGGTAGTAAACCATTTACATTAATTTGTGAAACATTAACAAATTGTTTTAACAACTCTAGAGCTGTTTGAATAGATGTTGTATGCATAAAACGATGAATTTGAATCGGGTCGGGTTAGGTTACAGTCTTTTATCTGAACTTCTTTTTTTGGGACAGTGATAATAGTCATAGTAAAATTTTGCTGGGAAACCTATTAAAAGAACAAAATTTAGAAAAGAGAAACGACGCACTGTAAAGCCACTTCCTGGTTTGAAATAAAATAAAAAAGTTTGCATTTTTTATTTTCCCAGTCGGCTGCATCAAATGGAATAGAGGCCATATACATGAAGCATTGTATCATATTTAAATATATATATAGTTTTATTTATATCTCTTTCTATATATATATATATATATATATATGCCGAGCGCATATCACAATTTCAACGAGTTGGATAAAGCAGATATTAAATCACAAAATTATAGATGTTCTATTTATCTCATACAATTTGATTTATATAATGAAGCTTTTGAGACAGCCCCTCATGTGACCCGAGTTGATTGTTTTTCAAAGATTAAACGATGATGCAACGTTGTGTTATGCGGTTATTGTGACCTTGCGCAATACAATTTAGTACATCATTTTGGAGATAAATCTAACTGTTTTAATGTACAGGTTCACTGAAATAAACCTTGAAATATTTTTTTATCTCTTAATAGCTTTTATTAGACCTCAAGCACTTAATTAAATGGCAATACTGATCAGAAGACTTGAATATTCAAGTTTGTTGACATACACAAAAGTTGCGAATGCTCGTTTGTTTGACTCGAACAAGGAACAGTTGTTGATGTTTTATAAAACAAACAATAGCCTTGTTTAATAAAACAAACACTAGCCTAATGATTCGAAGTTGAAAATATTGAATAAGGGTGCTTACTGGTGGTGAAATAAACGTCTTGGGAGACATTATTTTGGTAAGTCCTCGTATAGAAATACAACCAAAGCGTGTTTCCATCGCGTCGCGTCGTCAGGGTGAACTCCTTGATAGCAACGTGATTTGCAGTTTTATAAACTACACAGTCATGTGTTTTCCATCATATTTAAAATATCAATCTTTTACAAAATCCATTTAAAATCAATTTTTGGTAGTAGATATAGTTATGTGGAGAATACTTGAAAATCTTCGAAAATAGGTCACTGAAGCATTGAAGCGAGGGACGGTCTCAAAAAAAAAATCGGACCGGAAGTATTTGATCACCTGTTTGATAAAGCAAAGGTTTATCACACGGGTAGTATACACCACACGTATTATATATATATATATATATATATATATATATATATATATATATATATATATATAATTATATATTATTATTATTATTATTATTATTATTATTACTATGCCCTAAAAATTGGTGAATTACACCGGAAATATTTATATAACTCTCCCGGAAACAGTTATATTTTACAGAAAATAGTTATATTGCCCTCCAGAAACTGTTATATTACCCTCCCTGCGATAATTCTGCATATTAATTACGTCGAGTTCGAAATTTAGCTAGACTAACGTAAACAGTTCCTCGAGGACAGCGTCTGCTATTCAGAGAAACTTGCTCTAATTGTTTAATTAGAAAAATTATCTACTTATTGAAAGCACCGATCGACATTCTACAAAACATTGATTTGTAAAATATGAAATTGCATAAATAAATAAGATTGTTAATGAGGTAGATATGTTCTTTAACTGATTTTGAGTTTTAAAAATGTTATATAAAATATATTCAAGTGCTTTCGGGCGACAGTACAAGGATATGTGTCCCTCGGTGATAGGAAAGCTTCGGGGTGTTATGTTGCCCGATGCCGAAGGCTTTCCTGTCACCTCGGGGCAAATAGCCTGGTATGTCTACGTCGAAGCCATGTAATATATATGTATAGTGTGTGTGTGTGTGTGTGTGTGTGTGTGTGTGTGTGTGTGTGTGTGTGTTTACATACATGTAAACATCCCATCGCCACCTTAGATGAATGAGTGAGTCATATTTTCCTTTGGCTTCATTTACTATTATAATACTGAGAAACGATGTTTTTTTTTTCACCTAAATGAACAATTCCTCAACGCATAAATGCTACTTTAGTAAAAAGAGAGAAAAAAATCAATAGTCATAATTTTGCACCCACGACTGCCTAAAAATATATTGCTGCGCAAAGTCATGCGTTCTCAGACAGTACTCGGCCTCATTGAGTGTAATTTGATTTTTCATCAACTTATAGATTGTTCGTATTTCATACCGATTTGAAGTATACCAGGTGGACAAATGCCCGATGAACAAAAGTGAGTTTGAGGAAGCAGCGATAAGAAGGAACTGTTCCCGAGACACGAGATACCTGTGTGCTCCAGATAGAAACCTGTCCAATCTCATAGAGTTCTGTACGGACGTCCGGAAATCTCTCTTTGGACCAGGTATTTAATGCTGTAGTGTACTTTACATTAATTCAATTTTGTTTTATATACTATGGTTAAACATAAAAATGTTTATTATTATGATGCCTTCTATATTTTATTTAAAAAATATTTATGAATTTAAAAGTTTTATAATTAACAGATAATTGTGTACGATTGGAAGGAAGAGGTAACTTGAATCATTATAATTGTGAAGAATTTAGCAGCGGATGTCCATCGACTCCTTATTTCGACGATGAGATATATAAATGTTAGTTATCTGTTTTCTTTTTTAAACTAAAAACAGTTTTATTGTACTTTATTGTATTCAATCTTAAACTATATGTGCATTAATACATATACTTGCCATTGTAATAGTGGTTATTGTAAAAAGCCGCGTAATTTCATTGCAAACTAATTTGATTTCTAAATCAGTTCATATTAATAAACAGCTATGTTATTCTTAAAAAGTTTAAGAACAACTCAATTGAAAAGAAATTCCTAATTACCTACCCTAGTATAGTGACAAAAGTTAGTAAATTTGCCGCCATTTTAAATTCTGATTCTTGTTGGGGGGGGGGGGGGGGGGGGGGGGTTGTAAAAATAAAGTCAATAACGATACATAAACATCGTCGATTGTTTTTGTTTTTAAGTATAAGATCATTCTGGGTACGACTGTGCCAGCACTTCAGTGTTTAGAGGTAAAAGTGTATGCTTCTACTTTCGACTGCCATTACAGTACATGTAACTTACAATAGATACCAAACGACAGGAAATACCAGATGAAATGAAAACGATTATTTTGGTGCTATTTAACAGTGATTTCAATCAAAAAGAAATTTTTAGAGAGTTAAAAATAAGTCCAGTAACTATCTGCAGATTTTTGAAGCAGTATTATTCGAGCGGCTCATTTAAAAATCGCCACCAATCAGGACGACCTAAAAAGATGGACGATCGAGGTAGCCGGACTCAAAATTGAATCATTCGAGAAAATTTGACATCAACGCTGGTGAATATTACTGATGAATTTGACACTTTTAATCATGTATCTGTGTCAAAAAGGAAAGTCCAGCGATTTATTCATAAAAATGACACGAGAAAGCGAGCTATCGCCGATAATTTGGGAGTTGTGCATACAGAACTTGCATACCTCAATCCCTCGTCGACTACAGTTATTTATCAAATCAAAGGGTCATAATTCATAATATTAGGACAAAACAAAACTGAGCAAACAGATAAGTAGGTTTTTTATTACCTAGATTTGTTAACAATTAAAAAAAATATGATTGTATTATAACGCCCAAATACGTGCACTAGTTTTAATGCGCTAGAATTTAATGGTACTAATTGTTTTCACTCAATTTGCGTATAAATAAGGTTAATTAGTACAAAAATAGCGCACGTTTTTGTGCGGAATAAATACACAATATTTTCAATGAGTGGCACTGTAGCTCCTAGGTCGTCTAATGAAGTTTTTCAGACCGGGAGCTACGGACCTGCAGCTAACTGATGTCAGCAGGTCATTGAAAGAACTAGTCAGTTGCCATAATCAGGAAATGCGCATTTTTTAGGACTAATATGCCCCGAAGCAAACAAACTTATAACATCCAAACACTCATTGGTTTACTGACGAACTTAGAATGGCAAAACGTGAAAAACGAGGTGTGCGAAAAATATGATTAACATTGTATATCTGGAAATCTTCAAATCCAAGTCATTACAGTCATGTCAGTCATAACTACTGTCATAAAAAAGAATTGTACAAAAAGAGAGATCGCAGAGATCTGAAATGACCAGAAACATCTTAATAAAATTACAAACAATATTTTGGGCAGTAGCAATGCTCCTGTAATCCCTACTCATGACAACAAGGAGGAATTTGCAAACTTCTTTGGGAGATTTCTCAGTGGAGAAATATCTATCATCCGAGACCAACTTGCTATATCAAAAGAGGATTTAGGAATTGATGCCTTAAACACAGACATAAAATTTTGTGGATTTCCTTTGAACTATTTCTCATCAACAACAGAAACTGCAGTTTGTAAACTTATTCTGAGCTCAGCTTCTAATTTTTGTGAATTAGATCCCATCCCAACCAACATTCTCAAGTTGGTCACTGACATTCTTCTGCCTTTTGTTACAACATGAATCACCTAATCTTTGGCAGAATCACCAATGTCATCATTTTATAAACACGCTATAATCCGTCCACTACTGAAAAAGCAAGCACTTGACACAAAAGTTTTTAAGAACAATCGCCCAGTTTTTGACCTTCCCTTCATTTCAAAATTTCATAAAAAAAAGAGTTCACACATTCAGCATTATCCAATAGCAAATGATCTGCAAGATTCTTACCAATCTGCATACCGTGTACATCATTCTACAGAGACAACTCTTCTAGAGGTACATCACGACATTGCGGCAGCATTTGATTCCAAATCATGTGCAGTTCCCCTGATTTTGGGCTTGACATCGGCCTTTGATGTGATTTAACATTCTATCTTTGTTAATAGCCTTGTATTTTCATATGGCATACGTGATAACCCTTTCATTTGGATAGAATCTTATCTCAATAACAGATATCAGCGAGTTGCGGTCCATTCATCTGTCAGTTGATTGTCAACTGAATTATGGAGTATCACAAGGGTCTGTCTATCCCCATGCTCTACTGCATGTTTTCAAAACCCATATGAATATCTGTCAATGACATGGACTGTCTTACCATACTTATGCTGACGATACCCAAGTTTTTTTTTTACGGTTATCAAGCCAAGTGCGACATTTGACACAGTAGCAGCTAGGCTGGAGGCATGTTTGTCTGATATCAGTGATTGGATGAAGACCAATATGCTAAAAATAAATCAGGATAAAACAGAACTCATCATTTTCTCCCCTTAAAAACAAATCTGGTGTATTTCCAAACTGCACTATTTTAGATAGTCAGATCATATTTTTATTACAAGTGTGACGATTAATTAAAGTTACTAAAAAAAATAATAATACCCAATCGATCATTAATAGACCACTTGGTACTTTTATCAAGGAAGCGCCCCAAACTACTAATTTCATGTAAAGGCCTCATAGAACTGGGTTTAGATGTTTGGTAGCCTCCTTTCCAGGAAATCAATTTGATTTTTAGATCATATTTTGTCTGTGCAGGATAGCACATTAAATCAACTTTTATGCATATGGAAACTGCGCAGTGTTTAGTAATAATCAAATAACGATGGAGGTCCGTAAACATCTTATTATTTAGGTTCAACTTCGAAGTTTTTTTTATCTAGTACATCACCTTTAGTTTCATTAAAATAAAATGTTAGTGAATAGTAATAGAGTAATATTTATACTCTATAACGAAGTTGTGCGTATGACATCAATATTTAACCGATAATAATATTTTTAGTAGAATGGGTTCACTGTCCGCTTATATTTTTCTTTGAAATAAATGTTTTAATTCAACCACAAATATACCTACACTACAATGATGTCAGTTTATTTTAAAACTTTCTTTAGTTTGATTTTTCGTAATTTTTTTTTTTTTTGGTTTACAGATCCAGCATGTTTATCTATCAACAGAGATATAAACTGCTTCGTTGGTGATATAAATTGTAAACAAAGGTAACGATATTTTGATTTTAGTGTTTAATAAAATCAACAAAGTATTATCATATTATGTTAAAGACTAAATCAATTGGTAATTATTGGAACGCGGGTTTGATAAGGCAACTGTCAGCGATCGATCGAGTAAAAATTCCTCTGATCGATATGACGTCACAATGAGCTGCATGATGTCATATTTTACTCAAGAAACCTGTCAATTTTAACTTTATCTTTGGTCTAAATTATGAAAACTAAAGGCGTAAAATGTCACTAGAAGCTCTTTTAACAAATACTAGACTTTCACCCGTGCGTGCACGGGTTGACATTGCATATGATATCGGAATAATCTAATATTATTCTAATAGAATAATCTAACTGTGTATCGGGACAGGCCTTCACCACAGTTAAAATGCCTCCTATATACCCGTAATGTAGCAAAAAACTGCAGAATCGCTCCGATTGTGAGAAAATTGATGAAACTTTATTGAAAATAACAGTCAAATTATTCATAACAAACCATTTTGATGCTGTAAATACATTTCATCTAAAAATTTAATTCATATTAATGAAGAATTCAACACTTTTTCACCAACGTTTTTTACTCGCTTCAAATTTACACACCATGTAGACATTCGGAACTCGGTCATATCAAATGAACTGAGTTAGAGTTATCTCCCGTATTTCTTTGATGAACAGAATATATACATGTAGCAAACTTTCAATGAAAATTTACACGTATTTGTATTATCGTTTCTGAATTTATCCATGCAAATGTGTTATTGTGGAAACATAAACTAAAGAGCCTCACGTGATTTAGCGTGAATGTAATGCGCATGCGCAAGATTGTAAAATCCAAAAAATCCAGATGATTTCCGGATTTTTAAAAGGAATTTTCGTTGATTATTAATTAGCGAAGCTTGATTGAGAAAAAATAAAAACAAATTGCTAATCTTCAAGTACCAATGATGTTTAAAATATATAAAACAAAAGACAGTACTCTTCCGATTTCTCGGTATTAAAGCCCAAAAATTCGAGTCTATTATTTTAATATAGTAGTATAGATATCTTCGATTTCTCTGTATTACGTATCGTTAACATTGATGACGTCACAAGCATGTTTAATAGAGAAGATCAATGTCGGGAAACAAATCATCGGAATGCAGTGTAAACAATGCCAAAAGAAGACTTATTTAATACAGATACCCAAGAATTAGATTAGTGTCAGTTAAGATATAACCAGGATAATACAGGTATGGATATGAATGTTATAAGGTAAGCAGATAGACATTTATGTGGCTTGACCGGCCTTTCCTTTGTCAGTATGTACAAAAAAGACAAAAGTGTAACACTAGCCCGAATATTATGAAAGATGAATTTGGCAAATATCACAAGCACATGACCTTAAATACTTGAATAATGCTGCTAGAATCCTTTGGTTTGTTGTTATAAATGAAAATTTCGTTGTATTTTCAAAGAAATTGAAAAAGTTGAGGAGGTTTCCGGTAAAAAATGACAATATTTATTTTATGTGATTAACAATAGGATTCTAGCAGCAATATTAATAAACATGAACTTATTGCCGATCGAATTATTGTGTCATACATACAAATAAACTTCGGGGTAGTGTAACACTTTTTGATTTTTTGTTAAGGTACAAAATTGATCTATTTTTAACTGTCACGTGATACCATGGCACGGCAGCTTCAGAGATCGACTTCATTCCGAAGTAGAAATATAATATCTTGTTGAATACATTCACTTGATATTAATATTCAGCACTGTTTTCATAAAATAAAAAAATTTAAATGACCATAATATCGGCGATCATTAAACTGAGTTGCCTTAACCTACCCGCGAAGCAAATCATTGCATCCTCTGATTTTGATACTAATTGTGTCAATTAAAGCTGCTTATATTTCTATCATTAGAATGTTAACAAAGAAAACAACTTTCCATTTGCTTTCTTCGTTTTAATTTTCTGTCGCCATCGATTTCATATAATACAATATACAATCATGTGGACATTTTTCCTGTATACATATACTGTATCAATGCACGATGCAATTGTCAGGCTTGAACCATTGCTGACCCTAGCTAGTACTTGCAACCAATGTTGATGCTTCAATTGTAATTTAAACAATCACTCTCTGTCACCTTTTGGGTTTTAAAATGAATAGGTTACAGAGCGCCAACAATTTCTTTTCCTTTTTCTCGGATGCTCTTTGTATGTTCTCACAGAAAAACATAAATGTTCACTACACGTCTCATAACCCCCTGCTCCTCAACAGCAATACACTTTCTAAGATTGATTTATAACTTTCTCGTCAAACTCTATATCAGCAATCATTGATTCTTTCCCAAAAGGGAGGACTCGTTTAAAAAATGATATCATTTTTACCTCACCTGAGCTGAAAGCTCAAGTGAGCTTTTCTGATCAAAATTTGTCCGTTGTCTGTCGTCGTTGTCGTTGGAGTTGGCGTTGTCGTTGTAAACTTTTCACATTTTCATCTTCTTCTCCAGAACCACTGGTCAGATTTTAATCAAACTTGGCACAAAGCAGTAATGGGTGAAGGGGATTCAAGTTTGTTCAAATGAAGGGCTACATCCTCTTTAAAGGGGAGATAATTTAGAATTATTGAAAATTTTTTGGCATTTTTCAACAATCTTCTTCTCAAAAACTATTAGGCCAGAAAAGCTGTAACTTGTATGGAAGCATCCTCAGGTAGTGTAGATTCAATTTTGTTCAAATCATGGTCCCCGGGGGTAGGGTGGGGACACAATGTGGGGAATGGATTTCTACAAAGAATATGTAGAGGAAATATATAAAAATCTTCTCCCCAAAAACTATTTGGTCAGAAAAGCTCAAACTTGTATGGAAGCATTCTCAGATAAGGTAGATTCAAGTTTGTCCAAATTTTGATCACCGGGGGTAGGGTGGGGCCACAATGGGGGGGGGGGGTGAATTTTTACATAGGAATAAAACATAGAAAAAATCTTTAAAACTCTTCTTAACAACTATTTGGCCAGGAAAGCTCAAATTTGAGTGGAAGCATCCTTAAATAGTGTAGATTCAAGTTTGTTCGAATCATGGTCCCTGGAGGGTAGGGTGGGGCCACAATGGGGGGATGGATTTTGACCTGAGAATATAAAGAGGAAATCTTTAAAAATCATCTTCTTAAAAAATATTTGGCCAGAAAAACTCAAACTTGTGTGGAGGCATCCTCACATTGTGTTCATTTAAGGTTGTTTTTTTTTTTAAATCATGGTCCCTGAGGGGTAGGACGGGGCCACAATGAGGGGAATAAATTTTTACATAGGAATATATAGAGAAAACTTTTAAAAAATCTTCTTCAGTCCAAAAAGCAGAAACTTATATGAAAGCACGGGTTGTGCAGATTAAAGTTTGATCAAATCATGATTCCCTAGAGAAAAGTGGGTCCACAAAGGGGGATGGGGTTATATAGGAATAGAGAAAAATCTTCTTACATGTACAATAACAAAAGGGGCTTGGTATCAACCATATAAATATGGATAAAAATTGGCTGATTTTTAAAATTTTTTGAGCAAGATCTCATTACTGTACTTAGTTGTAAAGATATTTTAATGTTGGTAATGCTAAGAGTTAAGGCTATTGTTGCTCAGGTGAGCGATGTGGCCCCTGGGCCTTTTGTCTATTAACACAATTAAAAATTGACCTTTACATCTATAAATTAGAGGCATAATGTATCATCTTTTTAATAAGCTGACAAAGAAGTTTATTTATTAATGATTTTTTATACCCGCACTTTCTAAAGAAAGTTCGGATATATTGTTGTTACCCTGTTCCGTCCGTCCGTCCGTCCGTCTGTCACGTTTTACTTTTTCAAACTGTCCTAAAATCTTATAAACCAGCAAACTGAACTCTTGGAGTTTGATTTAGGGCTTTCATGTTGTTTTGTAAAAAGTTGTCAAAAATTCTCAGTAGTCCTGAGGGTCAAATAATTGGTATAAAATGATGTTTTTCACCAAAAAAACTTCTTCCTCGAACTCCTCCTACATTTTCAATAATAGACAAATCATATTTTAGAATATGTTTTGGGGTATCCTATAGATCCGCAATAAGGTTTCGGAAATTTCAATTTCGCCCTTGGGGTCATTTGGTGGCTGAAAAATGACCTTTTTTATACAAAAAATGTGCTTTCAAAAACGGCAACATTTTTTGCAGTAGCCAAATGATCTTCTAGAATATGTTTGGGGGTTTCATTTTGAAGTGTGATCAGGTTTCAGAATTTGTTTTAACACATGGATCAGTGGGCAACAAAAAATGATGTTTTTTTAAAAAAAAAAAAGTATGGTTCCCAGAACTCCTCTTACAACTTTTGGAGTAGCTATGTCATCTCTTGATTTAATGAATAGACACATCATATCTTGGGATATGATAGAGGCTGTCATATAGATGTGACGTAAGGTTTTAAAAATTTAAATTTCATCCAGGGAGTCAAATAATAGCAGAAAATTTACGTTTATCACTCTTAAAAAAAACCTAGATCCCAGAATTCCTCTTTTGATTTAATGAATACTGAATAGAATCATCATATCTTGAGATAGTATAGGGACTGTCCTATAGATGTGAAATAAGATTTTGAAAAATTTAATTTAATCCGGATCTAGAGGGGGGTCAGGGGTCCAGATCCCCCCTTCAAAATTTCAAATTTCTTTAAATTACATTCAATTTATAAAATTGCCAAAATTATACCCCCCTCCGGGCAAACTCAAATAAATGTTGCCCCCTCTTCCCCTGGAAATATTTTCTGGATCCACACATCTACTTATCCCTCCCTAGATTTTAAATAAAAAGACGATTTTTTTCTCTTAAATTAAAAAAAACATTGCATTTATTTTTGCTTAAAAAAACCCCTGGCATTTACACTTTTCTTAATTAATTGTCGAATGATCTATTAAAATTAAATCTAAAAAATTTTATAAAGTGGTAAAAAATGTTTTACATAAAAAAAAATCACATTACACCTTGCATAATTCACCAATGATCAATTGAGATATGATCAGAAGTCTTATTTTCTAACTTATATTCAAGGTAAAATTAATAACAATAAATGATTAAAATCAAATGTTTATCCTCCAAACCCCCATCAGATTCAGAGTCTTCTTACATTCTTATACATGTGTTCAGTTGCAAATTTTAAATCATTTCTTGATTTGTATTTTTTTCTAGATGCACATTAAGATTTTGGAAATTGTTTTTTAATTTTCATCGATAAGATAAACAAAATGTTATATGTATTCGGGGCAATTGTAATCCTAAACAAAGCAGGGTCATCATTAGGCTAGAAATTACCCACATCGATAAAACACTACATATGAATCAGGTAAAATTCTTTATTGTGTCTAGTTCTTGAAATTCAGGGTGTCTCATAGTCCGAAATATCTGCTGTTTTCCTGGCTTTATTAACGATTTTGATATTCCTGTGTATTGTTTGGTAATTTTACTATATATATTAATATAAATGATTTTTTCAAGGGGGAAGGGTCTGGACCCCTCACTCCCATCCTTTCTCTAAATCTGTGCGCACGATGATGTTGGCACCTAGCTGGAAACAAATCCAAATTAAGCCGGCAACCGCCGAGTGGACGGGGCATAATTTAATTTTGTTTGTAATAATTATATAGATCATACTTTCTATGATATGAAATGATTATTGATTAACTTAAAATTAACATGCAAACAGTTCAACCACAAATTGTACATAAAGGGCCGCTCATGTGTATTATGTGGATGTGGCCTTCATTTTTACTAAAACTGGTACAAAACAGTGTTATTTAGGAGCAAACACTTGGTGCGAGTATTACTGTCAAATGACAGCATCTAGTTTTTATTTATAATTTTTATTATTATATAATATCATATTAAGTATTTGAAGTACATCAATTTTATTGAAAATGTCTAAAGTTTTTGTTTAATTTTTGATTGTGAGGACAGTCTGTTTTTGTTTTTAAACTGGCCTTGGAAACAGTGATAAAGAAATCAAAATATACTTTGAAATTGTAAATCTAATGCAAGTAAGTTTGGTTTCATCAGTGGATACTTTTTTCTTTTTTCATTGTAGAATTTGTAATACATTCAATTTTGGAATGTGTTTGAATAAATCTAAAACTGAGGATTCTTCATCAAATATGAAGACACATACACCAGAAACAGAAACAAACATAAGCAAGGTCATCATTTTTGTTGTTTATGTTTTTATTTCAATCATGATTGGAATAATAGGAGCTACTTCCTTTTGCAAAAGACTGGGAAAGAATAAAGGTAATTTTAAAATATATTAAAAATATAACAGTTTTTTTACGTGCCACATATTGTGGTATCAACATTGTTCGTGGGGGAAGAGGGATGTTCGTGTCTCTCGTGAGTAACACTTGCCCACGAACTTGTCCCGGTCGTATTTAAATGCACTTGTTTAATATTTATTTAAATTATCCCGAACTTGCAAAAAACAAAATTATGTCGCAACGAACCAGGACATTTTGGCTATTCACGACATTGTCCACCACGCATAAAATGATTCAATAGAACCCGGTTTTCGACTTGTTTATACTATTATTCCTATTTTAATAAGACATGTCCAGGGGAATAAGCGCATTACTTTAAGAGCAGCAGGACGTTGATCACGTGATCTCTTGTGATCCCACGGAAGTTCTTTTAGATTTTTACGTAATAAACAATGTTGAATTCACCTTGTTATCTTAGTCTTATATATTCGTGTACAGATATGTTGAGAAAACGTCTCCATTGCGATATTTTGTAAAAACAAAAAACGTAACAATTGATCAGAATGTGTGCTTATTAAAACAATAACTTGATATTTTTTGCCATACAATTCAGCTAAAAGGTGTCTTCTTAGATGTATTTATGTGTAATGAATAACTCAAACAACTTCACGTCTTAGGTGTTAATTTTATTTACTTCTGTATTATCCATATTGTGATATCAAAGAATAACATTAACAGTCTCGTTCTCCAGTTAATTGGTTTTGTTGATTTATAATTTCTACAAATGTCTACCGCACATTACATTACACATATATCTTATATTTTTATATCCCAGTTTATCTTAGTTTTTGATTGTTTTTATACAATTTTTTGTTTATTAAAATTTTTGAAAAAGAAATTGCTCTCTTTAGATAGATTTTGTACATTCAACACCCTACTTTTCAAAATTTTAAAACATGCTGATAAAAGAATCGGTAATTTATTACAGTAAATCCCTGCATTTGATTACTTTTCATAAATGTTTGAATATTAAATCAAACAGTGATCCAAATGTAAAACTTGCAAATGCAAATTTCAGTTGTTTTAAATTTAAAAAATGGTGTTCCCACTGAATTTATCTTTGTTTCTCAAAATTTCAGTACTCTGCTATATAGTAATACCTCATTTTGTCTTCTGGTGAAAAGTATCATCTTTTATTAAAATTTGAAATTAACATTAAAATACCAGAATTTATTTATTATAAAATATATTCCAGCTTTGATGAGGCATATATTTTTATAAAAAATATATTCATACTTTAAAAGCAGTTTTATAGCAAGAGTTTATTGTGTTTAAGACATACAAAATATTTATTTAATCAGATTTTATAAATTTAGTGGTTTTACAGCTTATTAAACTTAAAATCATTTTGTGCACAATCGGTGACCTTTTTGCACTAAGCATACTCCAAATTTAAATAAAAGCATTTTTCTGCCTACTCGGACATACTATGAGCTTTTTATTTTAAATATGTTACATTCGTGTTAGAATGAAGCAATACACTTAAATTTATTGAAATCCAAGACATTGCATGTGCAAAACCCTGCCTGATTTTTCCTTGGACAGCCTCTTAAATATAACATAGCAAGAAAAATATTTGGTAACGTACATTTAGTACAATCTTGAAATTGTAAATACGAAAACAGGTTGTTTTGCTTAATATCTCCATAATTATACTGTCTGTAACATTGCATTGTATGATCAATATATATACAAACTGCTTTCCTGCAATTTGCATTTCATTCAAAGATAGAATAAAGGACCAAAAAGATAAAGAGATATTTGAAACGTTTCTCAGCCAAAAAGAAAAGCTAACCATCCGCAATGTTAGATGTATACTAGTGGGATGCGGCGGAGCAGGAAAAACGACACTTCTTGGAAGATTGAAAAATGAAACATATAAAGATCTAAAGAATATTGAAACGACAGAACTGGTTGACGTCTATGAAAACTACTTCGTCGTTTATGAAAATGAAAACACAATTAAAAGTATGTTTCTTTTTTTTTTATAGACAAATCCAATTTTTTCAGGAATAGTTTCATGTAACTGATATGTTGGTACAGGCTAGTTAGTTAGATTCATTCATTATTCGACCATTAAAAGCAGCTTCTCGTACTGTGCAATTGTCTGTAGATGTATATATTTGAATTTTGTTATATGTGTTAATGTTATATTGTTTGAATTGTTCATTTATTTCAAGACAACTTGTTTGTTGCGCTAAGCAAAAAGACTACCGGGGTCATTTTTCAATATTAAATTATGGAACCTAAGATGTTGAGCTAACTATAGTCCTGTTGGATTTTTTGTATTCCCAAAAAAAAAAAATAATAATAAAAACCTTTATGTTGGTATTGACGTTTCATAAACTTAGATGACATGGCCAAACTGTTAATCAAGTAGGTCAATAAATTAACAATTAATAAATTAATTGGAAGAAAATTTGTCAAATAAAAAGGCTAATGGTTACACAACTAGGTTTGAATTTCTCGAATTAAGTGTAATATTGGAAATAGGTATTGATTTAATTCGTGAACACATTCTTAAAACGGGAGTATTTTGTAAAATCTTTATTATATTAATTGAAAGCGATATACAACACTATTTTTGATGCATTTGGTGAATTTTTATTCGTATTTCCCAATCAACTGGCATGCGCATCCTACCACGTCAAGCAATCTATTTGAATCGGATTGGCCCTAGTTCTCAAAACCATTAATCAAAGATTTTCTTCTGATATGTCAAGTATCTTTTTTCTGAGGGTTAAAAAATGTACACCGTTTATTCAAAATTTTATCAAAACATTTCCCCGTATTATCTTTTGGCTCATTTTTCCCTATTAAGCGCTGTTTACACAAAATTTGGATCAATTTGTAAGTTTTCCCAAACATGATCCTCCTTGTTTCTTATTTCTTTGACCAATTTTACGCAAAATATCTTTTTATTGTATTGATCTTAAAATTGCCAAGTTGTTTTTACATTCATATTTTTATCCATTCATTTGATTGTACATTGAGGGGAGATTCTCAAAACTATTATTTATAGATACTCATTTACATATTAGGCAGATTTAGCTAGATTTTTAGCTCAACTGAAGATTTTCTGATTAAAATTTTGTCTGCCGTCTGTCGTCGCTGTCGTCGTCGTAAACTTTTCACATTTTTTTCTTCTCCAAAACCATTCGGTCGATTTCCGTCAATATTTAGCACAAAGCATTGCTTGGCAGGGGGGAATCAAGTTTTTTTCAAATGAAGGTCATGATTTTTTTAAAAGGGGATTTAATTTAGAATTATTGAAAATTTGTTGGTATATCTAAAAAAAATTCTTCTCAAAAGCATTTGGCCAGAAAAATTCCACTCTGTGTGGAATCATTTTAAGGTAATGTAGATCTAAATTTGTATAAATCACGACCCCGGAGGCTAGTTTTGGTCACCATGAAGGAATGAACTTTTGCATAAAAATATATATAAAAAATCTTTAAAAATCTTTTTTTTTAAAAAAAGCTCACATGTGTGTGTAAGCACCCTAAGGTAATGTAGATTCACATTTTTTGAAATCATGATCCCCGGGGTTAGGATGGGTTCACAATGGGGGATGTAAAATTTAAAAATAGGAAGTTATAGAGAAAAATCTTTAAAAATATTCTTGAAAAGCATTCTATATATATTCTATATATTGTATATCTATATCTTTGTCATAAAATTTCAAATCAAACTAAAGTGGATTTGAATGTTTTCCATAGAAATTAACTTCAATTTTAATGTATCAAAGGATCGCCGAAAGAAAGTACGGCCCACTTAAAAATTGTCCAATTTTTTTTATTGAGTTTTTCGATAAGAATATTTACTGTTTTTATAAAACATTACAACACTTCATCATCTTCTATTGTGATGTAGTGTGTCTAGTGTACGTCATTTTCATACGTCATTTGAAGCTATTTTCAAACTAGCAGAGGACTTTTAAAAGATATTACTGCAAGAATATGTCTTTAAAAACACCTGAAAAAGCGACGTCAGCTGACCGCAAGAAATAGCGCGCCATCATAAAATCGTGTCGACTGAGGTAAAACATCGATAGAAACAAAACAAACGATGAAGGAAACAGAAAATAACATCGAAATAGTTCGAGTTTACTCATCCACAAGTGGCACAAGCGATACTTTGATGGAGTATGCGATTGTACCCTCTGACCAAACAGTAAATGCGGCATATTACTCTCACGTAAACCGTGCGGCCTGTAAAGACAATGTATATATAATGATAAATCCAATACAGAAATGTACATTGTTCCGATTTTTATTTATATACATTATTATACTCTATATAAAAAATGTTTGTTACATTCCTGATAATGGCGCCGTTATTTTGAATAAAATTACATGTGTCACGAATTTTTTGAACAACCCTCGTACGCTATTTGTCATTGGTTTGTAAAATATATATTGTTGCACGATTGTCAAATATTGTTTTAAAATAATGAATACCAGGATAATTATCTTAAGCAAATGCTAAGTTGTTAAAAAACGAATAAATAGTGTGACGTCATCAATTAAATTTCAAAGGAAGGCCTCTGTCAACGAGATATTTAAATTACGCAATCGGTATTCCTTGATTTATTCATTGTTTCGGGGGATGGGTTTTTTTTATACAATCGCAGTAGGTGTGAATTATTTATGAAATGAATTCAAAAGTTATTAATTTATATATATATATATATATATATATATATATATATATATATAATTAAATTTTTTGGCAATTAATTATTGATAAAAAATGATTTTTTGATCTTTTAAAATACATCAATTTGTACAACAGTAAAACGTAATCTCAAATGAATTGATACTTTTTTGACGTTATCCTTACTATGACCTAGAAAAACTTCTTTATACGTTACAGATCATTTTTAGCTATTCAAATAGCGCGAAACAATCAAAACTAAATATTTTACAATGCCTTTACGAATTTCTTTCGAGAAACCTTAAGTGCTTTATTTACGTTTATGTAATAGATTTCACTTAAGATTTTATTTGCAAGTTACCTTTTTCCCTGCAAGGATCTCAATTTACTTAATAATTCTTATCAAAGAGGGAAACATATTAATAAACACAAATTCTTATAGTCAGGAAGCAAATTGAAATTATATACCTCAACCACAATGTGTTTTGTTTTGCGTAAAAAATTCTAACTAAAATATTTTCTTTAAGAACTTTTGGAAAATTGGTTGTGTTCTTTAAACGATGTATTTATATTCAACAGTATAATTTGGTTCTAAAATTTAGTTTTAGTTGTTCAGTTTATATGTTTTATATCATGTGCTTATTTCCACAGTTTTGAATTACTTAAAAGAGTGCTATCATAATGTTAACCAAATTTTACAAGAAATAGTAACATACTATTAAAAAAAATAAACCTAAAGCCCTTAAGTTTTTAAATACGATAAAATTTATCGTTAGATTTTTTAAAAAGGGTTAAGGATCGTGATCTCATAGTTAGGGGGCAATCGGAATACAAAACGGAAAAAACAATTGTAACTAAAAATGTCAACTCTAAACACTTAAAAAAACTACATAGGCTACGGTGATAAAATTTAAGCTTTAATCCCCAAAAGTATGTTTCAACAAGCATGTTTTTGTAAGTTGTGGTTGTTTAATTCTCCTTTAACAAGCTTATTGACTTGATATTAACCCTCTCTTTAATAAAATTTGACAGCCAACATTTTCTTGTTTTCAAACCACGTCTAGGCTTAAGGTAATTCATCTTTATTGTTTTCATTTTGCAAATCTCATCAGTTTGATAAATGTCTGTGGAAACTTTACTTAAAAATAATTGCATTGCGTTGATCACCTTATATTTTAATTACCTTAAACTGTCTTTCTACCAATGAAATCGCATCTTGTTATAAAATACATTTATAAATCAACGCTTTTCATTCATTTTTGGATTTGTATTAAAATCAATGTTATATTATTTCAGGTGTCCAACTTAAAAGCAAATTACATGAACAATCGATTACTTTTCCCAGAAATGTTTTTAATAAAAATGATACGACAACACAGTCAGACAAATCATGTATTATAGCCGAGCAGCTGTCCAACGAAAGTGACGAAAGTGAAATTGAAGATGATGAAAACTGTGAAAATGGTACAAATTTAAAAAATAAAGTAAAATCAAGTAATACAGTTATCAGTATTTCCCTAGTATTTATTGCAGAATGTAATTGTTTTGTACTTCTACTTAACAGAATCAATAATCTACGAACGCAAAAACGAATTCGTACATCCATTATCTAAAGAAGAAGAAGAAAAAGAAGAAGAGAAAGAAGAAGAAAAAGAAGAAGAGAAAGAAGAAGAAAAAGAAGAAAACTTTCCAATATTGGAAGAAAATGAAACAAACGGTGAAATTACCTTTTCAGAATTAATGGATGCATGTAAAGACGTGTCTACTGAAAATCCTTTACGCCCTAGGATAACTTTTCTAGATTTTGCAGGACAAAGTATGTACTATGCTTTCCAACAAATTTACTTTAGTCCAAAGACATGTTATATTTTGGTTGTGGATATGACAAAGAAACCTGGTGGTGTAGTTGAATCAGATGTAAAATGCTGCAGCCTGTTTGAATCTTGGACATATAAAGGTATTAAAACAGTTTACACTCCAGTTTGGCTACAGTGTAAAGACATAATGTTTCGGACGAGAAATAAAAATTGATGCATTACTTTTTTTTATTAGATTATTACAAGTTTTGGCTTAAATCAATCGACAACTATAGTGATACCGACTCGCCTGTAATACTAGTGGGTACCCATGCAGACAAATTGTCAAAACAAGTAAGTTGTAAACTTGAGAAATTGCAAATAATACAAAATGTGCTGTGCATTTCTTATTGTAGCGTGTAAATTGTATTTTAAAGGGGGCCATTTAATTAGATTTCGCTAATAATTCTGTTTCGTAAAAATCTATAGATAACAAGTGATAAAATATTGCGTAGAAAGTTAATAAATATATTATTGTTTTTGATTGTTTTCACCTTTCAGGTAAAATACAAACTGTTCAGGTTTTATGGGACTCCTTTATAATGTAAAGAACATTTATTTAGAAAAAAAAATTCATCAAAATAAGTAATATCAAAAACTTTTTTGCTTTTAAAATTTCCAAAATTGTTACCTAACAGTTGGCGCAATGGTATGGAGCATCTTCTACTATTATGTCAGGCATGAATTTAAATCACACTTTAACTTTTATTAATTTTACCTTTACGATAATTCATAAAACATATTTTTTGACAAATTTTGTAGATAATATTCTGATAATAAAATACTTTTATCAACATTTATACCAAAAGGTTTCTTATACGACCACAAGCATTACTAATATAAAATACAATAATTTTCGTCATTTTCTAGGCCTGAAAGAACATCACGTGACATTCGTCCTTTTTTTCGATATTGATACGAATTGCACGACTTATATAGGAATTGTACAAAAACATAATAAATGGTAGTTTTTGAATGCATCATACTAAAAATAATGTTGGACAAACTATTCTACAATTCTATCCCATTTAGCCATAATCTCCACTTTTCGCTGTTATAAACCCGATATCGATAGCTCACTATTTCTTCATTTAATATGTCATAAAGGCGCAGATGACATTATAGTCAGCTGTGCAGAGAGAACAACCTATTGCTTTCATTTAAGCATTGAATGCTTATTTTTAGATGTCGTCGGTCCTGTAACACACCAAGCGGTGAAGACGAATTAAATACCGCGCGTTAGCGCGGTATGATAATTTGTCTTCACAAATTTCGATAAAAGGATTAGAGGTCTTCATACGAGTTGTACAAGTAAAACAAGTGATACATCGAATGCATTAATAACAAGGCGATTGTATAAAAATAAAGTTAGTTTAAAATACTTTCAAATCGTTCTAGGTAGTTTTAAACCAAGTCTCAGGTTACAATAGTTAAGCCTTAGTCACAACTGGCTGGTCGTACGTGCTTCTATGGGTGGTCTACGGGTGGATTTTAAGGAAAATCTTGCGAGGCACGCAAATGCATCTTACGGTTTTGGAAGGACGCACGATTCCCGTAAGCATGCACGGTGGCTGTTGTACGTGCACAACAATCACCACGGTTTCCTTGCGAGATCTAAAAACGTACGCTGCACTTGCGCTTTACTCAAGGAACCCGTAAGATAATCGTACGATTCGACTTGCGCGAATGACGAGAGGAGATCTTACTTGTCCCTTGTATTGCACGAAGGTTGACTGGAAGTCGCTTTGGATCACCATCAACATATAAATTGAACGCACAGTAAACGCACGTCATAATTACGTTAAGCGTACACCAATTGCTCGTCGTCGATTGGTGATTAATAATGGTCTAACTATTAGTATGAAAAACGTCAGTCAGCATGCAACCCAGTGGAAGATTGTATTTGCTGACAAGGTCGTTGTATCAGGGACGTATATACTAACGGGATTGGCAACTACCGCAAGTCTCGCGATATCTCGCACCAACCTATTCATACGATATTTAAGTCTCGCGAGATGTAAAATGGCCGATTCAGCGATGTAAACAAAAGATGTCAAAACTTTGACAAGCCGGTTTTTGCAGGTAAGTTTATATTTTTTACGTTTTTGAAAGTTGGTTTAACACTTAAATAGATCAAATATCAATTTTAAATATAAATATGTCTTACAAACGATTCAAAATGATAATTAATCAATAGCCAATTCATTCATTATACAGCAGGATACTTTTAAGTTTTAATTATGTTTCTACAAGGACATAGATAATGAACATCATCTCGATTTGATAAACTACCTGGTGTTTGTTGTTACAATGTAGGCCGCTGCTACTGTACGTCGTTTTCACACCTTTCTATTGTTTTGATAACACTTAATGATGAGCACATGGAGATGTGAGGGTACTGGGGTATGCACGGTGTACTGGGGTATAATGGGACGTCCCTAATTTAAAAAAAGGGGGGTTAATTGAAAATGTGTCCACGGGTCAGTTTTGGACAGGGGGTGTACAGGTTTTGCTCACAATGCTCCTCATACAGTCTGACAATGTGCATCCACGAGATGTCCTTTCCATCCTTCCACAAGGACCTGGACTTTGTGTGTGAGTAGGAATTGCTGAAACAGTTCCTGGCTGTCTTAATCAAATGTGGCACATCAGATATAAAATAGATGTGTCGTGTTGGGTCATATGGGTTTACTGTTTTGTGAGTAAATTGATCCCCGTCTGTGGCATGAAGTTTGAAAAATCTTCTGTTCGGTGATGCTCCATCACAGGTACAAAAAAGCACTTTTAGTTTTAGTGTCACTTCCAGTATGGAGATGGCCTTCCAAATAATTGGGTATAGGAAATCTGCAGTAATTCCAACTGTTGCAAAAGCTGCAAATGGAAATTTCAGGTCACTTGTAACCCCTCTCACCATGATCACAAGAATGCACTTTGCAACAGCTGGTGTTTTCTGCTTTATCACTCTCTCCAGTTCATATAGTTGATTGTTGATCTCACCCAAGTTCACATAACCAACAATTTCACCTGAATGTTTGTCATACACAAGATCTTCTTTAATCCTCACTTCATCGAACAATACTCCAACAAAACCTCTGTGCTCCGCTGAAAACATGTCTTTTTTCGAACACTCTTCTTTCAGCATTTTTGCAACGTCTGGCTGAAACCCCAACCTGCTCTCGATGTAGTGGGAATAATCATACAGGGTCCGCATGCTTGGTAATTGCACAAAACCGGAGTCCCTTAGGGCCTCATAGGCTTTTGAAGATTTCTGTCTTAAGTACAGGCATAACTTTATCATCATTGGATGCCACCGCATACCATGTTTCCCATGTTTTTCATATTTCTTCTGTTGCTCCCAAAAAAGTCTTTGATAACAACCAGGATCCGGATATTCTCGTTCCATATCATCCTGGCAGGTGGCCATCAGGTCCTTCATCTCATGGTTCTGCGTGTCATCTAGTCTGATGCCTTTCTCAATAGATGCATTCATCTCTCTCTTTAGTCGCTCCACTTCATTCTGTAAAGTCTTTATGTGGGCTTTCTGCACTGACAACTTCTTACAAAGCATTTCCCTTGTCATATCTGAATGCTTGTAGGTGCTGCTCATGGTGACTTCTCTTTTCTTCTGTTCATCTCTGCGATATTTTCTTTCCCTGAGAAGGCGTCTTAATCCAGAACAATTCACACATCTGGCTCCGAGAACTAGAAAGTCACATTTTGCTGAACGTATTGTTGAATTATACACAAGATTTCCCTGAACAGCACCAAAGTCTCCTTCTCGAAATGCAGAGATTTCTTGCGACGCTGAGTGAGACAATCCGCATCCTATAGGTGTGATTTCATGAAACTCTTCATCAGGATTCCCAACACATACACCATACGTTTCAAGTTTTGCAAGCAAGTTGCAAACATCTGCTGCTGAGCTGATCTGTCTAGGAAGTCCACTCCAAAATTCATGTGAATGTGAGACTAAAGTTCTATGCACATATATATCCACTTGAAAGTCACTCTTTATCACGACACACAGCTTCACTGAGGGGGTTGCTCCTTCATGTTGGTAGAACTCCACAATCTCTATGGCATGTTGTTGCTGATTGTACGTCAAAGTATATGGTGAGCACACAAGAGAAGCTAGATTTTCTTGAAGTTTGATTAGGGGGTTTTCACTTTCCTCTGCAGATACAGTCAAATTTTCAGACACAAGAAAATCAGCAGTCACATTCTCAACAGGCACAGATTCAGTTAACAAGATGACGTCAGTGGTGATCTGTTCTGTAAAACAGCAGTGGTCCATGGTCTGGCATGAATAGTCTTGGTCTGAGGGTTGGGCTGAGAGAGTGCTATAGTCATGGTCTGATGGTTGGGCTGAGAGAGTGCTATAGTCTTGGTCTGAGGGTTGGGCTGAGAGAGTGCTATAGTCATGGTCTGAGGATTGGGCTGCTGGAGATAAATAGTCGTGGTCCACATGAGGTTCTGCTGGAGTACTATCAGAGAGTACAAAGTCGCAATTATCGGACACACTTTGACTTCGATGTCTCTTGGAATGGTACTTTTTCCTTTGACCAATGCAACCACTTCTTCGTTTATGACGAGGCATTTCTCTGCAATATATAATATCCATATTTAAAATTTGAATAACAAATTTTTATCAAACACATAAATGTGCATTATAACATTTTTTGAATTACACCTTAAATAACATGCATTATTATATATAGATATTAGCAGGGACAAAAAAAAACAAGTGTATACATTCCTGATATTATAGGCAATATTGTCTGTTATTTTTTTTTCATAACAAACATCAATTAAGGCATAAACCGTCAACTCGGATACAATTTTGATATATATTCAAGTATTGTAAATCAAATTCAATGGTGTAAATTATTTTACAGATAAGATTCACTTGAGACAACATATGTCTCAGTTGTTGTATGAAAAAAAATTCTACACTAGTTTTCTGTATTATATATACAACTTGCAATTTTCATAACTTAGATCTATCATTTAATACCAAAACTACTGGTTTTGATTCACTCAATTGGAAGAATTTTGATAAATAAAAATGCCATGTCTTCTTCATTAAAAAAAAAAAGATATCCGTGTTTGTAGTACAATTTAAAAAAAATCAACAATAATTATCCGTGTTATATATAAAACTTGCCTTTCTCATAACTTAGATCTATCATTTAATACCAAAATTACCGGTTTTGATTCACTCATTTGGAAGAATTTTGATAAATAAAAATGCCATGTTCTCTTCATAAAATAGGATTTTGTCTCACAAATAGTCGGTGGATATTGTGAGAATTGAGCTAAATTAGTTTTATAATTTGGACAATTTACATTAAAGGCTGTGAAAGTTGTTTCATGCTTCATTAATTTGTATATATAAAACCTGCAAGACGCCCCAATCTCCAGCTGTGTTGTGTAAACATTGCCACGCGTCATTACGCTTGGGCAATCAATCGTGACTGATAACAGATTACTATCAAAACACTAGTTACAGGCTTTATAAAATTAGATAAATGCAAGCATATTATAACTTACCATATCGCTTAATACTTCTCGGTCTTCAAAACCATCAATTAACGGCTTTATTTGTTGAAAACATCAGTCAGATTCACACTTTCGATTCAAATTCAAAATGGCGCCGATCAAAATTAAAAGGTCTCACGACATCTCGCGAGGTGCGAGATTTCGCCCAGAATCCTACGGTAAAGCATACAGTTGCCAATCCCGTTAGTATATACGTCCCTGGTTGTATCGACCATAGAACTTACGAAAAGATTACTTCAAACGAGACTGTTGATAATCTTGTTTTATCAACTTGTTTGTCGGTAGCTTGCCTCGTCTTAGAAACTGTTCATACGTAGAGCATGCCCCTGCGTATCGAATTAACTGAAAGACAAAAACACCATATGCAGGTGATGAAGGTATATTGCTACATAAGTAAGAAAAGTTGACCATAGAAAAATTGAAGTCATCGCGTTTATCATAGAGTTTTGTTGTTAGGTTACCATCAATGTCCATTTCCAGTAAAATATCCAAATATGACACAGATGACGTAGACTCTGTGGTATCTTTTATTTCAAGTTCACTGGAATTTATCGAGTCGACGTAAGTATGGAAATAACAATTGTTAACTAATAATACGTCGTCGATATATCTGAATGTTGAGTTGAAGGTCACAGCGAGTGATTTATTTTTTTTCACTTACAAGTTTTTGAATACATTCTGCTTCATAAGAATACAAAAATAGGTTTGCTTACAATGGGGCACAATTGGTACCCATGGGCATTCCAACAGATTTTTGGAAGACTTGATTACCAAAAACTTCAGACTACTTGTGTGTGCAATCAGAATGGTTTTTAACAAAATAATTCTTTAGATTTCCAATGACAAGGTAAACATTTTTACGACTTCAATTTTTTTTTAAGAAACAGCTGTCGATGATATCAAAAAGCCTAGATTTTAATTTGTCATGGAGAATGGTTGTATAAAGCGTTGAAAAATCGTACGTTTTGATGTTAATTGATTTGGTCAAAAAAAAGTCGTGTTGAATTGCATTTTAAACAACATCTTTAAAACTCTTTTTGCGACTACAGCTAGTGATTTCTGTGACTGGTCCCTTATTGATACATTTATCTCAAAACTGAGAAACATTTCGTTGTGACTTGTAGAATGACAAAATGCAAATAACGAGCCATTTCCAGCGATTTTAAACATTAGGGGCCAGTCATTCAAAGGACATAAGAACAATAGTCTTTTCAAAAAATCCATAAAAAGATAAAAATACTTTATAAATCATTAAACAAGAATATCGTGAGGTTTTAGAACTTATTGATGCATTACATGTCTTATTAAACAGGCTTATATATTCATATTTAAGAAAGATCTTTTAACCATCAGGATTGCATCGTTTTAAAATCGTAGGGATGACCTGCTCGTTGCAGACAACTATAATCCATTTAGCAATTGTTTTTTTCTGTCATAATTTCTATAGAAAAAAAGCTTCAGCTGATTTCAATAAAACTTTCACATATGGGTTGAAAAGGTTCAAGAATTCTTTTTATTTCGTGATTTTAACGTTAATTACATATATACGAGTGTTATTAAAAAGTTCGCGGACAAGTTCGATTGTGAGCGGACAATTTACGTGATCCCGGCGAAATTTTCAAGATTTAAACTTGACGTATTTTCTAACAAATATGTAAAAATTTGATTTATTTAACTAAAGGTTAAGATCTAGTAAATGAAAGGTGCCTACGGGGTTATGAAATACAAGATATAAATGTTATCAGTGATGCTCTATAATAATAGCTTTGTTTGATAAGGTGTACAGGGGATAAAAAAATTCCTAAACACAATAAAAAAATCATATTTTGAACTGTCATTTTGTACGAAATACGAAGGATATAAGTAACAAGTCTCGGAGTTTTGTCCAGTTTTTACTAATGGAATATATTTAGAATGCCTACAAAATCTCTAAGTACGGCATCAAACAAGCTCTTTAACTTCTCTTTAAAATGATGCTAAGCGAATCATACAATGTTTACTTATTATGATAGGATATGTTTCATGGAGCATGTATTTTAAAATATTTAAATATTTTTTCATATTTTGCATGCATTTTCTTTTTAAATTTAGTAAATGTACCGTTTAAGCGCATTAAAATGCATGGTATTTCATATGACGTCACAATAACTTATACAAGTCATTTTCTTAAAGTTTCAATCAGTTTGAAGAATTTCTGACCGTTTTATCGCCGAATATAGACGACCAACGCTTGAATATTGAGTCAGCAACGTCAACGTCAATGGACGTCTTGGAGCACCGGGCTGTCACTAAATTTTGTATGCAAGCAGAAAAATCTCCGATAGAAAACAAAAGGTTCATAGATGCTGCTGGAGATAGCCCACATGTGTCAAGGACAATGGTATACAAATGGCATCAAAGGTTTAAAGATGGAAGGACTGATAGTTTTGATGACGAGCGAAAAGGAAGGCCACAAGAAATGGATACCAGTATAACTGATCATGAATCGGTACTTAGAGAACTGTGCTGACATTGATGATAAATTTGACTTTAGTGTTACGACAATTCATCAGATCATTACAAAAAGTCTTGACTTTCAAAAAGTTTGTGCACGATGGGTGCCCAGACTGCTGTCCCTGGATGAAAATCAAAGGCGGGTTTCGGCATCCAGCGACTTTTTATGACGATAGAAGAAAGAAGGTGACACGTGAGCCGTATAATCACCATGGATGAGACCTCGTTTTATCATTTCGACCCGGAAACCAAACAAAAATCGGGCATGTGGTAGAGGAGAGGGTCTTCGCCACCGAAGAAGGCCAGAGTGACAAAATCGGATGAAAAACACATGTTTATCATGTTCAAGGACATAAAAGGAATAATATCGACGCATGCCGTACCGAGTGGACAGACTGTTAACGCTAACTATTATTTAAAGGTACATTGATAAATAAATTAACTGAGAAAAAATCGATAAAATATTTTTTAAGTCAAAAAGAAAATCACTTGAACATAAAAAAAAATAATAAAACTATTTTTTGAAATGCTTGACTATGAGCAATTGTTATCGTTACATGTTTGAGAGACATTATAAACTTGGTTCAAAATTCACTGGAGGTTATTCTACGTGACTTGGTTCATGCCTGAAGGAAAACGCGTCCGGAGGTTGCTGCTGATCTTAGTTCTGTAATATTTTCCAAGGACAATGCCCCCGCACATACTGAACAGTCAACCATGCTGAAAATCGATTTACTGGACTTGAGGCACCCCCAGTGCAGCCCGGATCTTGCACCAATGGACTTTGCTTTATTCCCGTATCTAAAGTCAAAACTGCATTGGCAGAGATTTTCGGACCTGAATGATCTACGATATGCCACAAAAGACATTGTACAAAAATTTGACAAATCATGGTATGAGGATACATTTTATAAATGGGTTAAAAGACATGAAAAGTGTGTTGAACTGAAAAAGAGTTACAGATTTGCCTTCTAGTTGTTTGACTTCACCTGACGTAATGGAAATATGAAATGGTGCACCGTAAATCCGATTCATGTAAAGTGAAAATCGCTGTATATCTTGAAAACATTATTAAAAAAATTTGATTTTTTGAATACAAATTTTCAATTGATAATCATTTGATAAAACATATGTCATCCTTCAAAGTACACCTTATTTTTTCCGTAAATCACTGTGTCCGCGAAATTTTCTAACAACCCTCGTACATGAGATGAACACTGAGAACTGTTTTTCTTTTATTGTACATGCTTTAAAAACCTAATCTAAATTGTTAATTTAATTGTCCGTAACACACGTTTGCTGTGTGGTATAAAGCATTTTTGTTCTATAAAGCTTGACACATAAAAAAACAGCAGGTTTTATATAAGTAATATTTAATGGTTAAATTTTGTTCAGTGATTCTTTAAGCTTTTGAAATCATTAAAACGTGGATTAATTCTGAATACCTTAATGACAGTACATTTTTATTGCATCTCAGCGGTTGGAACAGGGAGAGTGGTTGAAATTTCAAATATTTTATTAAGGTCTTCCGTTTCCAACTGAAGATCTTATTGTTTTCGTACTGTTTCTTATTATTATTAAGGTCTTTCGTTCAACGGAAGACCTTATTGTTTTCGTATTGTTTCTTCTTCTTATTTTTTTTTCCACAAATTTTGTGCATGCGATTCCTTGAAAACTATTCGGCCGATTTCGACCATTTTTTTTTACAGATGATTGCCAGTGGTCATAATTCTAGAATTCTCTTTTTAAATTTTGAAATCGTCATTTCCGGTTCCAATTTACGGCCGATTTTGTAAGTTTTTACGACAATTTTGTGCAGACATAAACTCAGAGACTATCAGAGATATGACAATGAAATTTTCAGGATAGGTAGTCTATAGTTTGAAGTTGTGCACAATGTAGTTGATTTACTCCAGTGGCGCCATTTCTTGGAGCTCCCCTAGGCACGAAAATTGGGTACGAACTTTTATTTAAAGTTTTTATTTGATTCAGTTGGTATTTTGTTAAAACATATATAACAAAAGTGGTAGAGAATCATATGTTCTGTCCAACAAAATCAAGAAAAAGGGGCTGGTCCCTTTATTTAGGGGCCAAGCGACTCGTAAAGTCCATTACAAATAACATAAAAACGATAAAGATTTTGTAATGCATTATTAAAGCAAAGTTGTTGATCGTATTAATATCTATCTGGAAAACTTATTGATACACCCATTATGACGTAATTAGGGATTTCTAGGGTCCGGATTTATCAAACTTTGACACAATTTATCTAGAGAACGAGACATATTTTGTTAAGCATTGTAGAAGAGAAAATGTTTGTATTAATGTTAAAAATTGATTCCAATAATCAAAACACCAATGTTTGTCCCCATTAAGGATCTAGAGGTTGGCCCGTAAAATATTCAATCATTTGTATCTCAAAAATAAACAACATTTTTAGATAAGTATGAAATCAAGAAAAAGGGGCAGGCTCCTTTATTTAGGGGCCAAGCGACTCGTAAAGTTCATTACAAATAACTTAAAAACGATCAAGATTTTTTAATGCATTATAGAAGCAAAGTTGTTGATCGTATCAATATCTGTTTGAAAAAATCATTGGCACGCCCATTTATTATCTAATTAGGGATTTTTAGGGGCCAAAGTTCTCAAACTTTGACGCAATTTATCTAGAGAACGAGACATAATTTGGTAAGCACAGTAGAAGATAAAATGTTTGTATTAAGGTGGCACGGGAGAGGTTTTTTTTATACAATTCATTGTAGCCAGGGGATGTGTGTCTTCGGAACTCTGTTACTAGAATTTCCTCAGTTCTCATTGAGCACAAATACCTTTAATTCACTTGTTATAGGGTCAATCACTAATTTCTAAAGAAAATTACTAGTCAAAAGCTGTAAAATTTTCTACATACTGGATTTTATGAGATTTTGACCCTTTCATATTTTGCTAATTTATCATGATTTTTCAGCTTTTTAGACCCCCCTACAGCTAATTCCTTGCAAAAGGTTGACCTTCCGTACCGTGTGCATGTTGCACAATCACATGTCAGAAACTTACCGGTGTATAGTTTACAATGTCCCATCCACCTACTTTTCGTATTATTTTACCTCCCATCTGTCACTTGCAATTTCACTGTGTAAAGACAACACAACAGTCATAGCCGCGGTTTCGCATTTTACTTCCGATTCTCATGTACCTAACATATGGGGCATACATATTGAATGTCAATTTCAACAAGAGACATCCCTCTAACTAATGTTAATCATTAAAAATAATTTCATGAATTTTAGCAACACTCATAAGCCTTAAAGTACGGTAACTCTCAATTTTACAAAAATATTGACGGGTACTTTATCCGAAACTGTCCCTTGCTACCTAATGTTTGAAATTGATTCCACTAATACAAACACCAATGTTTGTCCCCATTAAGGATCTACAGGACATATTCAATCATTTGTATCTCAAAAATGAACAACAATTTAAGATAAGTGTAAGAACAAAAAATGTTAGTATTCGTGAGACCTTTCGTATGATATCAAGAAAAAGGGGCTGGTTCCTAAAATTAGGCTGGCTCCTTTTAATAGAGGCCAAAAGACTCCTAAAGTCCATTACAAATAACTTAAAAATAATTTAGTAATTTTGTAATGCTTTATAGAAACAAAGTTGTTGTTCGTATCAATATTTGTTATAAAAAATCATTGCCACGCCCATTTATTACGTAATTAGAGATTTTTAGGGGCCAAAGTACTTAAACTTTCACGCAAAATATCTAGAGAACAAGGCATATTTTGTTTAGCATGGTAGAAGAGAAAATGTGTGTATTAATGTTTTAAATTGCTTCCACTAATCAAAACATCAATGTCTGCACCCCATTAATGATCTACAGGGCTGACCCCTAAAATATTCAATCATTTGTATCTCAAAAACGAACAACAATTTAAGATGAGTGTAAGAACAAAAATGTTAGTATTCGTGAGACCTTTCGTATGAATTCAAGAAAAAGGGGCTGGTTCCTTACATTAGGGGTCATGAGACTTGAAAATTATATTACAAATACCTTTAAAACGATAAAGAATGCATTATACATGTAGAAGCAAAGTTGTTCACCGTAACACTATCTCTCTGGAAAAGTCATTGCCACGCCCATTTATTACGTAATAAGGGATTCTTATACATTATCTGAAAGGTGGGGGTAATTCTGAAATTGTATCGATTATTCATCGAACCATTAAAAACAAATCGGACGGAAGACCTACTCGCTACTCGTATTGAGATCGTATCTAGTTATTATTTTTTTCCCAAATTTTATGCACGCGATTTCTCGAAAACTATTAGACCGATCTCAGTCATTTTTTTCACAGATGATTGGACCTGATCTAAGCTTCATACGTTGTTTTTTTTCATTTTTTGTGTCGTCACTTCCAGTACCAGTTTATCGGCCATTTTGCAATTTTTGACGACTCATTTTTTGCAGCTATAAACTCAGAAACTATCAGAGATATCACTTTAAAATTTTCAGGATAGGTAGACTATAGTTTGAAGTTGTGGACTATCTAGTTGTGTTACGCGAGTGGCACCATTTCTTGGAGCTCGCCTAGGCAGGAAAATTGGGTACGAATTTCGAATCATCATTTTCAGAAGTTTTGTTCTGTATCTTTTTATCGGTTGATATTTTGTTAAGACATATAGAACAAACGTAGTAGAGAATAAGAAGTTATTTCCAACGAAATCAAGAAAAAGGGGCTGGCCCCTTGAATTAGGGATCAAGAGTCTTGTAAACTCTATTAAAAATAGCTTAAAAACGATAAAGATTTTGTAATGCATTATAGAAGCAAAGTTGTTGATCGTAACAATATCTATCAGAAAAAAATTGCCACGCCCATTTGTTACGTAATTAGGGGTTTTTAGGGGCCAACCTCTTTAAACTTTGACGCAATATATCTAGAGAAAGAGACATATTTTGTTAAGCATTGTAGAAGAGAAAATGGTTGCATTGATAATTCTAATCGATTCCACTAATCAAAACACCAATGTCTGTCCCCATTAAGGATCTAGAGGGCTGGCCCCTAAAATGTTCAATCATTTGTATCTCAAAAATGAACAACAATTTAAGATAGGTGTAAAAACAAAAAAATGTAAGTAGTCATAAGACCTTTCGTCAAAAATCAAGAAAAAGGGGCTGGCTCCTTTACAGTCACTTCAAACATATCTTTTACAACATACACTATAGCATAGCATAGCATTGAAATCTCATAGCATAGCATTGAAATCAAATACCATAGCATTTGAATTTCATACCATAGCATAGAATATCATAGAATCTTATTCGTAATAGCATACCATAGAATAGCATACAACATGATTTGAACTCGGTTTTAAACTTTTTTGGGGTTTTTTTTTTAAACAATAAATGTTCACATTGCAGACTGGTAGTAAACTTTGGCTTCTTATCATTTTACTTCGAATAATTTGGAACTCTTCTGTATATGGAGGCGTTTTTGTTCAAATCTCATAGCATACCATAGCATACCATAGCATAACATTTAATTAGACCCTTCATTTCAATTTCTCAAAACATAGCATACAAATCTCATAGCATCGCATTGAAATTTCATAGCATATCATTAAAATCGGATACCATAGCATAGCATGAAATTGTAAAATATATGCATGAAATGACTGTAATTAGGGACCAATACACTCGAAAACTGTATTACAAATAACTTATAAACGATAAAGATTTTGTAATGCATTATAGAAGCAAAGTTATTGATCGTAACAATATCTATCAGAAAAATATATTGCCATGCCCATTTATTACGTAATTATAGATATTAAGGGGACAACGTCCTTAAATTTTGACCTAATATATCTAAAGAAGAAGACATATTTTGTTATGCATATTAAAAGCGGAAATGATTGCATTGATGATTTTAATCGATTCTATAAATCAAAACACCAATGTCTGTTACCATTAAAAATCTAGAGGGCTGGCCCCTAAAATATTCAATCATTTGTAGCTAAAAAATGAACAACAATTTAAGATATGTGTAAGAACAAAAAAGGTAAGTATTGTTGAGACGTTTCGTATTAAATCAAGAAAAAGGGACTGGCCCCTTTAATTGGGGGCCAAGCGGCTCGTAAAGTCTATTACGAATAGTCTAAAAACGGTAAATATTTAATAATGCACTATACAAGCAAACTTGTTGATCGTAACAATATCGATCAGAAAAACATATAGCCACGCCCATTTATTAGGCAATAAAAGATTTTTAGGGGTCAAAGTCCTTAGAAATTTGACGCAATATATCTAGAGAAGGAGACATATTTTGTAAAGCATTGTAGAAGAGAAAATATTTGCATTGATGATTCTAATCGATTCCACTAATCAAAACACCAATGTCTGTTCCCATAAAGGATCTACAGGACTGGCCCCTAAAATATTCAATCATTTGTATCTCAAATATGAACAATTTTAAATAGGTGTAAGAACAAAAATGTTATTATTTGTTACACCTTTTCAACAAAAACAAGAGGAAGTTGGAGGGGGGTAATTCTAAAATCGTATCGATTATTTAGGTATCATTTATAACAGAAAGCGGACGGAAGACCTACTCGTTACTCGTAACTAGATCGTATCTTGTTATTATTATTATTATTATTATTATTATTATTATTATTACAATTATTTTATTATTATTATTGACATTTATTTTCAAACATTAACAAAATATTCTTACTACATAATTATTCACATAACTGTATGGGTTTCTTATAATATAAGTATACATGGACATTTTCATATAGAGTATTTGACGAAATATAATTTCTTATAAGTACAAATTTATTCAAAATAAAAAAGAGAAAAAAAAACATTGACAAAAAGATAATAAAAACGGGTTTCAGAATCGCCCAAAATATACATGTATATCTCACTTCCATTGTTAGCAGACCTATTCTTGTATTTTTATGAAGCAGAATTTTTTCAAAAACTTGTACGTGAAAAAAATAAATCACTCGCTGTGGCCTTCAACTCAACATTTAGGTATATCGACGACGTATTATCAATTAACAATTGTTATTTCCATACTTACGTCGACTCGATATATCCCAGTGAACTTGAAATAAAAGATACCACAGAGTCTACGTCATCTGTGTCATATTTGGATATTTTTCTGGAAATGGACATTGATGGTAACGTAACAACAAAACTTTATGATAAACGCGATGATTTCAATTTTTCTATAGTGAACTTTCCTTACTTATGTAGCAATATACCTTCATCACCTGCATATGGTGTTTTTGTCTCTCAGTTAATTCGATACGTAAGGGCATGCTCTTCGTATGAACAGTTTCTAAGACGAGGCAAGCTACTGACGAACAAGATGATAAAGCAGGACTATCAACAGTCTCGTTTAAAGTCTTCTTTTCGTAAGTTCTATGGTCGATACAACAACATTGTCAGCAAATTCAATCTTCCACTTAGTCGCATGCTGACTGACGTTTTTCATACTAATTGTTAGACCATAATTAATTACCTAATTGTCTACGGACTTTTGCGGTTTTTATTTTCCCGATTACGACAAAGAGCACACGGCGGGTGTGACCGGTGTCGTATAATTTAAGGTCCGCACTGTAAAATGGTCCGGGGCGGACCATAAATGTTAACATTTAAGGTCCGCCTTTGCTCTAAAAGGGTCCGGCCCGTATAAGGAAAGGCCCCCCTTACATAAAAGGTCCGGGGTATATTTTTCGTTTTTATTTTTTTCAATTTCGAGTATTTTGTTACAAAATAAGTGGTATTATTTTTTTATTTATTATTTTTAAATTCTTTTAAAGGAGTACTCACCCGAAGCGAGTTCGTAAAAATCCAGCACAGAGTGTAAATGAAAATACATAATTATACATGTCAACACAAATAAATTACAATAATTATTAAGTTTAAGAATGGGTTTTTTTCAACTTTAATTTTGCCGGTCGATCTTATATAAACAGGAAATGAAATTGATTGGTGTCATCAATTAAACAATGGCTTGAACCAGGTGTTATATACACACACCACCCTGCAGGTGTGAAGGGTTCACACCTTCAGGTGTTTGACTGTTTAAAATGATCATGTAAACAATGGGCATTATATACGTCCTCTTTTCGCACATCTTTCCAATATGATACACGTTTGTTTAAACAATATTTTATTTAAAATGATACACGTCTTATAACGATACCTGCATGCGGTATCATTTTTTATTTGCACTAGGGCACATGTGTAAGTTATGCTAATTATATATTGTTCAGTTCTTCGATTCTTCTTTACCATAATTATATTTTGGGATCCGACCTTTGCCTTTGTTTAAATCAAAGAAGGGGAGAT
>WFKH01002636.1:37286113-37315676 GCA_016163765.1 Magallana hongkongensis
ACGGAGACAGCCGAGCGTCTGGTTGAACGATACTAGAGTTCAATATTAGTTGAATCCAGACATGTGTACAATTTTTAGAAATATTTCGATTACTGATACATAGATTGATGGAATTAATTATATCTTTAAATATTACACAACATGATTCATATGGGGTTTTCTCAAAATTCTTGTCGGAAAAGTCCGAGAATTCATATTATAAAAATGTGCTTAATTTAAATAGAGATTAGAAATTACTTGTCATGCTAAATAACATATCGTTGATTCTATAATAAATAATAATCGATAAAATCAACTCCCGTCAGTACTTCAGTACTTTGATTTAATTACAGGTACATGTATCATCTAATTAATTTCTTATACCTTTTCACACCCTTATAGTTACCACAGTTACGTATACGCTATATTGTCAACGTATATCCTTTGTTCAGGTAATCCACATAATTATGCGCCCTTTTATTATTTCTCTTAAACTAATGATAAATCTACTTATAAACGAATAAATTATTAGTATATTATAATGGTCCTGATCTACTGAAAATTAAACGAAGCACGAGCTAAAAAGACAATCTTAGTTGTGTAGAACACTACAGCGGATACATTTATTTCTTTCTCAGTTCAGGGGTGTATTCTGGATTAGCACAGGTGGGAATGCCTGCAGGGCTTCTTTTACCCGTGTTTACCTGTCGTGAAACCCTCTGCTAATACATACAGTCAGTTCAAGCATATCTTTTACAACATACACCATAGCATAGCATAGCATTGAAATCTCATAGCATAGCATTGAAATCTCATACCATAGCATTGGAATCTCATACCATAGCATACAATCTCATAGAATCTCATTCGTCATAGCATACCATAGCATAGCATACAACATGATTTTAACTCGGTTTTAAATGTTTTAAATTGAAAGAATAAATGATAACATTGCAGATTAGTATTAAACTTTGGGTTCTTATCATTTGACTTCGAAATATGTGGAACTCTTCTGTGTATGGAGGCGTTTTATTCAAATCTCATAGCATAGCATAGCATACCATATCATTAGGCCCTTTATTTCAATTTCTCATAGCATAGCATACAAATCGCATAGCATTGCATTGGAATCTCATAGTATATCATTAAAATCGCATACCATAGCATAGCATGAAATTGTAAAAGATATGCATGAAATGACTGTATACACCGTAGGAGATTTAAAAACAAAGAGACTAAATGGTGTGTGCAAATTATTGTCAAAATACTCATGGTTTTCCTTTTTTCAGATTCTTAAACAATTGGTCAAAATCTAACCCGCTATCCATATTTATTATTCCAAAAGTAGTTTAATTAGTAATGCGTCATACATGTACCATACGTAAATATCCGATCGGATTATATAAACAAAGACATCTTTAAGATACATGTACATGAGCAAAAAGAATAATTACTTTAAGAAAACTTTTAATAAGTGACTACGGGTAGGACCTTTTCTTATAGGGGAAAGCCGGACCTTAAATGTTAACATTAAAGGTCCGGCCGGATCATTGTACGGGGCGGACCTTAAATTATACGACACCGGTCAGCAGAGGATGCTCACTCCTCAATGGCACCGGATACTACCTCTTTCTTGGAGGTCCGTGTTGCTCTGCTTTGAATTTGTATTTCGTTTTATGGATTTTTGAGATGGTTGGCGGTTTGTTACTGTCATTTTTTCATTCAATAGTATATTGCCTATGCTAACATGAAGGGCCTCCATTCACTTACTACAGTCTATAATGCCCCCATGTTAGCAAACAGGGACCACATCTGGTATGTGGACCTGTTGGCACTTTATCAATATATATGACAAAACAGATATATATATATATATATATATATATATATATATATATATATATATATATATAAGTTATGTATCAATTTATTTATTATATGTATTATAAATTGTTTATGATACGTTTTAAAAAGTTTGCAAATTTCCTTTGTGACAATGATTTGTAAACCTCAGAGAAAAAAGTTAGTTAATAGTTTATATGATTACATATTCCTTGCTGTTTTTCCTCTTTGTTTTCAATTCTACATTACATTTTGTACTTATATATTTTACAGGCACTCAAAGAAATCAAACTGTTGAAAAATAATATTTTCTCATTCTTTTCAAAATAAAAACCCATTACAACTGTTTTCCACGATATATCAAAATTTAAACATTTTTGAATAGTGCCCAAAATTTGATTTACATTTTTACATCGTGTAATGAGATGTTCATTGTTTTCTTTTTCATCTTTACAAAAGACACATATTTTTTCAACAATTTTCCATCTTTTCATCATTTCTCTGTTACATAATAGATTGTTAAGTAGTCTGTATTTAAAGCCAGATATATTATTGTCTTAAATGGCTATTAATAATTTTTGTTCGTAAATAGATTTCCATGTTCCCTTGAAAATTTCAAAAACATTTTAAAGTAAAATTGATGCAATGGTGGCACACATTGTTTTTTACGAACAATATCATAAATTAGCTTTGAATCAATATCACAGATGCATATCTGGTTTTTAAAATACGGTTCAAAAGACGTTTTTCCAAAAACAATGTTTTCATATTGAACATTTAAAATGTCATATTTTACCAAACATTTTGAAAATATCGTTTTTATTATCATATATTCAAATACCCAGTTTCTTTACCATTCAAGTTGGTCACTAAACCATTCTGATGGTTTCAAACCATTTTTATTTACAATATCGTTCAAGTACTTTTTAATCACTCTTTAAAAAATATTGGTTTGTTTTTTAATATAAACATTTTATTATACCATAGGGGTTCCTTTAATAATGCGTTTAGACTCATGTCATTCTTAATTATTTTTTTACTTTCGTTCAAAAAGACAAATAGTTATTTGTAAAACAAGGGAAATTGTTCTATCATTTGATAATCATTTAAACGTTTTACATTAGTTTTACAGAGATACTCAAAATCAAAGAACTTTTCTTTACAAAGACTGCGTAAAAATATAGATAATGAACTCTTTTTTCTGGAAATGTTCTATCATTTGATAATCATTTAAAAGTTTTACATTCGTTTTACAGAGATACTCAAAATCAAAGAACTTTTCTTTACAAAGACTGCGTACAAATATAGATTATGAACTCCTTTTTCTGGAAATGTGATTTATCCAGGACACTTTTATTGATTTAAGTTTCATTAGAGTATCAACAATACCTATGCCTCTAATATAAATTTCAAATATGATTAATCCGCATAGTTTAAGTATGGAATTTGCATCATTTATTTATTTATTTTTTTGTCAGACAATTTTTTATTAAATCCTTCACTATTAAATTTGAAATGATTTTTATTCTATTTGCATATAGCGTTAACATTGTTAAAAACAAAATAAAGCTAAAATTTTATGCTTTTTTATCAACTTTTCGCAAAATATCTCACGGCATAAGATTTTATTCATACATTTATAATGTATTTTGTGAAAGATTAAATAAAACAAATTAGTGTCAACGAAATTCGAAAAATGCATGAAATATAACTCATGAAAAAACTTTGTAATGCATCCCCTTTTCGATTGCAACAACTCAATTAAATTTGATGTTTCCAACAACTACAAAACCTTAATTATTTATCTGTTATCTGGTTTCTGGTTGACTTAAGTATTATTCGTATGTAATCGAATTTCAGCCCCTTTACTCGTCTGCTTGGGGTGATATTTGTCATAGAAACCTAGACTAAAGATGATATTATCTTTTTAGGATGATTTTTGTCACCTGCATATCATTATAGGTGTGTGAAAACCATAAATATTAATTGTTTTCACGAAAGCCGCTGAGATTTTCGAAAAGGTGATTTGGGTTCACAAAAAGCGTTTTACGGATATTTTAGATATAAAAGTTCATCTGTTAAGCTATTTTATCATGTGTTTCTTTTGTTAATAAAACAACATGATAAATTGTTCAACCATATTGCCTGCGTGTAAAAGAATCTGATCAACATATTTCCGACATGCATTATCTTAAACAATCATATATAATATAATGCAGGTTGACTAAAACATACAACAATAACTCAAGTGTAAAAATAGATGCATAGGGTATTTTAGACACATGACAGGAGAAGATGTGTACGCGATTTCTTTACAAATGCTATATTTTCACAATATCTATGGCATTTTAAACGTTGCAATATTCGATCTTTTCTATTTGTATTGTATAAATATCCATTTGTATTGTATAATTTTCTATTTGTATTGTATAATTTCTTATTTGTATTGTACAATTTTCTATTTGTATTGTATAATTTCTTATTTGTATTGTATAATTTTCCATTTGTATTGTATAATTTCTTATTTGTTTTCTATTATTTTCCATTTGCATTTTATAAATTTTATTTGTATTGTATAATTTTCTTTTTGTATTCTTTAATTTTCCATTTGCATTGTATAAATTTCATTTGTATTGTATAATTTCTTATTTGTATTCTATAATTTTCCATTTGAATTCTATAATTTTCCATTTGTATTTTATAATAATAGAATACAAATAGGAAATTTTACAATGTAAAAAAATATGCAATACAAATGGAAAATTATAGAATGATAATTAGAAATTATGCAATACAAATGAAATATATAATACAAATGGAGAATTACAGAATACAAATGAAAAATTATGCAATATAAATGAATTTCATAGAATACAAATGAAAAATTATAGAATACAAATAGAAAATTATACAATACAACTGAAATCTATAGAATTACAAATGGAAAATTATAGAATACAAATAGAAAATTATACAACACAAATGAAATTTATATAATGCAAATGAAAAATTATAGGATGCAAACAAGAAATTATACAATACAAATGGTAAATTATACAATAAAAATGGAAAATTATAGAATACAAATAGAAAATTATACAATACAAATGAAATTTATATAATGCAAATGAAAAATTATAGGATGCAAATAAGAAATTATACATTACAAATGGTAAATTATACAATAAAAATGGAAAATTATAGAATACAAATAAAAAATTATACAATACAAATGAATATTTATACAATATAAATGGAAAAGATCGAATATTGCAACGTTTGACATGCCATAAATATCACTTTGAAAAAACAATTGTTTATTCACTTAATTACTTTTTTGCTTATATTTATTGAATCTATTTCACTCTCAGTATATTATCTTACTATTTCAGGACTGTGACAATTTCTTCAAAGAATTTTATGCACTATTTGAAAATCATCCTGAAATTAAAAGGCATTTAAATAAGAAGCGATCGTTTGCCATTAGGTTCCCCGAAAAGGGATCAAAACTCGCGGATTTAACAGAGATCAAGGCCTGCATTGCAAGCATTGTTAGATATAAGGGGTATGCAGATCAAATTCAACCAGTGTGGGCAGTATTCGAAAAAATCATGCAAAAGATGAAGATACGTAGAATTATTCCTAGGAAAATCTTATCAGATTACAATAACAAAATAAGCAAGGAATTCCGACTTAATGACCACAACATTACAAAAATGTTACTTTTTCTGCATAGAGTTGGCAATTTGTTATACTTTGACGAGGGTTTATTAAAAGAAACAGTAATACTTGATGTCCAGTGGTTTGTAGATGCATTTAAGAGTATCATCGCATACCACGAGAATATAGCAATTAATGACTGCAACAGTTCACGTTTTAAATCCACAGGAGAATTGAGTGACCAAGAACTAACAACGATTTGGAAAAGCATCGACGATGGAAAAACATATATTTCTCATAAAAAAGAAATATTGTCATATATGGAACATTTCGGATTGTTGGCGATATGTGATGAAGAACAGTTTGCATATTATTTCCCAAGCATGAATAAAAGAAAGTTTAAAAACCCACAGACAGATTTTACGAAATCATCTATTCTTTGCTTTCAGTTTAATGAAGAAAAACAACTGCCATTTAATATTTTTTACCGCTTAGTTGTGAGATGCTTAAAGATACCCGAGTGGTCTATACTAAAGGAACAGGACAAAAATTGCTGGTATGAAAACGTAGCATGTTTTTCGTATCGACATTGTATTGTTGTCGTGTGCCTTTGTAAGTCTCAGATTCAGTTGCAGGTGTGGATTCCGGGAGAAAATGAACATATTGATAGTAAGCTTCTTTGTGACATACATCGATCTGTTAAGATAAACTTGAGTGAAAATGAAAAAAAATATCAAATTGGGTATAAATGCCAAAAAGGAATGTTCAATACTGAGGAAGATACCTCGTTCATAGCACAGGAAAAGTTTCCTGTTTCAAAACTTAACTGTCCCAATTGCGCATTGGAAAACAAACATCATGTCGACAACCAAGTATGCTGGGTATGCACGGGTATTCTTTTATACTTTTTAAAATTTATTTTACTTGATTAATCATCATAAAAGAAAGTGTGCATTGAGATTTTATGAAAATTGCTTTAAAGAAAAAAGAAAATAACCGAGAACCTATAACTACTATTCAAAATCCAATTTCTATTTACATATAGGCACAACCAGAATTGTCAGGATATACTAATGCAGGTAATTTTGAATTTTATTTGGGTACTTCATCTCTGTTATATTAAGAGTTTTTTCCTCGAAAAAATTTATGTGTTAGTATTTGCCCCACTTTTTATAACAATTTTTATCACTGTCAATTTTTTAAACATTTGTTCAACAGCTTTTCTTTTAAATTTTACTTATCCGAAGATTCTTGCTGCTTTTTCCTTATCATGTACCATATGACTCAACTTTTGAACGGTGTTGGTAAATATTTTCAAGATAAACATGTTTACTTATGTAATGTATTGTCAAGTCAGGAACGTAATGCTTTTGAGTAGTAATCTTGGCCGATTGTTTTATTTCAATTACAAAACTTTTGTTAATGCACACATTAATATTCTGGGATGTTGGTCGTTCTTAAAATATTTGAAAAAGAAGGGTTTAAGGACACATCCTTTTTATTAGCTCACCTGAAGATCGCGTGCGAAAAGGTAGAAAGAAACTTATAGCGAGCGCAGCTCGCCGGCGCGCAGCGCCGGTGCGAAGCGAGCTCTACCGGCAAGGCGTGTGTGAATAGAAAATTAGGATTCATTCAACGGATTTTTTGGCGTCAGTAAATCGGACCAGTAATGCATTGTTTTAATCGTCCCAGTAGTTCCCGTAATCATGGTAATTTTTATCACTTCACACTCTCACGAGAATCAGGAAGGCAATCAAAACAATAAAGATGTATACGACATACAGTCAATGTTACATCTAAAGTTCACCTCAGTACACTCTCAATCAAAAATAATCGAGTGACGTCGCAAAGGTTTGCACATTGATCCGATAGATTTTTTCGGCGTCAGTAAATGTTGACCCACAATTCATAGTACCAATGATTTCCAAGTACTCACGTTCTCGCGAGAATCAAAGTAAAACTTTTGTGAAGCATATAAGATGTGTAATTTTAAGAACATCATGCTTTTTAAGTAAATAAAACAGTATATTTCGCTTACTTTTATTTCTCAGGGGAGTTTGAAAGAGTCAGACGACACTTAAACTTGAACTTTGACATCACAATAAAGGGAAATTACTCTAACTGAAGTTATTGTAAATCTGCTGAAATTACCAAAATCCTCTCAAACTCTTGCAAAGCTAAAGAATGAGGACATTTCTTCAAATATAGGAAACAGTTGTAACTTGCACTCATTTGGATGAATGCTCACATTTATTTTATTCACTATAATTACGGTAATTTCCAGGAACGAACACGTAGCATCGGTTTGTTTTTTTTTAAAAGGGGGGGGGGTGTGTGGATGGCAGCCTCATCCAAAAATTCTTTACAAGCAAAAAGAAAAAAAGGATAATTCTCAAAATACTGAAAATTCTAATACTTCAGTTCTTTAGCAGTTCAATGGTTTCTTTATTTTCACTTCCATTTATTACATGCTCCAAATCCCAAAAGGGGGGGGGGGCAACTCCATGTTAAGCAAATACATGTATTTTAAGCGTAAATTAAAAAAAAAATTAAAAATTAATAAGAAAAAATGTGCAAAAAGGGGATGAACTGACGTTACAATCACTTTAAAAGAGGTGATACTATATAAATAGTGCCTGTTTGGGAGGGTACCAGTTGAAATTGACACCCTGAGAAACCATTGTCAACCGACGCGAAGCTGTCGGTTGACAATGTTATTATACTGAATGTCTTAATTTTATAGCAAATTTTACTGCTTTTATATAGAAAATACGTGAGTTTTACGACGAACCGTACGCGCATAATTTACGCGCATGTAACAATTCGTTCCATCGGCCCGTTGCCAAGTGTGTTGCTAACGCTGAGGGTATGAGAACGGATTGTCAACTGCGTCTAAACCAATCAGATTTCAGTATTTAACATGAAGGTATAATAAAGTGCAATGAACATTTATATTAAAATCTTTATTATTCAACAACAATGTATCTGAGATTAAACTATTGTTCTACTAAAATAAATAAATTTAAAAAATAATAAATTACAAATTTTATAACATATGAAATCTTATAAACTATTGATAATGGAAATTTACTGAAAAAATATGTATGTTTTATTTTATTTTGCAATCAAATTTATTTACGTTGTTAATTTTTTTTTTATTGATTTATCATTATTCATTGTTTGATCACATGCTGCGCTCGCCCCAACGGTCGCACCGTAAAACATATTATTTTACATCATTTTTTAAATTAGAATTTAATCCGTAAAATTTAAAGTTCACATTCTTGAGCAATCGACGAACGATTCAACACATATATAAATAGACAACATTATAAATATAAGAAACAGACGTTTCACGATTCACATAATTCCTTCGATGCCCTTCGATGTCCATGCCTGACAATAAACTGAACAGATCAAATTAAGAAATAAAAGCTAACTAAAAATGCGTGTGAAATTATAGATTATCAATAAATCAAAATTCAAATGATTTATCAATAAATGCGATGTTTTCACTAAGTGATTATAATTTGCCGAATCATGTTTACATTTCTAGCCCAACGAATCGGCCGATTACCGGTAAACTCACTTGATTATTATATGATAAGGAAACAATGATGTTAATGTTTGTTTAAACAATAAATAAAAGTTCTTTATCTGGTGTATTCATAATACTTATAAATATGAAAACAAAAATGTAACTGATTACCTATTTGTTACGTAATTGTGTGCATGTACACTCCGCGTACGATTTGATATTTCTGATGCACAGGTAATTAAGTTACCTCGTTCCATAGATTTTCGGTTTTAAGCATGAATTAGTCTTTTTTTTTTATTTTACACTCTTTGATTTTCATTGATAAAAATTTTAATGTCTTAAAATTCGTTTTAATTAACTCTTATTCCTATACAATGTAAATATAAATGGTATGTTATAGAAAAGGATAGAGATTATTTGCAGGATAGGATGCAGTATACAAGATATTGGTCTGGATAATTTGTCAATTTTCACGATAGTAGCACTGTACATGTAGTTTATTTGTTTTTTTTATCCTGATTACCGACGAAATACAATGTAAGGATAACTCCCAAGACACTCCGAATAAAGCGTTCACATATTGTTCACCGTGCGTTCACCGTTCACTTTGCGCTCCGTTTGAGTTCTGCGTTCGCACATCGCCCACCGTTCATTAGCGTTCACCAAACTCCGTTCAGCGTGCGCTCACCGTTCGCTCAGCGTGCGCTCACCGTTCGCGCAGAGTGCGCTCACCGTTCAAGTGGGAAAGTAGAACGTTTCAGGGACTGTACCTCCTCCCAGGTTTTCAAGTTAGGAAGTTCTTATTTTTAAGATATTAAATAAAACATTATTGAGAGATGCACATAGTACTTGTACTCTGACGTTTTATAATTCATCAGAAAAATACAAGAAAAAAGAAGTTGTTAATTGAATAATTTCACTGCAAAATATTCCATATGGGTACACCATTTTTGGATACTAAAATCTCCTCGCACGATTTTTCAAGATGATATTTTTATTTTGCACATCAATTGTACATCAATCAAACATGTACAGAACCCTGTCCAGGTCTTACTAGTATCTTAAAAAGGCTGATGTTAGTCAAACCTAACTACAATTGACAGATAAGTTCACGACACCATAAAGCTTCAAAAATGATTTCATTAGCCCTGTAATAATAATGCATATGAATGTACATTGCAAAAGCCACACTGTGAATGCAGTTACTTAGGTTATTGATAAGGCCCATGGGCCTCTTGTTATATTTTACGGTTGCAGTGAATAAAAACTATTCTTACATAAATAATACATATATACATCAACAAACTCTTGCTGAATTTATTGCGGAAATTTATCTACAAACATTCACGCGTTTCAGATACACAAAAATACGTATTAAATTAATTTCAGTTTCTTTCTGTCATGTCCTCAATCATTTTTTTAAAAATAAATTGTCCTCAATTTCTCCTTCTATTTTGATTTGGTACAGGTTTTATTCTAAAATGAAAAAAAAATTACTTTAGTACTACGAGTTGTTATTTCGCCGAATTGCATGCAACTTATATTCAAGTTTATATGACACTAAATAACGATACAGTACGTTTTTATTTTAGTTGAATATATTATCTCAGAGTTCGAAACAAACAAAACAGAACAATTAAGCAAGACCAACGATAATGATAAAGGGGATTACAGAGAAAAGCAAGAACAGTCTGCACATTCTCCTCTCCGAATCGCTTGTGAAAATGGGCAAGAAAGTACAGTACAAAATCTACTAGCTATGAAAGCGGAAATAAACAAACTTGACCAAGATGGATTTGGCCCGCTTTCTATTTCTTGTTACAAAGGATATAACACATTTGTACAATATTTACTAAACAAAGGTGCAGATATAAATTTGCGTAATGATATTGGAGCCAGTCCTCTCTACATTGCCTGCGAGAACGGACATAAGGACACTGTGCTACTTTTACTGCTGAACGATGCAGTTACAAATTTATGTAAGAATAATGGAGCCAGTCCTCTCTATATAGCATGTCAATACGGACATGCAGATATTGCGCTACTTTTAATGAATAGAGATGCAGAAATCAATACATGTAGGAATAGTGGATCCAGTCCTCTTTATATAGCCTGTCAAAACGGACATACAGATACCGTGCAACGTTTGCTGAGCAAAGGAGCAGATGTCAATTTATGTAGAAAAAGTGGATCAAGTCCACTCCATATAGCCTGTCGATACGGTTATGAAGATATCGTGCAACTTCTACTGAACAGAAATGCAAATATCAATGAATGTAGGATTAATGGAACCAGTCCTCTCTATTTAGCCTGCCAGTATGGACATAAAGATACCGTGCAACTTTTACTGAACAACGATGCAAATACCAATTTATGTACGAAAAATGGAGCTAGTCCTCTCCATATAGCGTGTAGATATGGACATGAACCCATTGTTCAACTTTTACTTAATATAAAGTACACAGATATCAATTTATGTAACAATCATGGAGCAAGCCCTCTCTCTATAGCCTGTCGATACGGACATGACAGCATTGTTCAACGTTTACTGAACAACAATGCAAATATCAATTTATATAAGAGTAATGGAACCGGTCCACTCCATATAGCCTGTCAATACGGATATGACAGCATTGTGCAAATTTTACTGAACGTTGGTGCAGATATCAATGTTCCTACATCTGAAGGATTAACCCCACTGGAAATAGCTAATGTAAAAAAACATACAAAAATTGTAGACCTGTTACTAAAGAAAATACGCGAATATAAACCTACATTGATGTAACAAATTAGGCCTTTTCTCTAGAACTGCAGAAATATGTGTTTGGTTTAATACCAATTGTTTTGCATAGGACTAGAATGTCGCGACATCATTGGATGAAACGCCTCACGTGACTGCCTTACAAATTTCTTTAAAAGGCAAGCGATAAAATTCATAGGGCAACATGGCGGACGTAACGTTATTTGAGCTGATTTTTACCACAAACGTTTGTTTACATCGACAAAAGAAAACTCTTATTAGGTTTCGCCTTCTATGGACTTTACCGACCCCACAAATTTCTTTAAACAGTCAGTAACAAACCAAATAAGTAATATTAAGAAACTCTTTGAATGCAAGAAAACTTAGATAACAATAACACCGATTGACTCAGGGACATTCCCTTCTAGTAACATGTTACCGTAACTGCTGGCGGAAATGCATCATTCTGAGATCCAAAATATTCCTCCATAAAACCTATTTTTTACATTCATTTCAAGTTTCAATTCAAATTTTAATGACGACATTTTAACTCTGTTACTAAGCGTGTGTAAAAATTCAATGTGTTTGTACTGACGTCACAATCGGTGTTGTCCTGTCTTGGATGCTTAGATATAATCCAGCAAAAAATTTAACAATATGACAGCGTCCAGGTACTGCAAGTATTAGTTCTTCCTAATAATGTATCTTCTTTCTTAGGAAAGTTGTGTCTAACTGGTTTTCAGAAATCAAATCATTTTATACACCAGGCTGAAAACTCGAGCCCTTGATCTTTTTTTTCATGTTCACTTCCTTTAAAATGAAAATAATGAGCTCAAATCGTGTCTAAGTCCCTTTCAAGTAAACATAGCTACATGTACAATGACACGTTTCGAATGTTAAAGTCCATAAGTAATATATGATCGGGTGAAAATGTATCAATTTGCTACCAACGAATACCCATGAATTCTGGCGTTAAACGTAACATGTATAATAATTGTTTAAATCGCATGATTGTTAATCGTAAATCAACCAAAATATAACTATTATGAAATGGAATGTATTGGCTATTTAGATCTAAAATAAATCAAGTATACGTACACTGAAACTGAAATGATACATAAGCCTTATTTAGGCACTGCTTGGTATATATGTAACACTTTAAAAATTCCAGTCTTATTTATTTATTTATTGTTAAATTAGTTACCTATCATTTTCCTTATTTTCAGTCACCCGTGCTATTTTTAGAATTGTTTATACCCAGTCACTCATAAGGAGTGATGCCCCATTGTTATATAACCGATCACTCATTAGGAGTGATGACAATTTACTATATATATAGAGCGATAATTTAATACAGGGCAGTGCGTTTTTGACTCCGTTTAGACTACAATGTGATATTCTTTGGATTTATTGTTTATTGTGAACTTTGTTGATTTTATATATCTATATCGAGATTTAACAGTTACTAAAATAAAATGTAAACAAAACATCGGATTTTTTATTCCCAAGGAGGAAATTAATCGCCTGGGGCGATCAGTGCTTAAATATCAAAAAGCTACCTGGTGGACAATTGGTTTAATTAATTACATGAAAATGGGAATAATTGCTCGGACTGCGTTACATATAACTATTCAAGTAATGTTTGTTAACGTAATAAAATTTCTTAACTATAATAACTTATATGTATGCTCAATTTACAATTTTGATATTTATACAGGTAATTTTCTGTTAAAAGTACACTTTAACATACAAAATAATTACAAAAGAAAAGTGTTGATTTAAGTTTTGAAAACGTATCTCATTTACGAAAACCGTGGTCTAACAGCATTAATGAAAGGTGGTGTGAGGTTTTTTTTATTTAGCTTAGATGAAACAAATGCAAACAAATCCACCATTAAAATTCAAAGTTTTCAGGAATTGATGGACTACTGAAAATACAAATTAAATACCAATTTCGAATAAAGTGTCTGATGTAAATAGTAACCGTTAATATTAATTCAATAGTAATCCCTGTGTTTGGTTGTTTTAGCAGGGTTTTCTCAGGGTTGAATGGGGTCATAGAAAAGATCGATTTGTGAAGTCGGCAATTATTGACTATATCCGCTTCACGTGCGTTTTCGCGATAATGTGTTTATATTATGACTTATATAATAACCTTCACAACAAATTTGATAACACACAGTACAAATAAATATATACTGTAATATTTTTATCATTTTTCAATAATGTCATTATACACTGATTAAAAAATTGGAAAGACTCTGATTCAAAATAATTACTGATAATCACATGGTTACAAAATTATTAAATTTTCACAGAATAAATATGTTCCATTGATTTCACAGATAGCTAAATGGTATGTAAATAATAACTTAATGAATTTGCTTTTCTGTCTAGTCACCCTAAACGGACCTTTCAGTTATCATTTACTTAGCATATTTGGCATTTTTTTTAAATATTTTTTTTTTTTTTGGGGGGGGGGGGGTGTCGTTACAAATGTAAGTTATGTGTGTAAAGTGAGACAACACATTAATATTAATAGAAATAATTTTTAATTTGTGAAAATAAATAGCTTCAACTTGCATGCTAACAGCTACCCGTGTGTGTAAATTCGTTTGTCTGGTCTACGATTGACTAGAAAAACACACCTAAGACCTTGCGTAATAGGTACATTGTTATTTTAAGAAATGCCGTTTTCATTCATTTTTTTTCGTTTTACATCATCGAGTTTCTCAAAATCAACTATTTCTGTTTCTTATTTAAAAAAAAAAAAAAACATTCTCGTTTAAATTGCCTACGCTTGAAAATGTATAGAGGGGCAATGTAGAGGAAAATAAATACAAACTATCTTAAATGGTATGTGAAAGTCAAACCAATATGTTATTTTACATGTTCGTATTGACATTGTTATAGTGCGATACTTAAAATACTTTTAAAAGATATATGTCTACATGTACATTGTAATTGCATGATCATTTATTACTCATTTTAACTTGTTATTTTTCTGACTGTCTTGTTTTCTTATTATTGCATTTGTTAATTAAGATTTTACCCTTGAGTATGCAATTATTTATTAAAGCTTTTGAAAATCGTTTACTTGAATTTTCCAATGTGTAATGTACAAACACATGTTAAACTAGAACTTAGACTTTACACAGAGTTAGCTAGGATTCAGTCAATTGAATCCTCACAAATTGAACACGTGCAGTTTTATTACACACAATGTGAATAACTTCAGCAGTTCCACTTGGACCTCCGTATGGTCCACAGGTGACAATAAATGATCCAAGGTCGTCTTTAAGCTTAGTAATTCAAAATTTCTGTAACAAATATTTACATAACATATATTTGTGTACACAATTCTTATATCTCCATCCGGTATAATACAAAGTAACGTATATAGTCAACGTCAACGGTATTTCCTAAGTCAATGACCATCCACGGTACAACTTCCTGCTTAGTACTCGAGCAATTTACAGCTTGAACATTTAGTATCTTACACATGATCATCCACTGAATAATAAGATGTATGGACAGGTAGGTTATGTTCAAAGCTCATGGTCACAGGCCTAATAATAGTTGTTTTCTTTTTCTGAAAACAAATGTCAATAACATCCTAGTATTACGAATTAAAGTTTTGATATATGATAGTTTTACCTACTTATGCTACATGTACATCGCCAAATACTTTATTAGACATTTTCCTTGGCTGAAAGCTAGTACATCACGTGACATTAGTCCTTTTCCGATATCAACGCGAAAGCGGGTCTGTGGAATATAATGGATCGCACGACTCGGTAGAATATGTATCAACTAAAATAAGAATTTGTATTGTCAAAATGCCAGAAAGATTAATCATTGAAATTTATCATTCTGCATATAATATTGAGTAAAATATTAATATTCTTCAATATATTTCTTTAAGCTAAAATATATATTTTTTGTGGTTAAGAACATTGATACATTTATCAATAGTCTTCTACAATGCTGCCATCATGAACGTTGTCACGGGTAATATGCAGGATGCACGAAACATGATTTGGCCTTGCCTTGAAAGGGAGAGGCATCTGTAAGTGTTTATATTACTTAATAGGTTAAATTCTATCATATCGTATCATAACCTGCATCCTGTATATAGCCAATTAGATTCGAGTATATATTTCAGAGTGATTTCGTGAAAAACTATTATTACAATTCCGTTACAACATTAGATTTATTTGTAATACAAAATGAAATATTTAAGAATGGTTATGAATCTAAAATATTTACAAAATGTTGAAGAAAATTGATGCGCCCTACATAAATGTCAATTCGGGAATAGCGTAAGTATGCTGTTACTGTGAAAATTTTAGGTTACACAATACAACATACATGTATAATAACTAAATAGATACATTTTACTGCTTCATTTTAGTTCAGTCGACGAACAATTCGACATATAAATATAAATACATATAAATAGACAAATGTATAAACAGGAAACGGACATTGTGTTTAGTTTTTTCCCGTTTCATAACATTTCTTCGATGCCCGAGTATATATTTCCCTACCAGTTAATAAACTGGACAGATCAAATTAAGAAATATAAGCTAAAACAATGTGTCGGACGATGTTTCGGATGATTATGCCAATGCCAAGGTGGCATTTTTGCAATCGTCAAAGGTGCATGTATCGAACAATTCAAATATGTTAAAGATAGACCATTGCCATCGTGGGAGACAGGTCGTCTGAATCCCAAGCCAGACCGAGTCAAGGATATTCTTGGCGGTCTACTCCAGCTGCACTCGTCTCCTCAACTAACAGGCTGATGATACAAACAGGTGAAAACCAATTATCTCGATGGCCACTACCGGACTGAGACTGCAGATAAGCAACTAGGGAGGGGGCCTGGGTGGGTGAAACATGGCGTTGTAAATAAACCACTGGTCTATCATTATGCTGCCCCTGACCTACATGCATAGACTCTAGTGTAACCCCTTCTGAATAAACGGGTTGGCTATCGGAGGACTGGCATCCGGGCCGTGTAGACCCGGCGGGCATTAGATTAGTGGGGGATGAACCGGTAACAAGTTCAACAAGTTTGAGGCATACGAAGAATCAATCAGGTGGGAATAGTGTGGTACATGTACATGGTAATACAAACGGGTGAAAACCAATTATCTCCATGGCCATATACTCCCCCAGGGGTAAGGGTCACATGGGAACAATGTGACATGAGGACCCCTACATTACCACTAAGTGTAACAAACTTACATAAGTGATATCGGGTCCCCCAGACGACCGCCCGTGGCATACAAGAAAACAGGGTCTATGCTATCACCGCCCCTCTTAAGAAACTTTCAGGAAACTCAACCCGAAAAAGGGGAGACCCTACATAATCACTTGAGGGTGCTCTCTCTGCATAACCTACGCTAACATGGGATATGGACCGTACATGCATCTGTGACTCTTTCTTAACTCGTCCCTACCCTGGAGTATTTAAGCATTGAATGCTTATTTTTGGATGTCGTCGGTCCTGTAACACACCAAGCGGTGCAGACAAATTGAATACCGCGCGTTAGCGCGGTATGATTATTTTTCTGCAACTATAAAGAAATTAGATACAGGTGGAATTAATTATCGTTACGGTATTGTCATTATTTCCTAATCATATGGTTTTGAAAAAGTAGTCTATTTATTAATTTAAATGCTAAAATGCCAATTTCCGCTGCTAAGGATGTTAAAACTGAATGATCCAATTTTATAGTATACATGTATTTTATGTACGTTGTAAAGCGATGGTTTTGTTACGTATTTGTATAATGCAGATATTTTCCCCGATTACGTACATATAAATGGTTTTTCTCCTTAAAATTGAATAAACATCTTATGGACCCTAAGGTACATGTATTATAAATTTAAGAAATAATGTTGCATAAAATCTATACTATAAAAGTTTATACTAATTTAGTTTTCAACATGTCCAAATACATGATTTTTAGACTTAAAACATTACGACTGATGTTATCATTTTATACACTTGCTTTAAAAATATCATTTTACTGCACGTAAACCTTAAACAAGAGGCCAATGGGCCATGTGGCTCACCCAAACAATAGGTGTTGTATCTTTCTATTTCAAAATGTTTAGATATGGAATTCTTTAAAAATATAGTAAAACTCTAATATAATCTAAGATTCGACAATACATCAAACAGTTATGCATGTACCTAAAATGAAGCCTACTTTTTGGACATCATATACACATTTATTTTAGATCGTTTTTCAATACATACAGGTGTAGATATAGGACAAATGCAATCATCAAAATCGACTTGTTAATATCATTGCAAAAAAAGTTTCAAAATCATTAAAATGTTCATGAAGTCACTAATTGAACAATAAACGAAATAAAATGATTTAAAAGTAAATAATAATCAGCACCATGTAAATAACATGTTCCAGAGACCAAAGTGTCATCCTGAACATTTATGTTATAATATTTATGAGAGACGTTTAAAGTTTGGGAACTGTTAACGTTGTACAAGGACATATCATGATCATGATGTAATATTTATAATGCAATAAAGATCCTCTTTCTGTAGAGGATATAGGCCAACACAACCCAGATAGCTGTGTCCCAAACAGCTTTAAGCAGCAGGTGCCAGTGCATCGGGTTCTCCATGTGCCAATTCACGGGAAAGAACCGATAGAAAACATCGTGGCAGACGTACACTACTAAAGAATTCATACCTATCGTAGAAGATAAAAAAAATATCTTATTAGAAAAAAAAATGATTTTTTTTACTTTTTCACCATCACTCAAGTAAATAAAGTAAAACATCGACACATCGAACACGCTTATACAAAATTCACGCTTATAGTGATGTCAGTTTTCGTTTCTCGTACGGTAAAAAAAAAGTTTCAAAAGCGCATTTTCCTGAATCAATTTTTAAGTACATGTACGACAGACTGTCGTACCTGGAAATATGAATGGTGTCCCGTTCCAAATCTTGGCAACATCAATGATTAGATACAATATGGAAAGTAGGATGAAGGCAAAACAAGCAGTCACCATGATAAATGACACAGACCTGGAAAACAACAAACGACATAATTTTGTTTTAATTAGACTATTTCATATAATTGATCCATTAAATTTATGAGATAAGATAAAATTTACTCTAACGCCTAAAGAAACAAGTATATGTTATTGCATACATTTTCCATTGTTAACTGATATTTAACGCACGTCATTTTTATAGAAATATATCCATGTAAACGATGTAATACAGATACGAAATGAAAATATTGCATATGTGCACTATCTTCACGAGAAATTTCATTGCGTAAGCAACAATTGCTTTTACTGTCACTAACTAGCTTAAACTGTGTTGCTATTTTTTATATACAATGTTGGGTATCTAGTAGATAGCCCTGATTCATGTAAACAGTCGAAATGTTAAAGATCATAATATAATATCAGAGACTTGTATATGTCATTGATAATATTCGATTTTACAGTCCTTTGAAATTCAATCTAATCTGTTTTTCGTTGAAAGTGTTGAATTAGTAACACCATTACCACAGATTCTTGTTTAAAGGAATCCAACCATCATTTATGGAAAACTTGCACAAAGTACCTCCAATAGCACCCTACAAAGAGGAAAATAAATCATGATTACAGCTTTTAACATTCCTTATTTCTGTCAATTGTGAAAAATTGCAACATTTTTGAAGACGATATTATGCTAATGTATTGATAATGTATAATGCTGAAATTGCTGTTAAATTATACTTTAGATGCCATATGGAAAATCTAAGTTTCTTTTTTCTTTTTTTTAAGAGCACTATTGTATATGAGTACATTAAGAGTATACACTTTAGGTTGAAGTCTTACCGTAAGGACTGCCCATATAAGCCATCTGACAACTCGACTAGCATGACCGAGGTAATATATCAAAATTCGCCCGCTCTGTAAAAAAACATATTCATTGATAATTATTCAAACACGTACAGTTACAAACACAAGAATAGTTATAAAGTGCTTGTGTAAGTATCATTTCTTACGTTACATGTACATAAAGGGGGTAGCAAATAATTATTCGCTTAGCTTTACTAACCTACTTTAATCTAAGATCTTGAAAATAACTTACTAAAGGTATGTTTCTAAGAAATTGTCAGTTTGATGAATGTATCTTAATGTGCAGTAGCCTGGGAGCCACTCAAAGGTCAAAATGTTATTTTTTGTCACAAACACATTTAAGGCTTTGACATGAACTGCTAAATATTTTCTTCTCTGAAAAGTAGTTGGATAGCCATCTTAACATATATATCAGAAGTTTAGAATTTCCTGGAACTGACTCTAAATTCCTTTCCAGGTTAAAGTGTATTTATAACAACCTTTAAAATGTATATCAACAAAAGAACCATATAATATATGTTTTAACCCAGAGGTTACGGACACATCTGATTACATTACCTGTAATCCTAGAAAGCAGAGAAATATGGACGACAGAGTTCCCAGAATACCCTCTGGGTCATGCGGAGTGGTAGTTTGATAGATGATCTAAAAAAATGTAAATATATCAATTTTAGCATGCATCTGTATATATGTATATACTTAAAGAAAGCGTTTAAGAAAGGTGCATGTTCGTGGACATTTTATACTATTATTATTACATTATTAATTAGAAGAAAAGCTTTGAAAAAATTTACTATATATTAAAATTCTAAAGCTAGAATGTTTGGATTTTTTCTTTACTCAAATTAGTTTATGATTAAAAATAATTATCAAATTAAAACTTTTAACGTTAGATTCTATAATTGATTCGCTGACCATCAAGCCTCCTTGAAAGGCGATTAGAAATGTGTGTAACTCACGTGAGGCGTGGGTTTGCCGTATATATGGTTCTTGCCGAGCACCATGATGTCAATGTAGGCTGCGGCCCCTGCCGTACAGTTGTAGTACTTACCGGAGTCGTGTAGTCCGCCAGGCCCGATATATCCACTGGAGAACAATATTCAGGGGTGAACAAATAATGACTGAGTACTGTATAGAGGTTATTTTCGCCCCGTGTTATGTTCGTTTATTTAAAAGCAGTTTTGCTCCGCCTAGAATTCTTCCAGACAATGTTGTATTTAGATAGAGATAATTTGAGACATTTGAATTCGTCCAGTCTTAAATTCGCCTTCAGACAACTAGGGCGAAAGTGGCGGGAAAAAAAGCGGGACTGAATATTTCCCTTTATACAGTAAATTGGAAAGGCTACCAGTTTCTCGTATATTAAAGCATTCTTAATGACAGTTTACTTATTATCATTATCAATCTCCAATAACCAAGAATAAAAGTTTAAACGGTTACTAGCCATCAACATAATTATAAAAAAAAAATGTTTGCAGTTTTGATACATGTAATTCTAGGGTTTCGTCATTATTGTGGTCATTTTTCGTGGATTTAATGAAAATCACAATCTCATAAAACCTTTAATCCGTTGACATCCATTCAATTCAATGTTCTTTTAGAAGTTGCACTTCAATGAACATTAAATTTTGTGGATCGAATCAACAACAAAATCAACGAAAATTGGTACAATATTCAACAAATATTGATGAAACCACAATATGCATGCGCTTTCTAGTACATGTATACTATTCTGATAGGAGGGGATATTAACGCACTTGTCAGGAAAAAGAACTTACGTGGGACAAGGCCCTATGGGTAGGAGAAATGTGAGGCAGACATAGGCTGCTAAGATTCCCAGGGCCAGAAACCACTGGGGTAAGAAAAGCAGTATGTCTCTTAGTGAAGACCAGCATCTCCCCTGAAGAAAGAATAAAAACAATAATTGACCAAGATAGGCGGTCTAGACAAAAGAAAATTGTAAAAAATATTTATTTATATATAGTTGAATAATTTTAGATTTTTTTTTAAATATTGCTATAGAAATGTTTACTGAGATCCTAGTGTTGGTTTGATTTTACAAATACTCTCAAGTCGCCAAAGTTAAACCCCATTTGTTGTATCGATGAAAGTATTAAAATTTCAAGCGTTAAAATACATGAATGTGATAATAGAACCTTCGTCTTGTAAATAACCAACTTTATGGTCTTGAAATCCAATGCATGAATTTAAAATCCTAACAAATAGCATTCTTTCGATATTTAAAGCCAGATCTAGATAAATTGGAAATACACTATTTTCGTTTATATTAATAACACAACTTAAACACATTTTTCCTTTACTAATTTAAAATCTAGAGTAACAAAAAATATCACATTACAGTTGGTTATGTAATTATATTTAAAATTTACACTGAAAATTAGTACATGTACAGGACATATCGTATACTGTTGATTCTTTATTTTACGCGAGCTCCTTAATTCCGCGATTCAACCATTTTGCATCAAATCGCGACAAATATAAAATCGCGAACGCCAAATTTTTATCAAAATTTCATTTAGTTTACAACTGTCAAAAAATAAAAGCAAGAATTCAAAATCAGCAAGATGTGCTTCTCACAATTTCACGCGGACTTTAATTCCTCGCGTTTAATCAAGAATCTATAGTGCATCAGGTAATCAACCTTCGATAAGATTTTTCGATAACCCACGATAAGATTTTGAAGATATCTTTGTCGTACCTGATATTTTTCTGGCGTGTCATAACGAGCGAAGCAGACTTCAAACAGACCCAGAACCAGGTAGGTCAGACTGAACCTCTGTAACACGCCGGGTATTCGGATCGTCTTCAGATTCACAGCTGTAAACAAATAAATGTTAAGGTGGCTCAATACACCTTGAAAACGTTTCTCATGGCAGTTGACAATTACTTGATTATGATTAGATTGTATGGTGCATAAGTAGTAGTATATAAGTCATAAAGGGAATAAAATATGCAATTTTGGATAAAATTTATGAGTTTAAAAATTTAAATCAGTGAATCAATTTAACAAAACATTTAAAATCGTCATCTTGTGACATAATGTCTTATGAATTATGCTTTAATGCTTTAATGTAGAGGGGAACCTTTTAATAAATCATTCACTAGTACTTCATTTCGTGAAAGGAAAACTAGAGTTCATAAAGAAGATACTGAGTGATATAGTTTCAATATGGGGACATAGTTTATGGGAAATCGTTGAAAAGATTTTACCTAGTTTTGCATTGTACGCATAGTAAAATTATAAATCATATAAAAGATTATGGTGTTACGATGGGGCAACTTCGACCTTCGCACTTTTGCCTTTAGGGCGAAGATGCGAGAGTGCGAAGTTGCAACAGTGAAAGTGCGAAGGTGAAGGAGCGAAAGTGCGAAAATGCGACGGCGAAGCGCTAAGATGCGAAAGCGAAAGTGCGAAGGTGCGAAGGCGAAGGATCGATACTACTATCGCTTCTTTGCCTTCGCAATTCGCAACTTCGCATTTAAATCGAACAGTGTACTATACTCACGCCCCCAGTTGGTGTTGAGGACAATTCCAATAAAGAAAAGAAGAATGGACCGTCTCACAATTTTGTACAGCATCTTATACCTCGGAGTTCCTCGCTTCATCATCCCACGAAACGAGTAGTTCATTGCTGTACCCATTATAAAGATAAACCTACCCAATAGAAAAAATAAACTACTAGAAGATACCTTCTCTCTCTGAATCAATTTACGAAAAAACTACAAATAAATATTGGTGCAAAGAATGAAAGTAAAAAAAATATACATAGCATTTGAGCAATATTATGTTTCTAGCAAATGATAACACTTTTTTGTAATTTTGTTATCATCAACGGTGAATATGTTTGAATATGGAGTGTGCTACTAACTATATATGCGTGATTATTATACCTCTGTGAATATTTTCTATGTAAAATTACAATGAATAAACATGCTATTCTATCTAACCGTGAAATAGTTTCCGTGCTATCTGCCCATGGTGAATAGTCATCGAAACTATTTCATCGGCGGCATTCGATTTCCCTCCTTTTTAAACTCGGAACACCTCTGACGTAATCCGATCGCTGCATTAAATTCAAAGTCCGATAACTCTAATTTGTTTATCATAAAGAAATTATGCATCGCCAACAAATAAAGTTTGCTTCGGTATAATAAAATACCTATTTACTGACTATTCGGACGATAGCAAGTTTATTGTCCCCCTCGACAGCAACTATTTCCCTCGGCTTCGCCTCGTGAAATAGTTGCTGTCTTGGGGGACAATAAACTTGCTATCGTCCTCATAGCCAGTAAATAGGTAACTATATACTATTTGGCTACATGTAATTATCATAAAAAAGAAACCGTTTGGAATATAAATAATGCATATAAATTAAAACAGATAAATCTATTCTTGCCTTCAAGGGTCATTGCTATAGGATGTTAATTTATTAAATTTGAAAGACTAATTTAAATATGTTACCACGGAAACACGAGGTCTGCGACAGTGAGGCCATTCCAGGGTGGGTGATCAAAGAACCAATATCCCCCGCCTCCGTAATTAACGAAAACCATGATCATCAGACTCAATCTATTGAAAAAAAATCTTGTGGCTGAAAATTTGAATAAAAATGATATCAATGATAACATTCATATTCAATCAATATCTCTTTGCCAACATGTTATAGCATTAAGAGAGTTCGATGATCGTGGCCATTTTTACACTGTATAGATATCCTTTGGAATAAGAGCTCTATATGAAAATATAGAAAAATATCCTTACCTTAAAAGGTAAAATATATGGATTTTTCTATACTATTACATGTAGTTTATAGCTAAACAAATCATTTCTAAAAATTAAGGCAGATCTGATGGTTGATTTGTTGACCCTCCAGCCTCTTTGAAATAAGCTAAATTATTTTCTCAAGAAAAAGCATCTTTAACACATTTCTTAATATGAATGCACTAAGCATAGATATGTTTATATGAATACAGTGAGTCACCCTCTGAAAGTATCCAGTGATTTTAGCCTTTCCCGCTTGTTGTGGGTAGAATACTGCTGCGGAGAGTTGTTCCTGTCATGCGCAGTTCCACTGTCTTCGCTGATATCTGAAAACCCATTATGTGTAGGTCGGAGACTCTGAAACACATAAGAAAGAACACGTGGAAATTGAAATTTAAAAAATAATCAAAGATATTAAATAAAATAAGTAGAAAAAAGTAATTGAATAGAATCAATATCAATGATGATCATTTCGTGGATCAGGTCTAAAACGTGTATGAGTACATACAACTAAACTGGGTATTGTACATGTAACAATGCACTCTATTTGTGTATTTCTGATAATAAAATTTAATTTTTACTTTCATGCGTAGATTCCTTGGAGCGTTCTCCGGGTCCGTGATGTTCACAGACTGGGATTTGTTGTATTTCCTTTAAAAAAATATTATAGTAACCATCATTTATGAACAAACAAATTAAATGTTGAATGGTAAAATCAAATGTCCCTTAAAATAAAATCAAATATATATAATTATATCAGGTACATAATTCTTTGTATTCAAATAGCGAGACCATATTTCCTAGATGTATGTTCTTCTGTTAGTTCTTTTTAGGCCTGCCAAAATTACCAAAAGGCTATCCAATCGAAGAAAAAAGCTTATGTATTTTAAGATCTGATAGGCCTGCCAAAAGGTTATCCAATCGGAAATGAAACTATATTTATATGACATTGTATAAGAATCTGATTGGTTACACTGACCTGTCCAGTCTGACCACCATGTCTCCGATGACCCATAAAATAAGAAGTCCGCCAAACACATACACAATGGCTGAAAACAAAAACTTTGAAGTTACGAAATTCTTTTTTTTTTTTCGTTACGTATTACCAATACTTATATGCTATATATTAACAACCGTTGTCTTTACATGTATAAACACAATCAAAAACTAACATCATCATCATCATTATCATCGGTTACAGCAAACATCAAAACTAGATAAATCAGTTATATCTTATGTTGAGGGTAAATGGTTGTGTCCTTTTGTTTTATATGTTACATGATATGATTTATGATGTATATATTTGCAAAAGAACTATAAGTAGATGCTGTTTATCGCAGTTTTTGGATAAAAACAAAACAAAACAACAAATAAACAAAACTAACGAACATCAGAAATGGACGTTGCCTCACTTACGCATTTCCGCCGGAAGTGGGTCGTTTGTTTGCAGAAGCTTGCAATCATGCTGGATGAATTCCTGGTTTGACACGAACACCCAGTAGTCTCCCGACATTGTGAATTTCTTGTGAAATCTTAAAGTACATGGTTGTGAAATTCCATTGCATTATTATGTAACCGTATAGATACCACGAGTCATGTAATGATATCATATAATGATAGTTCTTATATATAATGATGAAGTCCTGAATACATGTAGATAGAAAAATGTCGACAGATTTATTTGGTCATGATTAATTTTACAAACATAAGGATGGATGACTGTGATCATCTTCAGATTAAATCAATCACCTTGAGAAAAAGAGCTTTGTATAAAGGGTTTTTTTTTTAATCAAATTTTTTAAGGAAAAAGATCTGAAGTTTTTCAGAACGATATATGTATGAAGAAATAGTACCCAAAAAATTAAGGCTGATCTGATGTGTTTTTGTTGACTATTCAGCCATTTTGTGTTTTTTTATGTTCTTTCGTTTTCTCTTTGGTTTTTTTATTTATACTAAGAAGCTGTCCGTTATGTAGCTGCGATTAGACTTAGAGTTTCTTGACGACAAATATCAAAACGTTACATACGTAACGCAATACTTACGTGCAAAATGTTTCATCCAATGTCCCTGTTAGATCGTTCTCTTTGAGGTAAATAGTCGTACCAAATGTCGTGTTCACTTTCAGCGTGTAAATACTAAACCTAGGAATGATGTCCACAAAAACTGGATCACACTGGAAATAGATAATTGTTTAGAATGAATGGGCAAACTAAACTGACATTAAACATAAAACGTTGATATTTCAATGACCATTACCTAGGTATTAGATTATTTAAGGCCATATATTTTCTTCAAATATGTTTTAAGCTTAAGGATAAAACTGTGTCATTTGGGCAACAGGAAGACATTGAATGGTGACTCTCATATATAAAAGCATAAATATAAAGGCATTTGAGTAATAATTCAGCGCTGGCAGTTATGTTAATTCTGCGTTCAAGTGGGATTCATATCTATAGATGTTTTCTTCAAATGTCAGTTCTTTCATATGTGTCCATGTACATACATTGTACGCGATAGCAGAAGTTAAATACAAAATAGGGAGTAATTTGCTGTAAAATTATTACCTTCCAGCACTGATCATTTAGAGAAAACAACAAGATGTTGAAGTTAACGCTAGAGTTGATCGTCAGCCATGCTTCGTCCAACCTTAGTTCCGGTTTTCTTCGAACACTCCCTTCTTTGCTATTGTACTCTTTTGCGAATTCTAGATCCGATATTGCAAATGTCGTAGCAACCAGACCTACAAAATTGAGAGATGAAAAACTTAATAACCTGTTTAATTTAAATACATAATTGATTTTAATTTAAATTTGATACACTCCGACGGTATTATAAAGCAATAATACCATATAATTTTCCTTTCATTATATATTTTCTTGAAAGTATTCTCTTTTTTAGTCTTTCGTATGAAAACTATGCAATGGAAATTTGAAATGTAGAAATGTAGTTTAATAACTAAAGAGGAGAGAGAGAGAGAGAGAGAGAGAGAGAGAGAGAGAGAGAGAGAGAGAGAGATGATATTTTGGATATTAGTACATTGCATCTTTCTTTTCTTAAAGTAGGTCCTGTATTAATTTATTAATTTTAAAAATGAATTGAATCATTAGTTTTTGATATCAAAGACAATCTCATATACCATTTTCATGTTATGTCTCATTTATCATCCTATGCAAAGCGAATCATATTTTCGACTAAGGGGTCAACAACATATTGTAAAAGCAAAATGAAAGCATGCAGGCGCAAGCTGAGAATTTATGTGCAGACTCAAGAGGTGAAGGGCGTATGCTTGCGACTCTGCTGTCGCTATTTACCCCGGAGGCTAGATTTAACACAGACGCTCGTCTATATAGGGACTTATAAGGAGCCGTAATTAAACAAATAAGAAAAAGGAGATGAACGTTGATGAATAAAATGTTCATTGAGAGAGAGAGAGAGAGAGAAAAAGAGAGAGAGAGTGAGAGAGAGAGAGAAGTTGGAAGAGAGAGATCAAACTCCATTGTTATTCTAAGGTTAATAGGGTGGTTATGTTATTTTGGAAGACATGTATTGTATGATTGCTGCTCTCTCTCTCTCTCTCTCTCTCTCTCTCTCTCTCTCTCTCTTTCTCTCTCTCTCTCTCTTTCTCTCTCTCTCTCTACGTGTGTACTACCATATATTGAGTCATACATCAAACAACACCACCACCTTAAGCATGTTTCACTGATGGTTATACCTACATTCCTATTTAGACCCATTTCTATTTACGTTTTTCTAGCAACGCTTCTATTTTTCGGGAAGAACAAAAACAAAAATATCAAGATGTTTTCGCATCCTCTCTCTAAGCGCGTTTGGATGCAAAAATAATCAGAAAGACGCCACAGAATGTATGCCACACAATTAAAAGTGAATAAATAAAATCATAATTACATAAACACTGTTAACACGGTTAATCTATTTGTCAATAGTACCATACACAGGTAAACGCGTTCATAAAAGTGATTTGTCTGGGAACTGAAATACGATTTCTTAAGTGTCCATGTATTTCACATTATTTTCGCATCATTTTTTGTGTGTGTGTTTAGAAGCGGGACAGCGATTAAAGCTCCAGCCCCTCTCCCAGTATTCCCTAATTCTGCGTTAATCCTAAATGCCTTCGCTGCATGCGCCTTTGTTAGATATGTGCATGTTAAAGATACGTCTGTTTTTAAACATGTATTATTGGCTGTGCCTTTTGTAAACAATATAAGAAAGGTATTGCAAATTCCTATTGTTACCCAATATATACATTTTGAATTGATGCAGGATAAGGAAACCCGAGGGAGGGGGGTCAACTTTCCCCCGCCTTGTTTTAGCAAAAAAGGGGAAATGAGAGTGAATTATTGGGTTGATTGAATATTTTGAAATATATATCCCCGACTTTCAGATTTATTCTAAACATTTCCTAAGCTAGATGACTGAACACTAGTACTAGATCACGATTATTGGATATCAATAATTTATCGGAGAGAGAGAGACAGAGAGAGAGAGATAAGAGAGAGATGGGGGTGAGGGTGGGGGAATAGTCGTGTCAGTGAAAATCCCTCCCAATTCCCCATCTTCTATTCTTTTGATTCCGACATAAGTTTATTGAACACTGGCTTCTTCATTACAATAGACGCACCATCTTCGAATTCCTGTCTCTGTACTTTTTCCTCATTATTTTTCCGTTAATTTAGATAGACAATTTATGAAGGAATTTAATTACTCTGCACAAATAATAATTATGTTAATTTTTACTTAAATGCATTCGCGTAGGCTGTTTTTTCATTCCATTCGAAATCGTCCAATTACATGAACGACATTATAAATGCAAATTATTTTTAGATAGGTAAAGCATATATTAGTTTCGTGAAATAATTCATAAAAATCAAGCACAAACAAAAATTATACACGTACAAATATATATTTGCAAAGCAATCCCCTCTTTCCCATTGCCAACTTCTATTGAAGAATTATATGCAATGATTGCTGCTTAATCTAATTATGTTTATTAACATTGGTTTGAACATATTTTATTGCATAAACATATACAAATGGTTCGAACACAAGTTCTAACAACTTACGAGGTTCTTACCAAGTATAAAAATTTACAACTGTGTAG
>WFKH01002636.1:37327669-37348265 GCA_016163765.1 Magallana hongkongensis
TTTTTTTTTTTATTTTTTAATAAGAAGCTGTCCGTTATGTATCTGCGATTAGACTAAGAGTTTCTTTACTACAAATACCAATACGTTATCTACGTAACTCAATACTTACGTGCAAAGTGTCTCACCAAGTGTCCCCGTTAGATCGTTCTCTTTGAGGTAAATAGTCGTACCAAATGTCGTGTTTATTTCAGCGTGTAAATACTAAACTTTGGAAAGATGTCCACAAAAAATGGATCACGCTGGAAATAGATAATTGTTTAGTATGAATGGGCAAAATAAAATGACATTAAACATTAAACGTTGATATTTCAATAATCATTACCCAGTTATTTGATTATAAAAGGGCATATAATTATGTCATTTTATGTTTTAAGCTGAAGGATAAAACCGTGTCATTTGGGCAGCAGGAAGACATTAAATGGTGACTCTCAAAAATATGCTTTTCAGTCCTTTACAAAGAAATTTAAGTAATAATTCAGCGCCAGCAGTTATGTTTTATTCCGAGTTCAAATGGAAGTCATATCTATAGATGTTTTCATCAACTGCTGGTTCTTTCATATGTGTCCTTGTATTGTACACGATGCCAAAAATAATAAGGAAATACACCGCTTCTTGAATATACAGTTGCACAGTACTTTTGAAGTTTCTCCTTTACTGCTGTTAATATTTTGGCAAGAAGTAAAGAAAGAGGCTTCGTAGAACGTTTACTGGAACCCGCTATATATCTTGGTTTGTAAGGAATTTTATGAAGTTTAGTTATCCAATATAGGTAAGGCAATTCAAATTGATTTTGGTTGTTGGGAATATTGAAAATATTCAAAACAACTAATCAATCAATTTTACCTACCCTTTTTGATTAATTAAAAAAAATTAAGTAAATATAAACAACAAAATGATATCTTTGGTTATTATTGCGGGCTATAAAAGTAGATATCATTGCAGTCAAAAAAAACCCCTTACCAACATGTTTAATTTAAATGCATCAATTTTATTTTGATACATTGTGACTGTATCATAGATCAATAAATAATGCAATATAATTTGTCTTTCATGATATGATTTCTCGAAAGTGTACTTTTTTTTTATTCTTTCATCCGGAAATGTGGTTCAATAATTAAGGAGAGAGAGAGAGAGAGAGAATTTTACATGTACATGTAGTACATTGTGCACCTTTCTTTTTCGTAAATTATATTAATTAAGGGGATTTAATAATGAATCAAATTATTAGTTTTTGATATCATTTTGGTAATTCATGTGCAGATTCAAGAGGTGAAGGGCGTATGCATGCGACTCTGCTGTCGGTATGTCCCCCGAAGGCTAGATTTAACATGTGTGACCTAGTAAAATGTATAAATATCGATGTCACGTGATAGACACGTGATGACTCCAAATGCACATATGGGTCACTAGAGTTATAATAGTAGTATATTGGAAAAAGTTGTATGCGAGTTTTGATTTATACGTTGATGGCATATTTCTTAGTAATTTAAGCATATGCAACCTTAACAGTGCTGCGTTAGGCAATTGTTTTGCACTTTCATTCAATATCTGATGAATGTACTACCAGCACGAAAGTGTCATATACATGTGTCAATAAAATGAACATGCCAACCACTACCCCCAAAATGAATGCAATTAATATTATTGCAACTTATACAACTTCTCAAATTACAAATAGCATTCAAAACACTGTGCTGGATAATTATGCCAGTGCCAAGGTGACATTTTTGCACCCGCTTAAGATGCAGTTTCAATAAAATCCATACATACCAAATGATAGATCATTGTCTAGAGAGTATATAACCACTTTTGTTTTTAGTGTGTTTCACCTGACAGGTGAGATATTTACCTTTAAGAATAATATCCCATAGGAAAATGATAATGCATCATTTTTCGAAAATCCCATAGGAATTATATTTCCTAAAGGAGAATGACATTTCCTGTAGAAATTTACTTCAGAAAGGTAGTTTTCCAATAGGAAATTAAGATTTCCTATCGGATTTTATCAAATCCTATCGGAATTGAAATTCCTTTAGGAAGTTCTTGTATTCCGATAGGAAATTTCAAATTTCCTATAGGAATATTGTTTTTCCTATGGAAAAAAATATTTTCCTGTAGGAATTTATTTTTAAAAGGTAAATATCTCACCTGACAGGTGAGATACAATGATAACAAAGGTAGTTGTAAACTCTTTAAGCAATGGTCTATCACATGGCATATTTGAATTTTTCGATATATGCAGCTTAGACGGGTGCAAAAATGCCACCTTGGCACTGGCATAATTATCCGGCACAGTGTTTCAAACTTTAGATAGTCTCATCATTTCGTCTTTTGTGCGACACTGTGCACAGCCACTTCAATTACAACGCGGACGGAAATGATTCAACTCCGGTTTGCAATTTAATTGCGCATTTAAAAAGGAAACTATGTAGGCAAGAAGAAGGCGTGTTCTTCAGACACAGGCCATTTAATTTGGTAATTATATCTTTAAATATGCTTATATTTTGTATCTTTGTAATATACTAATCAATCCAGTAGCTTTCTTTGCTTTCACTTTGTTTAACACTGGGCTAACACCGGGTGTACATCAGTGTAGCCAGTCCGTTGGGAACTGTTCTAAAATAAAGTATCTTTATTTGTACATCAGTTTATGAAAATGACAAAATTATAGTTACTGTTTCATGTTGTCTTGTTGTTTAGTTACGCTTCATGGCTTTTAAACTTTTCAATGAAAATGATTATTAACATTTGAACTGTCTTTATCAGTCATATTTTGAGACGATATTCTTTGAACTAAAAGGAAATGATTAAATACAATTCGTTATAATCAGTTAAAACGATTAACAGTGTAATTTTACTTGTTCATAATTTAGACAAATGTAATATGAATTCCAATGCTTATTGTATTTAAAATGATATGTCAAATATGATGATTTGTCTAAATTCCAATCGAAATTTCCCCTGACGTAAAATATTACAAGTACATTAAGTGTTACACTTGATAAATAAAACAGTCCCCCGATTACAAAAAGTGATGATACAATGATCAACGCGTTCTCTCTCTGATTGGCTGCTATAATTACCCTCCACTGATAAGACTAAAACCTAGGCAAAAAAAACCAACAAAACAACAACCCGGATAAAAACGGATATGACATGTAAAACATAAACATTGGACAAGTAAAAAAAATAATTACATGAGTACATAAATGCTATTATTTCTAATAATGCAGTTAGAATTTACAGATTTTAATCTACATACCATTGCATTTTCCTTTCGCTTACATTCCTTTTTTTCTCGCATTATAGCCGGCGTGAGATCGGTTTGACCAGTGTGAGACAGCAGTGTACGATTTTTTTCTGTTGTACACTGTGTATTACAACGCTGTAAAATGTAAACAAACATCGACTTCTGTAAGGAAATGATACATGATAGATTGTGCTAATCAATTGCTTAATTGATTTAAATTTATCATATTTATATTGAAAAAATTTAGTATGCTCTCTTCTTGACTTGTCCTATATGTACCAAGCGGTGGGTCCAAAAATAAATTGTTGAACGTCATAACAGAAAGTTGTCAAAGATAATTTTCTAATGCAATAATAATAGAGCGAGAAAAATAATCATTCATTATATACTCGTGTGGGATAATTATTTCCGATAGCTTAGTTTTCCCTTAATTGATGAGATTTAAGCGATAAACAACGTCACTTGATATGTAAAGGAGTCTTGTCCGATCTGCTTAATTTCATAATTATGCATATCCTCTATTGTACTAGGGCCCGCCCATTATATTCATGTTTATTCATTGCAAGGACAATGTCACAAAACAGAACGAATGTCACTGTTAGTGGGTCTACAAAATCATAGATACTGCGTCGATTTTTAAAACATTAAGCGATCAAAGCTATTCACACTAATCAGGAAGTGTCTTTTTTCACTTTCATTTAAAACATATATTTTTATATTATTCAACGTATAAAGAGGGGCCGCTTACTTATGTGTATGGATAATATCCTTTGAAGGCATTTTTCAAAATCTTCTAAAAACCCATTTGGCTAGAAAATTTGAAGCTTGTGTGGAAGCGTCATCAGGTAGGGTAGATTTAACTTTGTTTAAATGCAATCATATCCCCAGGGGTGGGTCACAGCTACAATGGGGATTTTTTTAATGGTAAATATTCTTTCTTTAGCTTTTTTACGAAAAGTATTTTGATACACATTTAAGTAATACTCATAATCTGAAACTGTATATTATGTTAATGATCATATGTAACACATTATGACACATTTCATACTCGAGAAAAAATAGGACAAACTCAGCAGAATGATACACACAACGCAACTATCGTGATTGAGGGTTCCAAGCACATTTCACTCTTTATCTGATTATTGTCAATTATTTAGGTCAAGATCATCCCACGTAATCTCAAAGCTAATTGTGTCTAATTTTCTCTTATTACCGACCATTTTCTTTAATTGTCATTGAATTTTTATTCAATTCAATAAACATTTGTATTACAGGAAGAAACACCCATGGTATGGAGCACAAGTTATTTCACGTGTTACTCATTGTCAATGCAGTTTGCATGGCAATTGGAAATCCGGTAAGAACATTGACATAAGTAACTATTGATAACAATAATAGGAAGCATGTGCATAAACATTTTTAGCTCACCTGAACCGAAGATTTTGTCGACGTCAATGAGAGGGGGACATTTTATATACCAAGAGGGGTTCAAAGTTTAACATATAAATAAATAGGGAAAATGTTTTAAAATCTTCTTCTCAAGAACTACAATGATACAATTTGTGATTTTTCCATGCAAGCATCCTAAGAAAAAGTAGATTTGAAATTGTTGAAATCGTGACCACCAGACTAATTCCGGTGCCCCAGGAGGGGTTCAAAATTTAACAAAGTAATATATTTAGAGAAAATGTTTAAAAATCTTCTTCTAAAGAACTACAATGCTACAATTTGTGATAATTCTATACAAGCATCCTCAAAGAATGTAAATTAAAAATTGTTAAAATCATGACCCCCAGTCAAATACTTGGGCCGCGAAAGAAATTCAAGGTTAAACATTAAAATATAATGGGGAAATGTTTAAAATTCTTCTCCTCAAGAACTAGAATGCTACAATATCTGAAATTACTATGCAAGTATGCTAAGATAGTGTAGATTGTAAATTGTTCAAATTGTGACCCCAGACTAATACTAGGGCACCAAGAGGGGTTCAAAGTTTAACAGAAATTAAAAGGGAAAATGTTTAAAATATCTTCTTCTCAAGAACTACAATGGTACAGGCTTTGAGATGACTATGCAAGCATCCTCAAACAATGTAGATTCCTAATTGTTTAAATCGTAACACCTGGACTAATACTTGGGCCTCAAGAGGGGTTCAAATTTTCATATTGAAATATAATGGGAAAATGTTTTAAAATCTTCTTCTCAAGAATTACATTGCTACAATTTGCGAGATTACTATGAAAGTATTCTAAGATAGTGTAGATTGTAAATTGTTCAAATTGTGACCCCCAGACTAATACCGGGGCCCTAAGAGGGTTCAAATTTTAAAAGAAATATAAAGGGAAAATGTTTAAAATATCTTCTTCTCAAGAACCACAATGCTACAATCTGTAAGATGACTATGCAAGCATCCTCGAACAATGTAGATTCCAAATTTGTTAAATCGTGACCCCCGGTCTAATACTGGGACCCCAGGAGGGTTCAAAATTTAATACAGAAATACGGAAAATGTTAAAAAATCATCTTCTCAAGAAGTACAATGCTACATGTTATGAAATTACTATGCAAGCATCCTCAAACAATGTAGATTCTAAAATTTTAAAATCATGACCCCTAGTCAAATACTGGGACCCCAAAAGGTGTTCAAAGTGTAACATAAAAGTATATAGAGAAATGTTTAAATTCTTCTTTTCAAGAACTACTATGATACAATCTGTAAGATGACTATGCAAGTATCCTCAAACAATATAGATTCTAAATTGTTAAAATCTTGACCCCCGGTCTAATACTGGGGCCCCAGGAGTGGTTCGAAATTTAATACAGAAATCTATAGGGAAAATGTTAAACAATCTTCTTCTCAAGAACTGCAAGATAAATGCTACAATTTATGAGATTACTATGCATGCATCCTCAAATAATGTGAAATCTGAATTGTTGAAATCATGACCCCCAGTCAAATACTGGGGCCCAAGGAGGGGTTCAAAATTTAACATTGAAATATATAGAGAAAATTGTTAAAATAATTTTCTACTCAAGAATTACAGTGTTACAATTTGTGATATTACTATGCAAGCATTCTAAGATAGATTGTAAATTATTAAAATAGTGACACCCGGACTAATACCGGGGCCCTAAGAAGGGTTCAAAATTTAACATTGAAACTTATAGAGAAAATATTTAAAAATCTTCTTCTCAAGAAATACAATGCTGAGATTACTATGCATGCATCCTCAAATAATGTAGATTCTAAATTGTTAAATTCGTGTCCCCCGGTGTAACACTGGAGCCCCAGGAGAGGTTCAAAATTTAACATATAAATATATAGGGAAAATGTTTAAAAATCTCCCTCCCAAGAACTATAATGCTACAATTTGTGAGATTACCATTGAAACATCCAAAGATTGTGTAGATTCTAAATTGTTAAAATTGTGACACCGGGACTAATACTAGGGCCCCAAAAATGTGGCCCATGGCCCTTTTGTTTTTAAATTTCTTAATATGATCTCAAATGATAGTTTCACTTTATCAAAAGGAATGTACAGTAAAATAAAATGTACGCATAAATGGTGTAGAAAGACTATATATTTGATCCAATAGGACTTCTTAAGACATCTATAATAGTCTATTAATTTAAAAGTAACATTAAAAAAATGATTTCCTCGAATTTATAAAAAAAACCATAACTATTCGAGTTATTAAAACCAATAAGATGGGGAGACATCTAGTTGTTAGAGAACAATCCTTTGCCGTCAGCAAACAAGTGAATACTTATTCAAAGCAGAAAACGCATTATTTTTCCTTAGTCTCCGAGAACTGCAACATTACTTTCAATTTCCCTTTCACGCTTATCTCTACAAAGCCCCCACATAAAAGCTAGAACACCTCGATGCATTCAGGTATTCCATTCACCCGAACACCTTACAATGGACCCAAAATGTTGTAGAAACACGTTTAGAAGAAAAAAAGACAGACACTTTACAGGTAGAAACTAAACAAAAACAGTTTTAAATCCAGATACACATATTTCAAAATGTCTAGATCATTGTTAAACGTTTCCCAGTATCATACATGTACTTTAATATCATCGCACATACACAAATCATACACTGCAATATACCTTGCGTTAATAGCATAAACTTCGAAAACAGAGTGCCTTTTTGTAGAAACCGATAAAAGTGACTACATGTTGTTACTTTAATTAATATCTTGGATTTTGAATAACTTATGCATGTTTAAGATGTGTTATTGGGGTATAAAGACCCTGAAACGTTCTACTTTCCCATTTTTGCGTTCGCTCACCGTTCGTTTAGCGTGAATTCAGCGTGCACTCACCGTGCGTTCAACGTTCGCTCACCGTGCGTTCACCGTGCGTTCACCGTTCACAGTTATGCGCTCTCCGCTCCGCTCCGTTCCCGCTCACCGTTCACAAAGCGTTCACCGTGCGTAATATTCAACGGTAAAAATTCCCCAATGCTAGGTATTTACTTCATCTATGGTAGCATGTGCCTACATTTTTGTAAACACAAAATTGAATAAGTTGATATCTTTATTTTATACATGTATTTATTTTTTTCTGAATTTTTTTTTTACGCAAGTTTAAAACGTTCTCCCTACTCGCTATAAATTACTTATTTATGAATTTATTAAATTACCAATCATCGATAACATGAGTATATATTACGTTTAACGTTCGTTCATCATAAAGATAATTTTAGTTTTTATTTTATTTCAATGTTTGACCAAATTTTTAATGCATTTAATCGAAAGCAACTGTTCTTGCAAAAGATCATAACAAAACAATTCTGTATTTTTGCTGAGATAAGAGTTGGAGGATAACCCCCGAGTTGTTCCGAACAAATCGTTCATCTTGTTCATCGTGCGTTCACCATTCACCTTGCGCTCGCGTTTGCGCTCCGTTCGCGTTATGCGTTCGCTCACCGTTCACCCTTCACAACCGCTCACCAAATTCCGTTCAGCGTCCAGACACCGTTCACTCACTGTTCGCTCTGCTTTCTCTCACCGTTCGTTCAGCGTTGGCTCACTGTTCACTCACCGTTTGCTCACCGTTCATGTGGGAAAGTAGAACGTTTCAGGGACTGTACAATATTACCTTGATGCAGACGTTAAGTACTCTGTATGAACGTCACGCGTGTTTGATGAGCACACGAAGTAAGAGAAGTAAGGTTTGATTACTTGGATTACTGAAAAATTAATAATTATATTAAAACATACCTGTTTATTTTCAAATGAATTTAGTTTCTTTTAATTCATTTTTTTTTCTAATTTCATTTATATAAGCATTCGTCGGAAAGTCATGAGTTCGAATCCCGCTGGAGATTTTATTATTTTTACCTTTCCAAACATTTTTAAAACACATTTTTTGGTCAAATGTGGTAAAATTTTAAAATTCTAAATCGGTGAAAGTATTTTGATATACTTTTATCCACATTAATATCGACAGGTGTCCCATACCAAATTAAAGAAAATAAATATTCATTTTTCTGTCATGTATTAAAACAACACATTTTAAATTGTATTTTTAAACTGTTTTTTTGATGCTTTTATATACAACTTCACTTATCGTTGAAAATTATCTCATTCAAAGCTATACACGCTATAATTTGCTTCAATTATAAATGACAGTGAAAATGCATATTTTTATTTACTTATCAAAATTATCTTTAATCTTTAACAACAACAAAAAAAAAAGAAAAAAAGAAATAGAATTTTTACAAGTAAAAAATATTTATTTTCCTGCAAGGAAAGTAATGCCTGCTTTTGAATATCACTCTATCACGTGACATCGACACCTAGTGTAACCCGGGTTATTTGAGTCGATCGTAAATCCGCTGTGGAAATAAAGTGGAAGTCCATTCAGTTTACTTCTTTATTTGATGTAACAACATAGTTAATCATACAAAATAGGTGTAGGTAAAGGTATAGATAAACCCTGAAATAAAATAAATGTGAGTTAGGAAAGAGAACTCTTACATACGTGAGATATCTCTATAAATAATCTCACAATATAACTGTATTTAAATATGAGTTAGTATAAAAACAATTGTAAACTAGAGGAAAGCTCGTTGCAAAGCAACGAGTGGGTCTTCCGTTAATGTCGGGAGTAAAGCTAGAAGTTCCTGTAAGAAGCAGCGTTCTTAAACCAATAACTAGAGTAACTAAGTTTGTGAATAGTCATCGAAACTATTCACCGGCGACATTCAATTTCCCTCCTTGTTAAACTCGGAACACCTCTGACGTAATCCGATCGCTGCAATAAATTCAAAGTCCGATAACTCTTATTTGTTTATCATCAAGAAATTCTGCATCGCCGACAAATAAAGTTTTCTTTGGTATAAAAAAAACCTGTTTACTCAAAGCCAGTAAATAGGTATATAATGTCCCATCCACCTACATTTCGACTTATATAATCTCCCGTTTGTAACCTGTAATTTCACAGTGTACAGTCAACACAACAGTCATAGTCGCAAGTTTCACAATTTACTTCTGCTTCTCATGTTCTTAACATTAGGGGCCTTCATATTGCATACCAATTCCAACAAGAGACATCCCTTTAACTAATGATAATCATCAAAATTCATTTCATGAATCTTAGCAACACTCATAAGCCTTCAAGTACAGCAACTCTCAATTTTACAAAAATATTAACGGGTACATTATCCGAAACTGTCCCTTGCTACCTTTAACTTAATACACTAACATTTTATGAAAAGATGTTTTGTCTTAGAATTAGAAAGCTAATACAATTCTGAGAAAAAGTATACCAAATATTGCCAATTCCCTTGAGGTTTAATAAAAATATGGCCATTTAAGTGAACCTACCATTTCCACTTTCCTCTATTTAACACAGATTCATAGGGTTCTCCATAGTAAAACATCTTTACCCGACTTTTTAGAGGTCAATTGTTGTTCAACCTCCTTTACTAAGAAACCTTATTCAATATAACATACATCTAAACGATATTACCATGATAAAAGCATCATATCACTTACAAATGCCCTTACATGTATACCCTCCCACTATGTTTTGATTTTCATAAACAGTCATGGTTTGAAATCTTTTACCTAATTTTATGAAACTTGTAGCAATTTCTTTGAGTCATTTCTCACACATATTTTGAATTTTTTGTTTATTGAATGATTTGTAGCATTTTAATTAATGAATAGACATGCTGTCCTGCATGTGATCTCTTGTTTCCATGCAAAAGAGTGAGCTAACAATCATATTTAGTGAATATGTAATCTATTCTGGTTTCTAGTCTCCTTTGAACCATGCTAAAACAGTTAGACCTACAAGTTAGACATCCGCCTTAAATTAAAATTAAATTTAAACACACCCAGTAGCTGGAGACGGAGGAGAATTCCATGAAAAATATTCAAATTTGACATGTTTTCCTACATTTTGTTATGCATATATACATTAAAAAGGTAAAAATATGTTGTTTCTTGTTCATTTCAAAAGTAATTATCATAGCAGATATTATTTTAAGGTCAAATGCACATTTACATATCATACATGTAATCCGAATGGTAACAATTGAAAAGGGGGGGGGGGGTGATTTTTCAATTATGTAAACACATCTAAATATTATCATAAAATACAAAATACCCGGTAAATGAAACATAATTGCATACTTTTATTGAAAAACACACACAAATTTTCACAACTAACAATTGTAAATTTCTTTAAACAGCCTTAATTTTGTATCATATTTTCTTATCAAACACAAACCACAACAAGGAATGATGCTTTCTTAAAGTTCCATTATTGTTCATGCATTATCCGATTTTATTTGAATTACCAGTAAATAGTCTGTTGAACACAAAGAATATGCATGTGGGTAGAGGTGACAGGTTAACCTTAAGAGCTGGAACCACAAGAATCAACAGGTAAAAGCTTTGTGGCCGCCATGTGGTAAAGAGAGTCTATTTTGAGCTGAAATAAAAGAAAATCAATTAGCTGTGTTAACATACAAATAATTGCTGTGCTTACATTAACGGAGGCATTGTATTTCTGGAAAAAATACACTGACCATGCAGTGTAATAAGTATGAGATATCCCAATGCATGTACATGACATTAACATTTAGGCAGTACAAAAACAAAAATTTGCATATCAAGTCATAATATAACAGTAAATTTTATCCCCCTTTTTCAGGTATAGACACATATCAAATTAACAGAGAGAGAGAGAGAGAGAGAGAGAGAGAGAGAGAGAGTTTTACTCTGCGACAGTCAATATTTCTATTTGTAAACTACAAAGGAATAGTATACCCATCCGAACAGCGTCAAAGTATAAGCTTCTGCTATATCATGTTTTATCAATTCTACTGGGGTTTTTTTTGCGAATTAATTTAGTGAGTTTTTTTTCTTATTAATTTCATGTTTTAAAAACAATACTATGCATAATGCACATAAAAATCCATGAACAATTTTACAAAAGCTTTGGTTGCACATTCAAAAAATAAGGGATTGATAACATGCTCATTTTAAAATTCAATGCACTGTTGATTTCTTTTACTAGACAGAGATATTTTTGTTACAAAATTAAGTTGCTCTCTGACGCTTTGACAAGACGAAAAGCAGGAGAGAGAGAGAGAGAGAGAGAGAGAGAGAGAGAGAGAGAGAGAGAGAGACAGAGACAGATCTCTGAGGCACATGCAGCAAAAATTATTACATTTGTCTTACTTTAAAAATTGTTTACATACAATGTAGATGTGATATGCATTGTATGTAAACAATTTTAAAGTGAAATAATTAAATCTTGAGAGGAATGTTTTAAGATATCAGGGAACATTATCATTACATTAACCTAAAATCCGAGCTTGATATAATATGAAGTTCTTTTCATCTTGCACTCTGTTTTACTTGCTCTTTCCCCACCTATAACAATATATAACAGAGGCAGACGAAAGGTCTAATTTTAATTAGATTGAATATTTACCATGTCAAATATCTTTATTTAATTAAGCACAAGCCTTTCTATCTTCGCTAGCTAAGGGTTTTTGGTCCACTTCGCTCCCAGTTTATGGGGAACGGAGTGGACCGAAAACCCTTGGCTAGCGAAGATGAAGCCTGCCTGAGTTTTTTAATTTATAAATTAAGTGAAAGGCGATATGGTAAAGATCTGCTATATTCAAATATTTAAGGTAAAGTTATCATCATGCAAACATGCACTCTGATTACAGCATTCTACTCTTGTGTACCTTGGGACCCCCACCCCTTTTAATTGCTCTGTTTTACAGTGTATGGTGTGTTGGTCAATACCCTTACAGAAAAGAATGCCATTGAATTTCCATTATTTCTGCAGTTTATTTCTGACCATTGAAACCCCATTGCTTTTTCAGTTACCAAGATGTCACATAAAATAGCATTATATATTGTCTACCAAGAAAAACCATTGAATTTCCAGTTTCCAGTTAAAATACAGTGAAAACTCAGTGAAAGTCCATTGAAACACCATTGAAAATGAATACTTATGCAAATTAGTTTGCAGTCCAGTTAAATGATGGCATCTTTCAATGCTAAAATAATGGAAAAAGGATGGTTTACACAAATGCATTGAAAACCCATTGATTTTCCATTGATTATTATTTGATTGCTTTATAGAAGATAAGTAGGTCAAGATCAAGTTGCATCATAAGATAACCCTGAACATTTTGCAGAATACTGAGCCAGAGAAATCTCAATATAAAATTCAAATCTCCCCATAAAATATGTATTATAACATAATGCTTGTTATACTTGTAACTGTACAAAATTCATAAGAACAATAAATAAGGACAACTTAATTGTGCTTCATATTAGGCAAATACTATCTAAATGTTCTCATGCATGCACATGCATACTAACATGCATGAATTATTTACTAGTTTATTGACTTCCAAATACAATCTAAAATGGTAGACATGAAGCTACCCGTGCAGAATTATCCTGAGATATCCTAGGAAATCCTGAGAAATTCCCAAGATTTAATGCTAGGATATCCCAGGATTTTTCCTCAGATATCCTGGGATGTTTTTGGACAGGAATTCCTGGGATTTCCTAAGACTGTCCTGGTAAAATGGGGCCTCATTTTCCACGATTAATCCCAGGAATTATAACCTAGGAATTCCCAGGAATTACCAGGAGTCCTGAGACCTAAAATGTCCCAGGAATTCCTAGGATTCCTGAGACTTAAAATGTCCCAGGAATTCCCAGGATATCCTAGGACATCAACATTTAAAATATTTGATAGAAGCAAAACAATTATAAATATAAATATGATTTTTCTGGAATATTTTTTTATTATAATGCATATAATTTCATACAGAATAAATTGCAATAGAAATGATGGGGCCATACAGAAAAATAGCCTACTTCTTTTTCAGCTGAATTCTTGTTCCTTCTTCAAAATCAGTCTCTCTTATATGTACTTGTCCATTTTCTTATTCACTTTCTTTTCTTCTTGACTCAGACTGTATGACTTAGTCCATCGTCTTTGAATTTTACTGCCATAAAAATTAAACTCTTTAATATTTAAAAACCGCCATTTTGAAATGTTTGTCTAACAACAAAAATTGAACTTCATCTGTTTCATAAAAGTTACTACATTTTACCTCATTTACACTAAAAGTGATTTCAACATGAATATTTTACCTTTCTGGTCATTAATCCGAACTACAACTGCTGCTTCATCTGATTTTTTCATAGCACATGACATTGTATAGAAAGGTCCGTCTGCTACATTCAAAAGTGCGTAATCATTGGGCGGAAGTGACGTTGTAGAATCAAAACAACACGTTGACGGTATATTCTGATAAATTGAAACTGTTCTTCTGTTGAATGTTTTTTTGTATAAAGCATTAGTTAATCATACTAAATAATTGATTTAAATTAAACTTAATTTAAGGTTCTAAAGATATCATTATTATCTATTCAGAGTCTAGCCACAGGAATTGAATGAACGTACGAGTTGTTTGTGCAGTTGATGCACTAGTCGTGTCTGTTAGTTTTAACCCCCTGTGTTTTTTTTACCCTCAGGCATTGGAACTTATTAAATAATTGGAAATCAGATAAATATAATATCGTACTTTATTCCTATAACTTTGTACTCATTATTGTTACTAATGTTCTCATTCTTACTAAACATCAAGTTTCTAACATATTGAAGTTAGGTATGCATTTTGTAACGGCGACGAATTGACTCAACACCTCATAAAGAATGGCGGACTAATCAAAAATCAGAGCGTACGGTACATGTAACTGCTTGAGTTTCAGTAGCTTCTAAGCTAATGACAATGATCAAGGGAATATTCACGAAACAGATTGATAGTCTTGGAGATTAATTGTTATCACATATGTGCTACAGTGATGCCATTCACGTATAAACAATGTATCAAAGGTTCTAAGGGCTACGAGGTCCAAATTTCAACTGAATGTTCATTCGTTCTCCCACGCACTTTTGTTTACATCTGCTACTGATATACACAACTGACCAAATATTTACTAAATTGCTAAAAAGCACTTTAAACAAGTAAGAAATCAATGTATACGGTACTATATATTTTATTAATAATTGAATTCTATTATATATATATATTTAATAAGAATGCCTTATTTATATAGGTGTTTGAATATTATAGATGTCTATGAATACTTTGTTCAAATATACTTGCAAACTATAAATGACAGTTCTGGTTATATTTTAAGTATTTGAAATTATTTAAATTTTCAGATGCATTATCATTACCTTGAACTGTATAATTGCCAGGTATTCCCTGTATTTATGTATGATCATCAATTGTTAATGAATAACATTTTAAGAATATATTCATGAAAAGAAATCATTATTATAAACCATCTTTATGAACAACATAGTTTTGGAAGTCCTGACATTGTTTCAAAAGTCCTAAGATATGGGAATTTCATTAAAATATTTAACTCCTGGCTCTATATCAAATGTCCTGGCAAGAGTTGGATTTGAATAATGTAAGAAAAAAGTCCTGGGAGATCCCAGGAAGTCCTCTGTTGATATGTCAGGATTTCCCAGGATTTCTCAGTCCCAGGAATTTCTAAAAGCAGATTGTCAGGATATCCTAGGAGTTCTTGGGATAACCTAGGAATTCCTGATATGTGTTTGTAAGGTAGGAATAATTTCTGCACGGGTATATTATTACATAACTCTTTTTTTTTCTCGATACATCCATGCACTATAGCTGCTTGCAACACTTTAATCACTTGATAGTGTGTAAATGTTAATTAGTCTTTACACAAATATATTAATATCTGTATCAAATCATACAAGTGTAGGAATTTAATATTAAAAATATTACCTCAAGTGACCAAGAATATATCCCCAGAAAAAGTTTCATAAATTCCCCGTACGAATTTTTGAGGTGGAATCCGCCTGGAATATAGGTGGATTCTGGCAGGAATCTGCAAATTCCGGGCGTATTTGGGGCGGAGACGGAATTTTGAAAAGTTACGCCTAAGTAGAAGAGGTGGTTTCCAGGCGTCATTAGGCAAATTCAAATTTTCCTGGCGTAAAATAACAAGAAAATTGAAACAAAATTCCACCTGGAAATTTAAGCAGGAGTAAAATTCTGTGATTGGTCAATAATTATTGATGTTTTAGGGTCATTTCAGCAAGGTTAAGTTTGAATCAGTCAGGAAGGAGGGAAGTTAGTGTGAATGTTATGGTTAACACAGAGAGGCTTTATACTTCTATAATGTCCTTACTGGATTATACAATATATACTGGTATGTAAGATGATCATATTGATACCTTATTCTAGTAAATTTGAATGTACATGATATTGTATTGTTACTGAAATTTCATTGGCTTGAAAGATTTACAGTTTTCTTGAACAATTTAGTTCTTTGGTATAAGGCGCTGTGATTTAATGTAGAGTACATGGTATAGTATTTAGTTGTTTATGATTCAGAATGTGATTGCAGTGTAAACTTTTAGAGCATTTCAAAACTTTCTCATGTCTTTTGGAAATTAGTGTACACTCATAACAGTATTTGAAAATCTTAGATGAAAAAGAAATGGCTATTCAGGTCTGTAGGTCACTTGATGTTGCATAATAAATAGGACTTTCCAGGCGTAAACCTTTTCCAGGCGTAATTTCATTTCCTTGGCGGAATTTTTTCCAGGCGGAATTTTATTTTTCCAGGCGTAGCTCATTTACATTTTTCGCCTCATATTCCGGCCCGATTCCGCTCCGTTTCCGGTTGGTTTACGCCTGGAACCTCTACATCACCATATATGTAGAGAGATAAACTGACGCCCGGAATCCTGCTCTATATTACGCCTCTATTCCCCCTATATTCCAGGCGTAACATTTCGTACAGGTCACTGTATAAATATGCCACAAAAGAGCTAGATGCCCAACAATAACACATTTTCCTGACAATGTACATCACATTTAGTCTCCAAGATGAACATTCAAAATTTGCAACTCAACTTCCTGTTATGCAGTGATCTTAATTATTAGTGGTCAGTTTATCTGGCAGAGGCCAGTGACCCAGATTGGCAACTCAGCTTGAAATACAATGTAAATATAGAAATGTGTATAGGAATTCTATTTAACTGTTCCTGAAAATAAATGGTATTTCACTGGGAAACAGTAACATTGAAGTTAAAATGAATTGGAAAACTGGTGTTTCACTGAGAGCTGCAGGTCATTGAAAATGCAGTTATCTGAAAACTGCTATTTAACTGGTAGGTATAAAACAGCTGGTCAGATGAAGACACAAGAAAAATAAATGCACAATCAATAGTATTGTATCCCTTATGCTAGAGATAACACACGTGCTGCTGGATTAAGATTTATTCAGAGACTGCATGGCATGGTCAAGTTGATATTAATACGCAAAGCATCACATGGTCAAAAGTGCGGGAATAACATGAGTAATTTGGTTATAGATTTATCATTACACAAAAGACAGAATAGAACTTATAATTTGCATATTAAAACGGTTACTTTTAATTCAAGATGTTACAAATAATATTTCAATGAAAACTGGAAAATCAATGAAAGTTCAATGGAATTTCAATGGAAAAAAGCCAGTTCTTTTCTCTAAGGGTACACAATAAGACATACATATACACAGGAAAATAATAAATAGAAATTCAAAAGAGTGATGTGCAAAACATACACGTGAAAATACACGGAACAGAAAATATTCCGAGATTCCTCTGACTCTAACATCCGCTTTAATATTGTGACGCACGTCAAAAGCGGAGGTTAGGGTCAGAGGAATCTCGGATTAGATTGAAAAGTACAAATACTTTGAAAAGAAAAAGTCAACACGACATATCCTGTATTGAAACATACCTTTATAATCTCTCATACGATAGGTGAGCTGAATTTCCCACTATCGACGTCTTGCAGGCCATGCTTCTTTTAATAATGTTGACACACCGCTATCAGCTGTTGTTCGCAGTCAAAACATGGCGAGTTGACATGGTGAATCGTACGATAATTATTTCGATTAAACCTAATAAGTTTGTGTTTAATATGCAGAGCACAGATTAGCATGCATTACATTAATGCATTTTTTTCAAGTAAATAATTACAATAAATATATATTCATATTTGAAATCTTTACAAACTCTATACTCAGTGATCCAATCTACATTGTACGTGTTGTTCTATTATTCAACAACTGAAAAATCTGCGACGATTAGGCTAGGCTTAATATTGCGATTTAAATAACACGTTTACCAAATTTTAGAAAAGACTTTCAATCGCTTTTCGCTGTTATAATCGGATCTGTGTCTTCAATTCCAGCTGCTTTGTTTTTGTTATGATTCGTGTTGACAAAATTTTCTCTTTTTCCAAACGACATTTACACATTTAATTTAACGTAATTATCAAACGAAACCTTTTTAATAAACACTCATATTAACTATTTAAAAAACAGAGTTCGGTTTTATGACCTGTATGAATTGTTTTCAGCAGGAGTTACTTTCACTGTGCATTTCGCACTATTTTCTAAATCTTGACTGCGGAATCAAAATTTCCGGAAAAATCAATATCTAAACCCCGATATCTCTGCAATGCATCATACGATTTTAAAACGAATTTCAGTTTTGTATTTAGCTTTGGAAACTCTACAATATGCATATAATTTTATGTTTTTATATATAATTTTATGACCAGTACGAATTGTTTTCAGTAGAAGTTACTTTTAGTGTGAATTTTGCACTGTTTTCTTAATGTTGACTGAGGAATCAAAATTTCCAGAAAAATCAATTTTTGAACCCAAATATCTGTGATATGCGTGGTCCGATTTTAAAATGGATTTCAGTGTTAGATTCATCTGATTGCGTTGTACAAAAATCGTATACTTTTTTGATTTGACCAAAAAATTCATTTTTTCCAAAAAATTGGTTTACTTCCGGTTTAGACTGGAAGTGACGGATTTTCATTTCCAGCCTTATTACAAATATAAAAAAATAAATGTATTACCATGGAAAATTTCAAGCCTCTGTCTTAAAGCATTTTTTAGAAAAACCCCGGACGAATTGGCTTTTTTAAAATTTTAAAAATGACGTCACGTCAAAATGGAAGTGACGTTGTCATTGAAACTTTACCACCTTTAAGGGACGCTAAAGTTAATTATTTTCTGAAAGTTTCATTGAAAGCAGTTGAAAACTTTTTGAGTTATGAAGCCCAAAAGGAGTCAGAAAAATAAGAAAAAGTATAATAATAACTAGAGCAAAGCTCGTTGCAAAGCAACGAGTGGGTCTTCAGTTAATGTCGAATGTAAAGCTAGAAGTTCTTCTAAGAAGCAGAGTTCTTATACCAATTAACATGAGAAACTAAAAGAAGAAGAAATAATCGAATTATTCTTGGTACGAGTAATCAAAATCCGAATGATTCTAAGTACGAATTAACGAAAACCTTATTAATTTCAAGAAGGACCCAGCAAAAACAAATCTGAATGTGTTTAAGTACGATTTAACAATTATCGATTTTTTTCGGTACGAGTTAATTTAACTTTGAACATAACACTATTTTTTAAACCAAGAATGTGGAATTAAAATTTTCAGAAAAATCAATTTTAAAACCCTAATATCTCTGTAATGCATCGTCAAATTTTAAAACCGATTTCAGCTTTAAATTAAGCTTAATAAGGTCTTATTTTTTGCTGTCATAATTAATAACAAATTATCGCTCAAAAAAAAAAAAAACCACACAAAAACTTTGAAGTCCTTCTGGTTCCGGATTTGAGGGGTCAGCCCCTTTTTCTTGATATCAAACAAAGGGTCTTGCAAATATAAACATATTTTGTTCAGCAAGTGTTCACGAATTGTTGACCGTTCTAAAGATATCTGAACAAATGTGTTCTAGGAGCCGACCCTTAAACTCCTTACCGGGGCACCAAGAAAAAATTTTAGGCATCATTTTGTTGAGAACATTATTTTGAGCAACTTTTCTTCTACAATGCTTTTCAAAATATTTTTCTTTTTTAGATATTAATGATCAGAGTTTTGGACTTCTGGTCCCTTGAAACCCCTAATTACGTAACATATGACTTAGGTATGGTACTGTATTGATAAACAGCTGTACAATGAACGTTTTTGCTTCTATAATTAATGACAAATTATTGTTCAGTAAAGAGTTATCATAAAAAGACTTAAGAGCCCTTTTGGGCCCTAATTTGAGGGGCCAGTCCCCTTTTTCATATCAAGTAAAAGGTGTTGTAAATATAAACATATTTTGTTCAACAAGTGTTCCAGAATGGTTGACCATTCAAGTTATATCTGAACAACTGTGTTTTAGGGGCCGACACTTAAACTCCTTAACGGGGCCACCAACAAAAAACTTAAAGGTAGCATTTTGCTTAAAACATTATTCTTAACAACTTTTCCTCTACACTGCTTTTCAAAAGGTTGACCTTCAAATTCCGTGCTGTGTGCTTGTTGCATCATCAAATGTCAGTAACTTACTGATGTATAGTTCACTTTATTATACTTCTGTGAATATTAACTATGTAAAATTACTATGAACTAGACTACATTGAAATTGTGACCCTTTCAAAGGGCCCCGCTTGAATTATTTCATAGGATTTTGCTTTGACCTTGACCTACAACTTAGAAATTTTTCCAGCTGGCATAGAACTTCTAATTCCATCTCATTACCCCTAACATATAGACATTTTTGTTCAATCTGAACAAGATTAAGCAACTGGGAAATAATCTACAGTCTAAAACTGATTTTAAAGAGATCTGCTATGACCTTCGCATTGACTTGGTTCAAGGTCACTGCATGCCATTAACCAAAAAGCTCTGTTTAGGTAAAGTATTAGCAGAATAGGGGCTAAAAGGAATGT
>WFKH01002636.1:37348365-37371039 GCA_016163765.1 Magallana hongkongensis
TAAAAAGGTAAAAATATGTTGTTTCTTGTTTATTTCAAAAGTAATTACGATATCATAGCAGAAGTTATTTCAAGGTCAAATGTACATTTACATAATCTACATGTAATCTTAATGGTAACAATTGAAAAAATTATGTAAACACAGCTAAATATTATTATAAAATACAAAATAAAGGAAACATAATTGCATACTTTTATTGGAAAACGGATTTTCATAACTTACAATTGTAAATTTCATTAAACAGCCTTAATTTTCTTTGTCATAATTTCTTATCAAACACAAACCACAACAAGGCATGATGCTTTCAGTTTCTTAAAGTTCCATCATTGTTCATGCATCATCCGATTTAATTTGAATTTGAAAAAAGTCACAAGGAATATGCATGTGGGTAGAGGTGACAATATCAACAGGTAAAAGCCATGTGGCCGCCATGTGGTAACAAGAGTCCGTTTTGGGCTGAAATTAAAAAAAAAATCAATTAGCTGTGTTAACATACTAATAATAGCTGTGTTTACATTAGCATAACATTTCCAGAAAAAATACACTAACCATGCAGTGTAATAAGTATGACACATATCCCAATACATAACATTAAAATTTAGGCAGTAAAAAAACAAAAATTTTCATATCAAGTCATAATATCATAACATTAAAAAAATTTCTTGTGTATAGACACATATCGCATTGAAAGAGAGAGAAAGAGAGAGGGAGGAAAGAGAGAGGAGACAGAGACACAAAGAGAGAGTTTGTTTTACTCTTAGAACGACTGTCACTGTGACAGTCTATTTGAATGCGAAAACTACAAATGGATATAAGCTTCTGCTTATACCATGTTTTGTCAATTCTACTGGGGTTTTTTGCGAATAAATTTAGCGAAGAGTTTTTTGGTTTTATTTTCAATTACATGTTTTAAAATCAATACTATGCATAATGCGCATAAGATTTCATGAAGTTTTCAACTATTTTACAAAGCTTTGTTATTCGGCTGCACAAAGAAAAAATTGAGGGATTGATAATTATACTCTTATTTCAAAATTCAATGCACTGCTGATATTTTTTTTCTACTAGACAGATATATTTCTGTTACAAAATTAAGTTGCTCTCTGACGCTTTGCCAAGATTGAAAGCACGAAAGAGAGAGGAGAGATTGAGCGAGAGAGAGAGAGAGAGAGAGAGAGAGAGAGATGAGCACAGTATCAATGATTAAAATCCACATATATTTGTAAATGTTATTGTTTCAGTGTTTTTAATTAGTTGTGTGTATGTGTGCGTTTGTTTATTGTACGGTGTCCTGTCCATGTGTGAATGTTTATGTTTACATGGTGTGACGTGACGGACCAAATACCTGTTCGACCAGTTTACCTGTAGATGTTTTCTATTTTTAAGAACATACTTACTTTCCCACTAAAACCATAGTTGCCCGCACACTCGGCGCTACACCCTTGAAAGGAATAGACTTGTATATCTACTCTATGTAGCTGAATACCTGACAGTGCTTGGTTTTTCGTATATTTATTATTTGAGAGTATAAAACGTATAGTCAAACCCTGTTTGACTGTGTCAGTTATATGTTTCTACCGACCTGGACTACAAATGGCGCCCACGTTGGGAACTCAGGGTCTCTGGCGTACCGTGCCAGCGCTCTAACCACTGAGCTATTGAGACCCGATATATTGACTGACAGTCACACACCAGTTAACCCGGTGACATACTCCCCCTCTTTCAGAAATTCGTCCCCGAATTCTCAGAGTACAGGCAATGATGTTAAGCATATGCCTGGGGAATGACAGTGGGTTTTGTACGTTGGGCGCCAAATGTCATAGGTGGTGAAATTCAGAAAAGTCAAGTCTCAACCGGAACTCGAACCCAGGGCCTCTGGCGTACCGTGCCAGTGCTCTAACCACTGAGCTATTGAAACCCGATATATTGACTGACAGTCACACACCTGTTAACCCGGTGACATATTTGTTTTAATTTAAAATTGTTTACATACAATGTTGATGTGATATGCATGTAAAGTTTACTTAAAAATGAAACAATATACAACTACACTAATTACAGCATTCTACACTTGTGTACCTTGGGACCCCCACCCCAGTTTCAAAAGCACTGTTTTACAGTGTATGGTGTGTAGTTTAATACAAAATAAGACATACATAAATATAGCAAAATAACAAATAAAAATTCCAAACAGCGATGTGCAAAACATACAAGTGTAAAAAACTTGACTGAAAATAATCTGAGATTCCTCTGATTCTAATCCCCGTTTTATATGGTGACGCACGTCACAATATAAACATCGATGTTAGAGTCAGAGAAATCTCGGGTTAGGCTGAAAAGTGCAATTATTTTGAAAAGAAAAAGTCAACAAGACATATCCTATATTAAAACATACCTTTATAATTTCTCAAACGATAGTTGAGCTTCTTTTTCCACTATCGAAGTTTTGCAAGCCATGCATCATATGAAAATGTCGACACTTCGCTGCCAGCTGTTCGCAATCAAAACAAGGCGCGTTCACGTGGCGAATCGTACGATACCTATTTCGATTAAAACAAACATGTTTGTGTTTGATAGAGTACAAATTAACATGTATAACTTGCACTTTTGCATTTATTTTGCAAGTAAAAATTATAATAAACAGGCCTATGTATATTGAAATATTTACAAACTCTTCATTCAATGATCCAATATCAGGGTACGTGCGTGTTGTTCGATTATATTCAACAACTGTCTGTGACAAATAGGCCTGGCTTATCTCAGCAAAGTCTTTCTTAACTAATGATTTTCAGTAGCTTTTCGCTATTAAAATCGGGAACAGTGTGTTCCACCAGCTTCGTTTTAATTATGATTCGGGTATATATATATAAAAAGTCACTATTATCCAAACCACTTGAAACCAGTATCACATATTTAACGACCGGCTCATAATAATCCATCGAATTAACGGTATCGTTTAAATTCACACGCTGATTAACTATTTAATAACACAGAGTTCGGTTTTATGACCAGCTTGCAATTATCGAACCAGTTTGGTACCAGTTAGTTTGACTTTAAACTTGAAACTATTTTCCTAATCTTCTGCGGAATCAAAATTTCCGGAAAAATCAATCTTTGAACCCAAATATCTCTAAAATGCGTCGCCCGATTTAAAAACGGACTTCACTGTTAGATTCAAATGAATGTGCTTTACCAAACACGTATACGTTTTTGATTTGATTAAAAAATATAGTTTTTTGAAAAATTTGATTTACTTCCGGTTTCGACCGGAAGTGAGATATTTTCATTTCCAGCCTTATTACAGAGGTAAAAAGACAAAATCATAATCACGGAAATTTTCAAGCCTCTATCTTAAAGCATTTTTGAGAAAAGCCCCGGACAAAATGACTTTTTTTTTTAATTCTAAAAATGACGTAACGTCAAAACGGACGTTGTATTTGAAACTTTAATATCTTTGAGGGACGCTAACGTGCAACAATCCCTGAAAGTTTCATTGAAATAGGTTGAAAACTTTTTGAGCCGAAAAGGAGGAAGAAAAAAAGAAAATGTAAACAAAAAAGAAACAATAGAATAACAAGAGGGTCTTCCGTTGGTAACGGAAGACCCTAATAATATGTAAAAAGAAACCGAAGAATAACAAGAGGGTCTTCCGTTGGAAATAGGAACTGGTTTAACAAAAGAATATTTCCACTAAAATTGTCACATGACCAATGAAGTAACAGCTGACCAAGTTTATCCAATAGAAATACAGGAATACAGGAAAAAGGGTATTCCTTCTAAATATAGATTTTTCATTGCATTTGAGTTAAAAATAACAAATAATAGGACTCTTACATTAAGGTTAGATAACTGTAAATAATTGATTTAAATATTTCAATTAAGTACTGCATTGATTAAATAATAATATAAAAATAATACACTGTACCAGTATTCAAATATTTTCATGTTAGAAAAACAATTGAATATAATCACCGAACTTATGCAATAATACATTATAATAAACATATTTAATTCATAAGATTTCACTCTACAACACTAGTTTTAGACTGATATACAAAAATGTGTGGAGGGTCAACACCTTCATAATTGCTATGATGTTTCAATAAGAAAGGGATAACATTTCTTTCGTAAAGCATAAATTGAACCTATATACGATTACGAGCAAATCAATACAAATACGAATGTGCGAGCAATCGGGGACGTACATGTATATACTTCCCCGGAACAATAACGAATATTTGTTCATCTGAGGGCTATTTTAAGTTTGTGCCAGTGTTTTTCTATTTAAAGCAGGCTAGACCAAGCAAGTGTATCGTGAATAAAAATCGCATCTCATTTTATAATACATGATTATATTCTGAAATCAACAACTGCTAAGCATATACACGACTGTGATGGATGTGTCATTTAGCATCAATAACCATCTGATTTCCTGCGGATAAGCGCAATGATTTTGGATCCGCTCTTCTTTCCACTTTCAAAAAAAGGCGTCGAATTCCTAATAGCAAAATATACTTTTGTTCTTTATTAGATTGATTTTTGTGGAAAGTGTTATTTTATACGACTTGACATTTTTTTTTATCTACGCCTGTTTTATTTACAGCAAAACAATATGTGTTTTTATTGCGTGTATAGCTTTAAGTTTAATGTTTATGTTCCTTCGAATTCTAGATTGATAGTACTTCTTACCGATTTGAAGTATACCCAGTCGACAAATGCCCTATGAACAAAAGTGAGTTTGAGGAAGCAGCGATAAGAAAAAACTGTTCCCGAGACACGCGATACCTGTGTGCTCCAGATAGAAGCTTGTCCAGTCTCATAGAGTTCTGTACAGACGTCCGGAAATCTCTCTTTGGACCAGGTATTTAATTCTGAGGTGTACTTTACATTAGTAATCTACGTAATTTTTACCAGAAATAAAACCGTTAGAAATTCAAGATGGTTTTTATACTAGTATCTAATGCTTAAATTATAAATGTTTACAATTATGGGACCTTGTATCAATAACATCCTATCATTTGAAAACGTCATTATTTACATATTAAATGTTAAAATCAGTTTAAAAGTTTTATAATTGACAGATAATTGTGTACGACTGGAGGGAACAGGTAACCTGAATCATTATAACTGTGAAGAATTCAGCAGTGACTGTCCATCGGCCCCTTATTTTGACGACGAGATATATAGATGTTGGTTTTATTCATTTTTAATTTATAATTTAAAAACAGTTTCATTTTATCTAACCTTATTCTACAACTGCACCACTAGTGAGTATTTTAATAGGATGCATATTTTCATTTTAAGGTATTTTATATTTTTGATTTAAAAACCAACTCCCGAAAAGTTCTCCGCTTTAATTATTGTTTCAATAGTTATATGGTAAAGTAGTTTTCTGTTGCTGTCTCCTCTCTGTTTTGTCGTTCGCAATCCAAGGTAAGGTAAGTTTAGTATTAAGCTGACATAAAATAACATTATGAGTAACATTATTCACAAAAGTGCTTTATACTTTGCTATTAATAAGAAATTTAAAACTAAATAAACATGTATAAAAAGTCATAGATTCTAGATTTTGAAAGTGTAGATCAATACATGTAAGTATGAGATTCTGATCTTTGAATGTTTTTGTAAGATAGAAAAAAAAATGCAGGAATTCTATGTGTTTCTTCTTTTTGATAAGTAAAATAAGTACATTTTGTCGTGATTCCAACTAATATTTTGATAAAATGTTAAATTCCACACACTTATAATAGTTTTCAATATGTCAACACTAATCAAAATATGTAATAAAGTACTAAGTAGGTCATTCACAGACAACACACGGTACTCAAACAACCAATTTTTAAACTAGGAGGGCTTGAGAAGATCTCTATATATTGTTATAGAACAGTATTCAGTTTATTTTCAAACTTATGTTAAATCTAATATATAAGGAACTTTTATTTACTTAATGACAATTTATGGCTAAAATTTCATATCTAAAATTCTAAAGTAGATCAAATTCGTAATTTGAAGACCACCCAGCCTCCTTTAATTGTTTTGGCCACATTGCGTATCGTTTTTCTTGGCTATCAATTATAATTTTTGGCTATATTTAATACATGTATTTATCATCAAGTTATATGGAAATTACAGAGGGTTCAATAATATTCAAACGATCATAAAGACCCTCAAACCTCTTGTTCTATTGACGTTGAATCTAATAGGATGTTCTTACATTGTAAAAGAATGCCTACTTGTATGTAAAAATTATTTTTAGATTCATTATAGAAAATATGTAAGAAGATATATGTGTAGTTTAATATACATTTTCTATCACTGAGTCTTGCGTATAACATTAATATTTAAATTTAGAATAATACTTAAAGTAGAATCGGTTTCGTGTATTCGTAAAAGTATTATATCTTTAAAATGCATGAGGTGGGGTTCAAGAGTTGGAGGAATCTCAGATTATCTATTATACCTTAGCTCCAGGGACAAAAATTTTAAACTTTTGTAATAAGAGACCTGCAGGACTTATTGTTTAAATTGAATCAGCGATATAAATGCGGTACAATTTATATAATCAGACAATGTATCAAGTTTGATTTTTCAAAATCAATAATAAACTAATTCTTTTTTTTTCTTTTTTCTTTTTTGCAGATCCAGCATGTTTATCTATCAACAGAGATTTGAACTGCTTCATTGCTGATACAAATTGCACAGAAAGGTCAACATATATATTACATGCATCTCATTTTTTTAAATATTTAAACTCAACGAAGTATTAATAAATATGCTATAGGCACAACATTCGCTTGATAAAAATACATTGTATTATTTGTATTCATATTGCTATTTTAACCCCTGCTTTTGATTCATAGGCTAGTTGTTCTAATCAAAGCTTATATTTTTACAAGTTGCAGTTTTACCAAATACAACATTATTTTCGTTACGTCGTGTCCTATTTCAATGTTTAACATGCATATGAGTGGTTTTATTTTACTGATGGATAAAATTGTATATATTACACCATTCAAGAGAGCCTTTATTTCTCCAAGTACACATAAATCAATGCATATTTAAGCGACACCTGCAACAAAAGTTTCAATAACATGTATATATGTATATAAAAGGTATTTCAAGCACGGGATTTCTTATCAGTCATTATTTTATAATACTCCGGAAAACATGAAAAAAAACAGTATATATGATATGAGTCAAATTTGGCAATCGCTCAATGTTTTCTGCAAGAAATACTACTTGAAAACAAGCCGTTTTATGCTAAATATGCGAAACTGGCAGGAAAAGGTTTAATTTTTGATGTCATATTTCAAAATTGTGGTCATTCGGATCAAAATGAAAATTATGAAAAAACACAACATGTATATCTGCACAAAGGAAGCAAAAACTTTACAGTAAATTGTTGTTCATTTTAGTTAGCCATATTAGGCACATATTATATATACATGTAGTACTTTCAAATTCTTATTTACATGTGAGTGTCTTGTTAAGTTTTAATCACTAGATAATTTACTCATAACATAGTCCTTTTTACCACTGTGTTGAATTTCGTTACAACGTGGGTTTTAAAACCTGTTTTGTTTTCCCTCGGACTGAAATGTCACACTTTCATTGGTTTAAACATAGCACGTGACTGCCTCATATCTCTATGTTTGTTCGGTGAGAATAAATATTCGGCAATATGGCTGTCATTGGCCTACGCTTCGCCTACTCATTTCGACATTTCATATAATTTAATACAGAAACCGCTTGCTGTAAGTTCTTAAAATATTTGGAGTAGTTGCCCTTTGAAATTCTTTAAAATTAGAGTAGTTGCCCTTTTTATATTAACGTCACATTGTTGTGTTTGGAGCAGAACAAAATAGCAGCCTCGAGATTTCCTCAAATCTCTGCAGAGGAAAGGGAGAAAACGTTTAAAATTGAATAGCAACGAAACATTATAAGTAAACATTGGTGAGGCGAAGATTTTCAAAGAGTATTTGAAAGGTGAGATTGATAATTTTGAATAAGAGTTTAAATTAGTTAAATTGGACGAGATGTGAGGCAAATTGTATAGCCTACATGGGTTTGCGTAGATCATCGCTTTTAAGCTTTTGTGAATAAATGTGTCACTTGATAGTCCTCGGGAAAAAAACACTTATTAGGTTTCTTACTGACTGACTACAGAAATATACTGGGTTGATCAATCTCAAAGACGGCTTGGCTTTGCCTCGCCATCTGTGTACGTACGTATTAAGAACCAGGTAGTGTAATAAAAAATAAATATCTGATAATAAAAACAATGTTTGTTTATAAAATTTCATAAATTTAATATTGAAATAGTTTTAATTCATCTACATTATCAACAAACTAATGATATATGTGGCTTTTACAACATCAAAGGCATAACAAATTAGTACTCAATAATTGTCTTAATATAAAGTCCCTTTAGAAGTATTTATGCCTGCAATTTCTAAAAAAAAAATAATCTTTTTTGTTAAAATTTAGCTATGAGCATATGGTTGCCCAATAACTTTTTAAAAAATAATAATTTTAGGATTTATATTTAGGGTCTTCCGTTTCCAACGGAAGACCCTATTGTTTTTGTTAGGTTTCTTTTTCTCTATTTTTCACTATTATTATTATTATTCTTTTTTTTCTTAACATTTTTCTTAAAACTCAAATATCTCAAATATGCTTCAATGGATTTTTATGAAATTTTCATGAATAATACAAAGTATCAAGGTCTTTTATCATGTACATTTTTGTTGATGACGTCACTTCCGGTCGGCCGTTATATTCGTTTTTCTTTTTGTAAAAAGTGATCTTGTCCTCCCTTTTTCTTAAAAACGATTAAAGATAGTAAAATTGAAAGTTTCAGGAATGATAGATTTTTGAATTCCTATGGCCGATCAGGTAAAACCACGATCGTCCGTCACTTCCGGTCCGCTCAAACAGCATTTTTTGAAAATTGTGTTTTAAAAATTTTTCGAATTAAATAATTTACAATTTTTTTTCCATCAGAATATGTTTTAAACTTATCAAATTTTAATATGAGCAGGTCGTCCATCACTTCCGGTCGTCACCGGAAGTGATTCCAAAATTTCAATTTTTGGAATTTTAAAGCATATACATTTTGTAGACATTTTTGTACTGAATACAAAACTAAAAACCGTTTTAAAATCGGACAACGCATTGCAGAGATATTGAAGTTTAAAAATGGCCTTTTCCGGAAATCTTAATTTTGCAGTGTAGGTCCAAAAGTTAGTTTAAAAGGGAGTTAATATAGTAACTCGTACCAAATGTCAACATTTTAATTCAACCCTATCATTAATTCATAATCAAACGGAAGACCCACTCGTTGCTCGCAACGAGATCGTGTCTAGTTTTATTTTATTTTATTTTTTTTTTATTTTTTTTGGGGGGGGATTACGTTATAGTATATCATGCACTTCCTTTGATAGTAACGTTCTTAAAGGTCGAATTCTAATTTTGATTGTTGTGACAGAAAAGGAGTGTTCTTTGAAAAGAAAAGGAGTAGGCGACTTTCATTTTTTTTAATTAGGTAGCTCTTAAACGGTGAAGTGTTAGTCAAAATACACTTTTAAATTTCATAAATTGATGACTAAATGTTTTACAAGAGAGGCTAGTGTCAGTGAATACTAATCTAACTTTTTTATTCATTGTAGTCTTTGTGATACCACCGCTCTTGAAATGTGTTTGAATAATTCTAAAAGTGAGGATTCAACATCAAAAATGGAGATAAATACATCTAAAACACACTCAAACATGAATAAGATCATCATTTCTGTTGTTTGTGTTTTTGTAACAATCGTGATTGGGATATTAGTACTTTATTTTTACAAGAGACTAAGGAAGAATTCAGGTAACTTTAAAATATTTTAAAACTACAATCTATTTTCTACGTGCCACTTTAATTATTCCATCTATGCGATATTAATTATAAGAGAGAGAGAAAAAAGAGATAAAGAGAGAGATCGATTGTGTGTGTGTGTGTTTGTGTGTGTGTGTGTGTGTGTTCTTAAGTTCTAGATTTACAAAATTGGAATGGCCAAACACTTCGACCTTTACACTTACATGCTGTTATTCGTATAACAGAGAATTTCCGGCGAAAAATGTGCATAACTTAAAGAGGATTAAAACGGCGCAATGAAATATTATTAGTCAATATTTTGTTTAATAATCAACACTAATATCTATTACAATATATTTAATGTTGGTAGTCACTTATTTTGCCTTTAAAAGGGAATAATTTATGTATATGAATCTCTCATCCGTATTTTTTTTTTTTTTTTGGCATTATGAATTTGAATGAATTTTCTGTAATGAAAAAAAATAATTTCATGAAATTTACTTGCAAATTTTATTCTTAAATATTATGAAAAGTAAAACATTAACAATCAGTAATATAATTGGCATTTAGTACTTGGAACTTGATCAAAATGTGATAGAATAAACAAATTACTAAACAGAATTTTCTTAATATTTATATTTAATATATATATCAACGTAAAGATGTTCGTTGTCACATACACATGTATTAGTTTCGTGGCCTCTTTCTTGGCTTGCAACGAATATACTAATATAGGAATTATCCCGACCCCTTTTTTCTGGAAAATGATTTTCTGTGACAGTTTCTGTTCTCAAACATAAAAAAATATCAAATAGGCAAGTCTTTTGACTATTATATAATGCTAACAGAATAATTACGATAACACATGTATATCCATAATTTATTGAATCACTAACTTGGTAGTTTAATTTTTAGGGACACGATTTAACAAGGAGATGTCTTCTTCAATACATGCGTATATCTATGAAATATATACATGATTCAATCAAACAACTTAACGCCTGCGGGGTTGTTTTATTCCTTTATACTATAATAACTCTCATGCGATCTCCAAATGCCACGTAATCAGTGTCCTCTCTCCCTTAAATCAGTTTTGTTAAACACTAATTTCTTCATATATTTACCAGAAAAAACATTTATAGAATCATTCATTATTACGAGTGTGGGATGGTGAAATTCCATAAAGGGGACAAGATTTGCGGTCTAGAATGAGACTTTGTGTCATCCTAAACCCTGTAACTTGGCCTAGAGGTAAATTTTCACTATCCCACTAGAGTATGAAATGAATGATTTTGGACACTCTGGACAAACCATTCTCACACCGGTGAGAAAAAAAATTGTCTCATATTTCCTTTTCCGCTGTTTATGTAGGGAAAAGAATGATTTCTCTGTCAGATTTATAGATTTATTGATTTTTTTTAAATAGTTATATAGTTATACTTTCGAAAAATCAATTATGTAATGGAGTGTTAAATAGGCTTATCTTTCAATTTTAAAACATACATATAAATGAATCGTTAATATTATACTTCTTTATTGCAAGTAGCTTTGTATAGATATGTCCCTTCATTAATTCAAACAATGAAGTTTATTGAAACTGCTTATGCGATCCTTATTTTTTCAACTTTGAAAGCGTGAAAAAACGTAGCATGCACGTGCAGTTCAAGCCTGAATCTGCAAGTACGCGTACGAGCTGGTTTGCTTAATCTCTCCATAATTTAATTGATATCGTATGTTCAATGAGCAGACAAAGTGCTTTCATGTAAAACGCATTTTATTAAAAGGTAAAACAAAGAAGCAAATAGATGAAGATAAACTTAAAGATTTTCTCAGCAAAGGAGAGGTGACCGTCCGCCATGTTAGATGCATAATAGTGGGATGTGGCGGTGCAGGAAAAACGACACTTCTGAGAAGATTGCAAAATGCAAAATTTAAAGATCTGAAGAATACTGATATGACAGAATTAGTTGACGTCCATGTAAACATCTTCGACGTGTTGGAAAATGAAAACACGATTCAAAGTAATTGTTTTCACTTTCTTTAGAGACGAACACACTTTTTACAAGAGGTATTTCAGTGCGGGTGCTATGTTGGTGGTCAGCATGCCTAGATTTCTTTTAATTATTAGTCAACCAATTGTTACTTGTAATTCTGGGCATTTTAGGGTATACTGCATCGTGTTTGTTCCGCCAAAGCCTCAGCTGTTGCTATAAAAGAAAATACGACCGAGATCTATGTTTTATTGTTGAATTCTATGTTCAAAGCTGTTGAATGCATAGTTTAGTCCCTTAAATATTGAACTGCACCATAAATTTTAATCAAGAAACCAGTTCTCAATTCAACAACAAATAAACACTTATTAATGATTCGGTATTGGTATCTATCATTGTAATTTTTTTTAAACATTTCAAGCTTATTCATATTTATTTATAAAAAAAAATTGTTGACATAAGAATCTTTAGTTTTAAATAAAAAATTTGTAAAGAACATGGGACATTGAAATGATTAATTACGTACCGGACTATCAAAACAACCATTAATATATACACTATTTTATCCATGATCATTGTATACTCTCCGTCAATAATTGGAATGTTCTATGTGATAATTGTGTAACATGTATGTAATAAAGATATGAATTGCATTGTTACAGGATATAATTGTTAATTTAGAAGTTTTTAAATATTTGCCATATGGTTATAACTACAAATTTTCCGATAGGTCAAATTGTAAAATTTTTAATTAACTGGCTAAGTGTATATACACAATTTACATAAGGAATTGAAGAAATCATTATTCAGTAAATAATCAAGTTAATTGAAATTTTCAAATTGTTAATGGATGTAAAATTCACAATGTATCAAGTGTGACGTGTAAATGGTTTACAGTATTTATTTAATTGAGGTGAATTTTGTCGCATTCTTTTGGTATTATAGAATTTCCCCTAAAATTCGAAGTTTTAGCTTTTGAAAGCGTTAAAAGTTAGAGGCTTGATGCGTGTTCATTTTCATGCAAACTTAGTAATATATAATGTTAGTAACTGTATACGCCTTGAAAACGGTGTTATTCTGAATCTTTTGATGACTTTCACAATTAAGCAATTAAGTTTTCCTAGCTGTCAAACACCGAAGACCGGGGTATTTACTTACTTTAGTTAGCATATGATCTTGTGTAGAGGTAGCGGAGGCTGACGGACCCTACCTTAATAAATTCTATAGTTAAAAATATATCATTTCATATTCTCACAAGTACAATATTTAAATCTTATAGCCACACTGTATTTGAATATCCTATCGTTTATTGATATGAGGTCACTCTACAGCATAGTCTTTTCTAGGCTATTTCTACGATATTATATGTTATTGTATCAAAAATCAAACTGACGTTTGACCCTTTGCTCGAAATGTGTTCGTATCTAGTTACGTGTAGTTGTTACATTTTATACAAAATGTTTTAAAAATTTCATATCATAAATTAAATCATTTTTATATAATTTTAGGTGTCCACAACGAAAACCAATTACCATCAATTACTTTTCCGCCAAATTTATTTGAGGAAAATGATACAACGCCACAATTAGCCGAAACGCCGTTCAGAGCTGAGCAATTGACTGAAGAAAATGACCAAAGTGAAAATAGAGATATAGAAATCAGTGAACATGGTACAATTTTTAAAAAGAACTACAAATCTTCTAAAATCAATAATTATATTTCTCAGTATTTTCTTCTTTTTATTGATAAAGGTGATTATTATGTTTTCTTCTTTTAAACAGAATCATTAATCGACAATTTTGAAAGTATGGATGCAAGTGAAAACGAAGAAACTGAATGGCCTCAATTGTTCAATGGTGCTGAAGAACAAGTCGAATTAGTACAGTTAGCATCAAGAAACGCGACATTAAATACAGAAGAAAATCCCAATCAGATACTGGAAGAAAACGAAAAAACAAACAATTATACCAACCCAGTTCTTGATGACAGTGCAAAATATGCATTTTCAAAAATAATGGATGCAGTGAAAGAGCTATCCAGTGATAATCATTTCTGTCCAAAGATAACTTTTCTAGATTTTGCAGGACAAAGTATGTACTATGCTTTCCAACAAATTTACTTTAGTCCAAAGACATGTTACATATTGGTTGTGGATATGACCAAAGAATTTAATAAACAAGTGCATGAAACAGATGAAAAATGTTGCAGCCTGTTTGAATCTTGGACTTATAAAGGTAAAAAATATTTATTAATTCAGTTTGGCGATGAACCTTTGATCTGACGAAAAATGTTGAAACTTTGGATTTTTCAGATTACTACCAGTTTTGGCTTAAATTAATCGACAGCTATAGTGACCTCGATTCGCCAGTAATTCTAGTGGGCACTCATGCAGAAAATTTGTCAAAACAAGTAAGTTGTAAAAAATGCTAAATGCTTGAATTAAAAAAACGTGTCGAGTATTTAACACGGTGTGCAATAACTTTGTAAATAAAAGGAGGTATTTTTTGCACCCGCATAAGATGCAGTTTCGTAAAAATTCACGGAAAACAAATGTTAGACCTTAAACCTAAATCGTATATAACAACTTTTGTTTTTAATTTGTGTCACCTCACAGGTGATATACCTTAAAAATATTAATATCCCATGGGAAACAATGATTCCTATGAAAAAAAAAATTCCTAACTGACAAATACAATAATACTGTAGGATTTTCCTAAAATTCTACAGGAATTAAATTTCTTATAGGGTAAAAGTATTTAAGAGCATGTCTACGAGAAAACCATGCAAAAGGTGGTGGGGGCAAGGTTCTCTGATCAACTTCATATTTTGTGTGTAACTGTGTGCACCTATATGAATTACTTTGCCACAATTTTTTTTCCTTTTTTTTGGTGTGGTCACACTAAAATGGTTCTGCAGCTCTGTTACTAAAATTAGCATTTTTGTCCCATTAAAGAATAAAATTATGCAAAATTCACCAATTTCTTGTTAAAAATTCTGAGTTAAGATTAACTATAAACTCAAAAACTCATTTAGAGTTAGTAGTAACTAGATACACTTGTTCAAGTTATTTTGTGATGATTCCCGAATATACCTCCATTAAAGTGCAGATAGGTCACACATTTGGCATGTTTCCAACTTTTTGAAAAATTGTGAAAATAAACATTTTTTAAAGGCCTGAAATTCAGAAAGTGGCACTTTGAATTCAACAAATCTGTTTTTAGTTATTAGAGGACATTATTATTTACATTATATCAAAAATTTGTCTTTGGATTCTCAATACTTTTGGAAATACATGTACGTTGTCTTTAATTTAAACATTTTTCGCCTTTCAAAAACTCCCCAGGACCTGTAGTTTGGCATTGGCTATACATTGTTACACTATGCATTGAGGAAAAAAGCTGACACATCAGTAAATTAAAGAATATTTTACTGAACTGTAACATTGAAACTTCATATTTCATACTTATACAATGTAATATCAAAATACATGTGATTTCACAAGTCACACAATGCATATGCAGACACAGTAACTAGACTAAGTATAAAAATTATCTTTAATGTTCTAGATGTAAAAATGTTATCATACGAACATTATTGTACAATAGTAGTTTAATGGTTTATACCTATAGTCAATGAATGCCATATGAAATGACAACAAAGATGAAATCATGATACTAAAGGGGAGTTAACTTTTGTAATGACTGTATATGGAACATACATGGTCTTCACATGACTGCAATTATTTAATTCTTTCTACAAATCAACAGGAGGCAAAATATCTACATGTATGCAGTACCGATCAGACCCAACCTAACAGAAAGTAAACCCCAACTAAACCCTGGTTTTACTTTCTGGGTTTACTCCGGGTTTACTAGAGTGGGCTCAGAGTAAACCCAGAGTAAACCCGAATTAAACCCGAATTAAACCCAGAATGGACACAGATAGTAAACCCGGTCAGAAGTATACCCCTGAAAGCAGACGCTAACTGTGTATTTCGGAATATACAAGGGGCAGGAATTACAGGCAGTAGGATGGTAAGATAAAAGACGGGTCTGCTTCACACTTCAGTGCGTACAGTTGACCTCAAAAGCAATTTCTAAGTAAACCCAAAGTAAACCCCGAGTAAACCTAAAGTAAACCCCGAGTGGACCCAAATTTTCAAAAAGTAAACCCAGAGTAAACTCCAAGTAAACCCCAAAGGTAAACCCGGGGTTTGGTTGGGGTTTACACTGGTGTTAGGTTGGGTCTGATTGGTACCCTGTATTAATCTAATATAATTTGAATATCTAACACCATCAATTCATAAATGTATATTGTTATTAGCCAACATACACCATCAATTCATACATGCAATGCTATTAGAAATTAACACCACTAACTCATAAATGTAGTGTTATTAGTAACTAACACCATTAATTAATTCATACATGCAGCACTTTTAGATAGCTAATATCATCAAATCATATATGAAGCGCTATGAAAAAAACTAACACCATCAATTCATACATGTAGAGTTTTCAGAAATCTGAAACGACCCATTCTTATATGTAGGGATAAAAACGAACACCATAAATTCATACATGTAGCTCTATAAAAAACACCAATAAATCAAAAACATCAATGAATACATGTAGCACCTTTATCACAGCCAATTCATACCTCTAGTTCTTTAAGACAACTTACATCATCAATTAATACATGTAGCGCCTTAAGACAACTATCACAACCAATTCATACATGTAGCGCTTTAAGACAACTCACATCACCAACCAATTCATACATGTAGCTCTTTTACACAACTATCAAAACCAATACATACATGTAGCACTTTTAGACAACTATCACAATCAATTCATACATGTAGCAGTTTTAGACAACTTACATCATTTATCAATACACGTAGCGCTTTTAGACAACTTACATCATCAATTCATACATGTAGTTCTTTTAGACAACTTACATCGTCAATTCATACATGTAGCGCTTTTAGACAACTTACATCATCAATTCATACATGTAGTTCTTTTAGACAACTTACATCATCAATTCATACATGTAGCAGTTTTAGACAACTTACATCATCAATTCATACATGTAGCGCTTTTAGACAACTTACATCATCATTCATACATGAAGTGCTTTTAGACAACTTACATCAATTTATACATGTAGCAGTTTTAGACAACTTACATCAATTTATACATGTAGCAGTTTTAGACAACTTACATCATCAATTAATACATGTAGCAGTTTTAGACAACTTACATCATCAATTCATACATGTAGGTCTTTTAGACAACTTACATCATCAATTCATACATGTAGTTCTTTTAGACAACTTACGTCATCGATTCACACATGTAGCTCTTTTAGACAACTTACATCATCAATTCATATATGTAGCACTTTTAGACAACTTACATCATCAATTCATACATGTAGTGCTATAAGATAACTATTATCCAATTTACATATGTAGCCCTATTAGACAACTAATAACATCAATTCAAACATATAGAGCTATTACGGTAGATAACTGTCCAACCTATCAAATCATTTAAGTTAAAGGTGGAAGAACCAGAACGAGGTATCACAACAATTTCTCTGTATCTTCATTTACATTTGACTCCAATGTAAATGAACATGTAGAGAAAACTGCACTTAGTTAACTTTGAAATACAAGATGAAGTTTTAAATGTGTTATAATTGTAAGATATCAATTAAATTATGTCATAATATATACATAAAAATGAATCAAAATGTCTTACAAATTGTGGCCATCACATCCATGAGTTCAGCAGCAAGCATTGCACTGACAGTATTCTGAAGGTCTTCATCGTCGTCTGGTTCTGGTTCTTCCAACTTTAACCTTTTGGCTCCTTGGGCTGGTTGTTTCTTTGTTGCAAAGTTGCAAAGAAAGCTCTAACTTGTTGCTGACTGAGCCATTCAGATGGTGTAAATAACCGATGACCATTTTCGTGAATTATATAGGTGATCCCCTTTTCACCAGGTGATCTAAGAGCCGATCCTGTTTCTTAAACTGTTTGACACAATCGGGGTCTGTACAAGAGAGAAGGTGAGAAGAAGTTTTCAACAAGCCTCTTGTCTCGGGTGTTGTTGGAAATGCCTTAATCTGAAAATAAAACAATAAATATATGAATTTAAAATTTACATTTACATACACTTTCCTTCTTTTAAAAAGATAGTTGCATCTGATTATTCTAATTTTAATGATTATCAGATACCTGAACAAGAAAACTGGTTATATTTCTTTAACATTAACCACTGTGAACATGAACCAGCACACAAGCACAATCATTTAAAATAGATCTTAAGTTACCTGATATCCACAAATCTCTGACATGTTTTTGGAAATAGCATTCAAAATTTCAGCTGGTATTCCCTCTTCCCCAATTCCATAAGCCTTAAAGATTCTCAAACCATCTTCCATAAAAATAAAGTTGTTGAACTGGGTGATGGAGCATCCCTTCAACTGGCCTGATAGCTTCGGCTGCTTTTCCATGGATACATCAATGATTGATACATATGTGTTAACAACACAACCATGGCTCTCTATGGCATTCTTCATTTGGAACACATCTGTCACATCATCTGTCATCATGTCATTCATTAATATAATTAAGGATATGTAAGCTGCAACTTCCTGTTCTTGCATCACATATGTCCTTGCCTGACTGTACATCAAAGGAAGAGAATGGTAGCAACCAGCATTGTCTGACTTTATAAAGACTTCACTCAGATTAACTTTTGCTCTTTAAGCATGCAAAGTGTATGATGCAAGATCTGTGAAATCTAAATTTAGTGTGGTTGTCTTGTTTCCGGTTACATAAATCGTGCAACACTATCTGAATTGTAGACCCGTCAATGTGTAAGTTAAAACTAATTAGGCTATCATTGAATATTATTGCAATTCATGTATTTATAATACTTATTGATTCCTGTGAATTTAAAGTATGTTTACATTCGCAACAGGTTGAAATCAATAAATATAATTACTACATTGCGGTTTATTTGAGTTCAACATTTCAACACAAGGGAAGACAATAGAGAATACTGACAGAAATATGACGGAAAGGACTGGAACTCCTCAGAAATCACCAATTGCCTTGACCAAGAAACGGAGACGATCAATATTACAAGGGAAGTTTCACAGAATTTATAACAGATTTGAAAAATTCAAAAATTCTGAAAGTCCAGACTTACTTAAGAACATATTATATGATATAGAGGATTCTTATAAAGAACTAGAAAGTGGACATGCAGAATATATAGAATTGTTAAATCCTGAAACTGAGCAAGATCTCATTGATAATGCAGATAGAGATATGGACACAATGTATGACGAACTGTGTAAATGTCGTGCACATGTTAATAAACAGTCTAAAACTAAACAGCACAATGAGAAGACCTGAAAGACTCACAGATTCCATACTTTCCGACATTCGAAAACTCAAAATTATTCCTGATGGGAATCATTTGTGTTTTATAAACAGTGTTGAAGTCATAGAAAGATGTTACTTAAATTTAAAACGTGTTGATATGGACAGAGAAATGAATACAAAAACTATGATAAGTGAAATTGAGAAAATTCTTCCTCCAGTTCAGAATCGTGAGTGGATTCTACAAAAGAAGAAGCATAAAATCTATGAACAATTTATCCCTTTACTTGACTTTCTTCTGGAAGAAAAAAATGCAATGGAATACATGCAATCAGAATTACGATGTGAACAAAGGGCTAAGGTTCATTACCCATCTGAAACAAATTCAACCAAACATTTGATAGACAAACCATCAAATGCCACTTCCACAAATGAGCTCAGCATCCAAATGAAACAAAACCAAGAAATTTTACAGAAAGTTGTTGATGGATTAGCTCATATTTCAGATATTGTTTGTCAAGGTAATCAGTTACCACACAATGCAAGAATGTCCAGGATGAATTCACAGAAGCTCTGCTGGTACCATGACACTGACTCGCATGACATTAACCATTGTTGGACCTTTAACAGAATGGACGTCAACAGTAAGATCGACTGTCTCAAAAAAAAAAAAAACAAAACAAACAAAAAAACAGAGCTTGCTTCATATGTTTAAGGATAGGACATATATTTCCAAAAGTTGTCCAAATAGAAAAGGATGCGAACATAGTGGCAAAATGCATCATTCAACCTTACATCAAAGAGAAGCTGAGAACAAAGCTAATAACTGTTTACAATTAGTGAATGGTGAACAATTTGGAGAAACTGTTGTGTTGATGGTTAGTGAGGTCAGATGCAAGGATGACAACTAATTCACACTTTGGGACCCGGAATCAAATATATCTTTGATATCTCATACAGCTGCAAAACGCCTTAATATGAAGGGAGTATATCCAAAGTTGGGAATATCATTGAGCATCTTCAAACCAAGGAGTACATTGTCCCCTTAACAGATGTGGAAGGAGAAACATGGCAGATCAAGGCATATGGTATGGAGAAGATAACAACAAATTCGAAACCTGTAGATATCAGTTGAGTCTCAACCTTATTCAAGGGAATATCATATAGTGTCATATCTAGAACAGATGGTGATATTGAACTGTTGATAGGTGCAGACTGTAGTATACTTTTACCAGTGAATATTGAAAGTGCAGGAAACCTTCAGCTAATGGAAAACAAATTTGGCTATTGTCTAAGAGGAAGCCATTCAATGTTGAAATTGTCAGCAATTCCGAAGGATGCATACATCAATCATGTCTGGGATTGATATAAACTCCATGCAGGTCATCGATACAAAATCTCAAAAGGAACACTTTGACAGTTTTCTAGATATTGAGAGTCTAAGAACATACTGTAATCCAAAGTGTGGAGGCTGTCGATGGGGTCAATGTAGCGTTGGTAATGGAAGATTTACCATACAAGAAGAACAGGAATTACGTACAATTGAAGCAGGACTGGAATATGATACATCTGGAAAATACTGGACTGCATCATATCCATGGAAACACGATCCTGTCAACTTACCAAACAACATTAAGGAAGCATTTGGTCGATTGAAATCAGTTGAACAAAGACTCATCAACACAAGCAAAAAATATGCGCAGGAATATCACACACAGATAGAGGATATGATACACAGAAAGGCAGCAAGGAAGCTAACAAGCACAGAAAAAAATTCATATGAGGGACCTGTACACTACATATCGCATCATGAAGTTTTGAAGCCTGGATCCAAGTCCACACCTCTGCGAATTGTTTTTAACTCATCCGCTTCATTCATGGGTCATGTTCTCAACAACTATTGGATGAAAGGACCGAAAGTACTAAATGATCTCATTTCTGTGTTACTCTAATTCCGTGAAAATCAGATTGCACTTGTTGGAGACATATCAAAAATGTACAACTCTGTACGATTATCAAAAAAAAGACCAACACACACACCGATTCTTATGGAGACATTTTGACACCAGTAGCCCACCTGATCATTACGCACTTACAAGTGTTCCCTTTGGAGACCGTCCAAGTGGTGCCATTGCCATAATCGCATTGAGAAAAACACAGCTGAACTGTTAGAGGATGATTATCCAAAGGTTGCAGGCGTTGTTAAAAACAGTAGCTATGTTGATGATATCCTTACATCAGAAACAAGTATTGAAGATGCATGTCGATTTGCTCAAGGTATCGATCATGTACTTGGGAATGGTGGATTTACTGTCAAACATCTCAGGAAATCATGACAGAGTGGCAGATGGAATTAAATTGTTGAATACAGAGACAGAAAAGGTTCTGGGACTGATTTGGAGACCACATGACGATGTTTTCACCTTCAAAGTTAACCTGAATTTTATAGAAAAGGGAAAATAGACACAGGATAGTGCTAGTATTTCGTCTCACAATGTGTCAGACTTATTAAATATGAACATTACACTCACAAAGCGAATGGTACTGAAACAAGTTGCTGGGGTGTATGACCCACTCGGAATGGTTGTGCCATACATACTCACTGCAAAGTCATGAATGAGAACTATATGTCAAGAAAATGCAAACAGCTGTGAAGATTGGGACAAAACTATATCCTTAGAAATGAAAAAAAATGGATTGAATTTTTCAAAGGTCTTTTTGATCTGGAACTTTTAAAGATACCACGGTGTATTCAACCAGAAACGGTTTATGAAAAACAAATGCTGATAGTATTCTCTGATGGTAGTAACCTGGCATTCGGAGCTTGTGCATATATTAGATGGGAAATCGCTTGGGACACATTCTTTGCTAGACTGTTAATGGCAAAAAATCGTATTGCTCCCACAAGACAACTTACTATTTCCAGACTAGAACTATGTGGAGCTGTGTTATCTGCTCGTATGCGTGAAAAGATTGTGCATGGGTTGGAGTTTGCCTTTGAAAAGGTCATTCACCTTGTGGATTCTGCAATAGTTAGAGCACAGATTCAAAAGAAGAGTTATGGATTTGGAACATTTGTTGCTAACAGAGTAGCTGAAATACAATCCAAAATCTGTAAAGCAGACTGGTATTGGATGCCATCTGATCAGAATCCTGCAGATTTCACAACTAGAGTAACATCACCTAGTCTAATTAACAGCGAGTCTGTGTGGCAGAAAGGTCCGGAATTTCTGTACCATCCTTTTGAAAAGTGGCCTATTAAAAAAGATGTAGAAGTAAAGGAAATCCCTGATATTATTGTACAACACACTGATGCTACAGTAACAGAAAGAAACAGGAAAACTATGAGTGTGACAGAAATCGTTGATCTCAACAGAATATCTACATTACAGAAGCTTCTCAGACTGACATGTTTTTTACAACTTATCGT
>WFKH01002636.1:37381039-37400400 GCA_016163765.1 Magallana hongkongensis
TGACCCCCAGGCGTTGTCTTTAAACCCCCACCCCACCCCTTGAAATAAGAAATGACTTTTGAGATTGCCATCCCTAAACCACATTTATTCTTGCTCTTTGTGTCATAAATTGCGCATCAAATAGTATTTAGGTTATACCCCCTTGGAGACACCCTGACTTTCTAGAACTGGAAATAATAAAGTATTTTATCTTATTCATATGTAGTATGTGTTTGACCCATGTAATTCCTAGCCTAATAATGAACCTGCTTTGTTTAGGAGACTTTACAATTGCCCCGAATACATATATAACATTTTGTTTATCTTAAAAATTAAAAAGCAATTTCCAAAATTTTAATGAGCATCTAGAGAAAAATACCAAGCAATAAATGATTTATAATTCGCTACTGTACACATGTAAGAATGTAAGAAGACTCTGAATCTTTAGAACCTGAGGTTTGATTTGGGGGGTTGAGGGGTTGGATGTGGAGGATAAACTTTTCATTTTAATCATTTATTGTTATTAATTTTAACTTTGATATTAGTTATGGATCCCCAGGTAGAAAATAAGAAATATCAATAGATCATTTGACAATTATGCAAGGTGTAATGTGGTTTTTTTAAAAACATTTTTAACAGTTTATAATATCTTATAAGACCCCAAATTATATTTTGAATTTAATAGATCATTCGGCAATTAAATCAAATAAATGCAAGATTTTTATCTGATCACCCGTTGTCCGTACGTCCGTCTGTCGGTCTAGCTGTACGTCTGTAAACTTTTCACTTTTTTGACTTCTTCTCAAAAACCACTGGGCCAATTTCATCCAAACTTGGTACAAAGCATTCTTATAGGAAGGGGACTCATAATTGTTAAAATAAAGGCTAAACCATTTTTAAAAGGGAGATAATTGCGAAACAGTGAGTATAGGTGTGTGTCTTTAAAAATCTTCTTCTCACCACTGCACCAGAAATGCCAATATTTACACAAAAGCTTGTATATATAGTGAAGAATCTAAATTGTAAATTTCATGACTCCCGGACCAAAACTGGGGCCCCAGGCAGGGCTCAAAGTTTAACATATATAGAAAGATGTTTAAAAATCTTCTTCTCAAGAACTACAATGCAACGGTATGGGATATTACTATAGCTATGAATACATCATTGGGTATTGTAGATTCTAAATTGTTAAAATCGTTACCACCGATTTTATACTGGGGCACCAAGAGAGGTTCAAAGTTTAACATAGAAATGTAAAGAAAACTTGTTTAAAAATCTTCTTTTCGAGAAGTACAATGTTACAGTTTGTGAGATTACTATGCAATGATACTCAAATAGTGAAAATTCTAGATTGTAAGGCCGTGACCCCGGACCAACACTGGGGTCCTAGAAGGGGTTCTAAGTTTAACATAGAAGTATGTTGGGAAATGGTTTAAAAATCTTCTTCTCAAGAACTACATTGCTACAGTTTGTGAGATTACTACGCAAACATCCTCAACTAGTGTAGATTCTAAAGAGAGAGATTCAAAGTTTAAAATAGAAATAGCATAGAATTTACAACGAACTGTTGTTCAGGTGAGCGATGTGGCCCATTGACAGTTATTTGAGTTTGCAGGGAGGGTGGTGGTTTAAATTTTAAAGAAATTTGATTTTTGGAGGGGGTTCTGGACCCCCTCCCCCCTTTGACCCCATCTCTAGATCCGCACATGGGATAATGTTAATTTTCTGCTACTATTTGACTAACAGGATTAAATTTAATATTTCAAAACTTATTGCACATCTATAGGACAGTCCCTATTATATCCCAAGATGTGACATGTCTATTCATTAAATCATAAGAGGAGTTCTGGGATCTAGGGGTTTTTTTGAGTGATAAACGTCAATTTTCTGCTATTATTTAATTGACTCCCCGGATGAAATTTAAATTTTTAAAACCTTATTGCACATCTAAAGGACAGCCCCTAATATATTACAAGATATGATGTGTCTATTCATTAAATCATAAGAGGAGTTCTGGGATGTAGTTTTTTTTTTGAGTGATAAACGTCAATTGTTTGCTATTGTTTGACTTTCTGGATGAAATTTAAATTTTTAAAACCTTATTGCACATCTATAGGACAGCCCCTATCATATCCTAAGATATGATATGTCTATTGATTAAATCATAAGAGGAGTTCTGGGATCTAGGTTTTTTTAGGAGTATTAAACGTCAATTTTCTGCTACTATTTGACTCCCTGGATGAAATTTAAATTTTTAAAACCTTATTGCACATCTATAGGACAGCCCCAATCATATCCCAAGGGATGATGAAGCTACTCCAAAAGTTGTAAGAGGAGTTACAGTAACCATACTTTTTTGCAAAAAACGTCATTTTTTGTTGCCCACCGATCCCTGTGATGAAAAAAAAAATTCTGAAACCTGATCACACTTCAAAATGACACCCCCAATCATATTCTAGAAGATCATTTGGCTACTGCCAAAAAAAATGACGTTTTTTAAACCAGATTTTTTGTAAAAAAAAAAAAAACAAAACGCCATTTTTCAGCCACCAAATGACCCCCAGGGCAAAATTGAAATTTCCGAAACCTTATTGTGCATCTATAGGATACCCCAAAACATATTCCAAAAGATGATTTGTCTATTGTTGAAAATGTAGGAGGAGTTCCAGGAAGAAGGTTTTTCGTGAAAAAACGTCATTTTTTACCAATTATCTGACCCCCAGGACTACCAGAGATTTTTTGAAACCATTTTACAAAACAACATGACACCCCCAATCAAACTCCAAGAGTTCCGATTGCTAGTTTATTCGATGTAAGAGCAGTTTGAGAAAGTAAAACGTGACAGACGGACGGACGGACGGAACAGGACAACAACAATATACTAGTACCCGAACTTTCTTTAGAAAGTGCGGGTATAAAAATCATTGTATAATGAACCTGCAATCTTTTCTGAGTGCTGTGCAGCATCAAGTGCTTCATTGGACTGAAGTTCTTTCAACTCCTGCGCAATCTGTTGAACGATACCTAAAAATAATAAATGTTTGCACGCAGTAGAAAATCATGTAAATCACCTTGATAAAGTTATTGTCAATTTTAAACACAACAAATAATTATTTGTTATTATCTTTGATTTCTCACAGGAAGAATAACTAATATTATTATCAAATACATGCATTACACATATTTTATAAGCCATGCTATTGTATCATAGGGCCTTCATTACAGAAAAACTTTGTGCTTTTTAATTTCAATGAGTAATCTTTATACACCATTATATTAGTTGTACATGTGTATGACGAATTGACAATAATAACATTAATTGATTTATATCAACCTCATAACATTTAATGAATATGAAAATCAAAATTTACCTATTTCTTCATGATGATTTACTTCTTTTTTATGCTTCAATAGGCATTTTTTACATAAGGCTGTAAAAAGAAATTATCATGAGTAACAATTATTTTTAACATGTAAAGAAAGTAAATTCAAATGCATGTCAAAATAATACACAACATACATTGTTTAAAATTGTATGTTTGGCATTAAAAAAAGCATGTATTAAAAAGTGGGGGTTTTTTTCTTAATCTAAATTAAGACTTGTCATTATTGATGGGTTATCAAATAAAAACACATTCATGACGCAATAGGGATAATCATTTTTTTAAAGAATATCAAAACATTGTGTTTGGTTGTTGATTTATTATCTCATTAATTTTCACCTCATAATCTTTCTATCAACCCAGTTATAGTAAAAATAGTATTAATATTGTTTTCCAATCAAATACCTGATCCAACTGGCAATGTCTGCCCCGTCTGCAACCGTACTTCCTTGCTTAGTGCAGGAGGTGCCCCTCGGTCGGCTTTTGCGTGCCCTTCATGTCCTAGATACGCACATGTTCTCTTTGTTCTCCTCCATTGCACACACAATTTCTTTTGGTGATTGTCACATATTTTCAAACGTAGTACATGTTTGTCAATCACAAAAAATCCTGTTCTATACAAAATTACCAAATACTCCGGACAGCTTACAACATATTCTAGGGGCGATGGAATACCGGTGCTTTTAAGGCTACATACATGATTAAACAGGTCTCCTTCACACTCAGATATATTGTAAAAAGCCGTGTCCAGTGAATTACACTCACAGTTAGGTAAAACTTTCTTAAAATCCCACATAATGTAACATATATTCTGCTTACCAGTCATCTATGTAAACATTGTGATTTTTTACCCTCTTTACAGGAGAGCGCAACAGGGGAGGCAATTCTAGCAATAATCTTTGAATTAAATTTAGAGGGGAAGATTTCTTTGTTTTAATTAAAAGAATAATAAGTATGGTTTCTATTCTTTTTATTCATATATTTATTGTACTTCAGTGAATTAAATCGCTTAAGAAATAAAATTTTTAAAAAAATACAAAATTTGCATTTCAATTTTATTTGGGATGTTTTCATTGGATTATAACTTTTCTGTCCTTTAGAGTCCAAAGATGGATTATATATATGAAAAGCAAAACATGTTAGAGTTTTTTATTAACACAAAATTTCAGAAAAAGAAATGCCACTTTCTGAGAAATATTTCTTTAAAATTGACAAATATGAATGATTATCATTTATTGGCATCATGCCAACATTTGCACACCTGGGTCATCCACGTATATGTAACAATATTATACAAAAACTACATCAATTCATTGTTAAACCTCACTCTTTCAAAATATAGTTTTCTTTTCCTCAGATGTTGTTTATATATTTTAAAAATTGATAATGATAATTGTTAATTTTTACCGAAACTTTTTGCATTTTTTGATGCCATATTAACTAGAATGCAATATTGACTGAAATAGAAACATAGAAACATCCAGCGCAAAAACAAACTTCATATATTTGACTCTAAATAGGTATCCTTCACAGAAAATAAAATTATGTTGTTCACTCTTGAGACTTGCTACCACAGTTTTTTTTCCATATTTGCATGATTTTCTCGTAGACATGCTCTTAATTCAGACAAGTAGTTTTCCTATAGGAAATTTATCTTTCCCTCCAAACTTTGCAATCCTCTGGGGGAAAATTAAAATCCGATTTGAAATTTAAATTCTATCTATTAAATAGTATTTTAATTTCTACTGCATAGAAATTCTGAATATCCTATTAGGAAATAGTTTTTTTTATAGGAAACATTTTTGATTATAGAATTTTTAGTGGTAAAATAACTAACCTGACACTGAATTATATTAATAATAAAGTGGTAAAACACTCTTTAAACAAAAAGAACCTTATGATACGCGGGTATGTTAAGATCTACGAATTGATTTCACATGGATTTGTAGAAAGCCACTTGTCTGTTCTTCATAGAATATGACGTCATAATTAACTTTGACGTCAGGGTTTGTATTCCTTTCGATAGTTCTCAGGGAAAATATCTTAAAGTTAATATGTTTTACGGTCCAAATGATGGGGCGAGTTCAGTAGGGACTACACATACCCGTATACTTGCCCGACCCTTAAAGAGTCCTTTACTACTTACTTGATAAGGGTTTGATGAGTGAAATATGTAAACGATAAATTGCTTGTCATTATGAGGTGTATTTTTTTACTTATTTCATATATTAAGGTGGTATGGGACATCTATCGATATTAATGTGGATTAAAGTACATTAAAATTAAACTACTTTCACCAGTTAAGAATTTTCAAATTTTACACTATTTAACCAAAAAATAGCTTTTGAAAATGTTTCGAGAGGTAAAAAATTAAAACCCCCATAGAGATTCGAACTCATGACTAACAGATTTGTAGTCAATCCTCTAACCCACTGCGCTACGCTGTTAGGTGACAATATTGAGAAAGAAACTATTTATAAATTAGACTACATTTCATTGTTTATTTCAATAAACAATACATCACAACATGGAGTTGTCCCATACCACCTTAGTTATTTTGTTTTGGTTTTTTTTTTTTATTTATTCATTTTTTGTATGCTTAATATACGCTGCAGGCATGTTTTTAGGTGTGTTATTAAATGAAAACATTTCCATATATTTACATTCAATGTATATTTCCCCTTATGTTTGCATTGGATATCTGCGACGTTCAATTTCCTATGAACACACTTGGGTTCATTGATAATTTTTTTTATGACGTCACAAACGTCGAAGTGCAACGTCACAAGCGAAAAGCAGAGTTCACGCTTGCGGCTGTTACAATGGCTCTTCCATAAATTGAACTTACCCTTAGGATAATACAGCAATTTTGAGGTATAAATCACATTTGCAGACAAGGCAAGAATTTTAAAGAAATATAAAGAATATATTTAAGCATTGAATGCTTATTTTGGGATATCGTTGGTCCTATTACACACCAGGTCATGCAGAAAAATTATCATACCGCGCTAACACGCGGTGTTCAATTTTTCTGCACGGCATGGTGTGTTGTAGGACCGACGACATCCCCAAATAAGCATTCAATGCTTAAATAAAGATTCGACCATGTGTAAACTTTTCTGTAGATTTTTAGACTGTCTAATATTAAGGGTCTTCCGTTTCTAAGAAAGGAGAAATATTTTGAAAAGCAGTGTAGAAGGAATGTTGCTCAGAATAATGTTTTAAACAAAACGTTACCTAATTTTTTTTTTGTTGATGGCCCCAGTTAGATGTTTAAGGGTCGGCCCCTTAAACACAGATGTTCAGATATCTCTAGAACGGTCAACAATTCTTGAACACTTGTTAAACAAAATATGTTTATATTTACGAGACCTTTCATTTGATATCAAGAAAAAGGGGCTGGCCTTTCAAATTAGGGGCCAGGAGGGCTCTAACGTGTTTTTTAAAAAATTCCTGACCATTAATTTGTTAATATTCATAAAAGCAAAAACAGAGCTTATTAAGCTTAATTTTAAACTGAAATCCGTTTTAAAATCAAACGATGCGTTCCAGAGGTACTTGGGGTTTAAAAATTGATTTTTCCGGGAATTTTGATTCCGCATTCTGGGTTAAGAAAATAGTGTTATGGTCAAAGTGAAATTATGCCGTACCTAAAATGATTCGATAATTGCTAAGTCGTACTTGAGCCCATTCGGATTTTTTTGTTAAGTCGTTTTTGAAATTGTTAAGGTGTTTGTTAATTTGTACTTAAAATCATTGGATTTTGTTAAGTCTTACCAAGAATAATTCGATTTTTTGTATCTTTGGTTTTATTACTCGTGTTATTAGTTTAAGAACTCTGTTTCTTACAGGAATTTCTAGCTTTACTTTCGACATTAACGGAAGTTGCTTTGCAACGAGCTTTGCTCTAGTTCTTTTTTATATTTGTTTTTATTCATTACTTAAAGTGGCTGTTATTTTAAACATAAATTAGATTTTTTTAAAGAAATTATCATTTCTTTGACAAAATAGCTTGTGACAAAAAGGTAAACTGATTTAATTTGTTCCTAAATACTTTCATCAACAATAAAAAGCAACATTAAAGTGAAAGTTGTACCAATACAACGCATATGCAAACAATAACAAGACTCGAGCTTTGTTTACAAAACAAAGAATTCTAACCTCTGTAACTTGCGTGTTGCTCTATATTTGACTTTCAAATTTTAACAAAGCATTAAAAACATCCATATTAACCATTATAGACAATAAAAATGAAAAAAAAAAATTCTAAAATTTGAGCTCAAATCGTGTCCACCTCACTTTAAGCAATTAAAGAATTAAAACAAAATCTAATCAGCCAAGGGATCGCACTTCACACTGAAATTTATAAGCGAGTACTCTTTACACGTGACACATATTCTCGGTCCTACTAAACAGAGAACACTAAAGAACTCTAGAGAACCCTAGATAACTCTGGGATCATTTCATTCAAATGGGGCTTATAAATGCTTTTTTTATGTATGTATCTGTTAAGTTACATGATATACTACAAATTTAAACTCATTAAAATTGATTTTAAAGGCAAATTATCGAATTATTACAGAAACTCCGATCCCGAGCTAATGCCATTTAGGCATGCGTATCAAGCAAAGTCACTTGTTTCTATAGTTAAGTTTACCTCATAGTATGGTATATGCAATAACACCACAATAACACAACATAACACATAAGCCTACATACTTCAATGCAAAAGCAAGTGCATGTGCACAGGCACCTTACGTTAATATATATTTTTATACAAAGATAATTTTCTGTACTACATGTATAAATATAACGTATTTTATTAATATACAGGCATCTTTGTTCGCCAATAGTTTTTGATCCGCACCTCTCCTCATGTGTTTATAACATTTCTAGCTTAAACATAAATTATAGACCATTTGATTAAAATCAGATCCTCGATTAGCTCTTTTTTTTCTATTGTCGCTACACGAGGATTTGTTCACTGGCTCAAACTATTTTGAATAATCTATGTAGATGCTGATAAATATCGTGAGCTAATATAAAACTCACTACAGAACGTTGACATCCCTTAACAAAATTTGTGCATGTTAAATAATGTTGAAAAACTTATTTCAGCATGTTAAATAATAGCAAAGTCGCCCACTACATGCAATATTAAAGTGTGTATTGATGACGTTGAACTGCTATATATTGCGTCATAAGCGATTTTTACATTGATTTTTAGTGATTGTGACGTAATATTGAGAATTCGATGTTTGTAACAATCACTCCTTTTAGGTGCGTGGTAAATCTGCGCAAAGCGAATTAGGTCTGTCGTCCTTAAATGCAAAAATACATTCTGATATCTTTAAATATTAAAAAATCGCTAGAGTTCTTTAGAGTTCTTGAGAGTTTCGACACAACTTGAAGTTGTAAATCTCTTAAGTGTCACCAAAGCTTGTGCAAAACTCAAAACGCGTCTTTAAGCTTCACGGAACCGTAAGTTACGAGTTAATTGTCAGGCAATTTTGGCAGAGCACTAAGTATGCTAGGATGCCAAAACCTTTTCTTCAATCTGTACGTTTTCCCCACCACTAGTTATTAGAGCTCGCTTCGCTCGCCGGTGATGCGCGCCGGAGAGCTGCACTCGCTATAAGTGGATTTTACGGATCATTTAAATTAATTTAAAAAAACCGCTTTTTTTTTTATACATATAAGCTATCTTAAATACTAAATTCAATATTTTCCTTATTGAGTACCAAATGATCAGCAGCTTTAAAGCTTCGTATTACTAAATGACTATTTATATACTAATGGTTTGGAAACTCTCCCTGCTAAGTGTAAACAACTCGGCGCAAGTTAAAGATCAATTCAATCTTAATATAGAAATTGGGAAAGGGAAAAAAGTATTAATGCGAATCGTGCTGGGGAAACCTACCAACTGACCCAGTATTGTGTTAATTGTACCTAATTTCGAGGATGGAGCGAAAATGTTTTGACAATATTTTAAATAAACCGAATATTTATATGAACCCCCAGCAAAAATTGCATACATGAACCGGCGGTACGCAAAATGTATAGTTTTTTCCGACCCCATTCACGGAGCACCGGCGGGACACCAAAATTCAAGGATTATGAAAATTTGTTTCGTATTTTGAATTTCTCGCTTTATGCCACCATTTGCTTTAATTCTCGCTCGCGATTCAATTGCAAAACACATAACTTATCGAACGATTTTTCAGAAAAATATTTCAGATTTAATGTCATTATTCACTTGCACCGATGCGATTTATATAGATCATTTGCATGTTAAGATACGCACGTCACGTGATTAAGAAGTACATACGACGTCACAAAAATGCATTAAATATTATAGCGTTGGATACCGCTGTTAATTCAGGTATTAAAGGTTAATTTTTTTTTGGTTATTTAAAACAGTACCGTTTTCCTATACTATTTTTGCTTCTGGCTACCTTGGTATAGCAGTGTATATTTGATTTTTTTTCATTAACATACGCTTTTGACAAATTGCAAAAATGCTACATTTAACTTAGGACTTGCATGATTTCCGGCACAATGTTATTTGCATGTTATCTCAAATTTTCGCAAAAGGACACAAACTCCAAAGTGCTGATAACATTATTTATTTGTGACGTTTTTGGACGCGATGATAATTGTGGGACTGTCCCAAATTTGCAATAACAAATATCAGATAAATGACGGCCCAAATATGTCAAATCACGCACTGGGTAAACGTAAATGCGTGAACGTCATGAATAGTAATTAAAGTATGCAAAACTTATGAAGTAATTAAAGATCAATAAAGTCAATATAAAGGTTAATATTTACAAGTTGAATGTTGTACAAACAAATAATTAAGGGCACTCCTCCGTTTGCGTTGAGGTTTGACGGTAAACGCCACTTGCCAGGACCACAAAACAATCGAGGGATGCCTGAGCCAAACCATCGGTGTTTAAGACACTGCAACCGCCACCAAAGTGGAGCAGATAACGATGGTGACCGCGGCAGAACATCAACGCAAATGTTCACAGCAGTACAAAAGCTAAATTCCTATTTATGACCCTATAATGGGACCCTAAGGTTTAATCAAACCCTCAATCGTGCCCTGCAAATTGTTTAAAAACAAATCATTGCCCAGTTGTGACAAAAGCACCCAATTCGCATGGAATAACTATACTGGCTTTGCATGAAATTGTGTGTGTTTAATAAATGCTTCACTCCTGTGGAAATGCACCCAATTGCTTCCCTATGAACCCATGTTCTTGTCTCTTCCATTGCTTTGATATTTTGACTACTAGTATTGCGCCAGGCAAACCTTGGCAAGAGACAAAACCACACAATATTGGTCTTTGTAAAAAAGTTTCCAAATTTTTGTTAAGTTCACCTAAAATTGCTCCAAGAAAGATTCCAATTTTACAAGACCCAACAGTACCGATCAGACCCAAACTAACACCAGAGTAAACCCCAACTAAACCCCAGGTTTACTTTTGGGGTTTACTTGGGGTTTACTCTGGGTTTACTTTTTGAAAGTTTGTGTCCACTCGGGGTTTACTTTGGGTTTACTCGGGATTTACTTTGAGTTTACTCGGCAATTGCTTTTGGGGTCAACTGTACGCAGTGAAGTGTGAAGCAAACCCGTCTTTTATCTTACCATCATACTGCATGTAATTCCTGCCCCTTGTATATTCCGAATACACATGTTGCGTCTGCTTTCAGGGGTATACTTCTGATCGAGATTTACTCTCTGTGTCCATTCTGGGTTTACTTTGGGTTTACTCTGGGTTTACTCTGGGTCCACTCTAGTAAACCCGAAGTAAACCCAGAGTAAACCCAGAAAGTAAACCCAGGGTTTAGTTTGGGTTTACTTTCTGTTAGGTTGGGTCTGATCGGTACTGCAAGCTGTTTGTTCCGCAATGTACTATGATGATATTTGGGTCACTATGAAGTCTCCTGAAATGTCTTATCTTTGGCAACAACTGGCTGAGGACTATTCCTCCATATCTTTGCCACCAAATATTTGTATTGAGTGAGTTGAGGTTAAACCCTGATTCGCTCTCTGGCTGCTACACCTGCCCTTTTAACAAAAGATGATCCAACGATCTAAATTTTATGCTGACCTAGAAATACTTGACATATGTTAGCGCATGCAAATTATATATAAGTAAAACTTGACAAATAGCCTTAACGAATGTAAGATTTAACAGCATTTGACTTCCAATGACTTGCCATTTGAATTAGTTGTTTTTCTGTCCCTTGCCTTGCTGAAGTAAGTGCCGTGCCTATGCGAAACGAGTGAGATTTAAAACTTGTGTCATCAATGTAGCAAGTCTTAAGAGAATTCTTCAGATTTAAGATAAATTGGTAGCGAGTTATTGTAGTGCCCGAAAAATGAGAAAATAATGGCCCGGAAAAATTTGGGCGTACTTGTAGAAAGTTTCTCATAGCGGCAACAGGGCGTGTTAGGCGTGATGATGCCTTAACAACCACAAAAGTCCTTCAGTTTTTGAATGGCTGATGGATAATACAATTTGCCCACTAATCAACGACCCATCCCCGATTTGTAGAATCCTATCCTATCTGTATTACCTTTAAAGAGAGCAAATTTTCTACCTCTTAACAGTGCGTGAAATGGGAGGGTAAAATCCGCCTTAAGTCAGACGCGACCTATCTTCCATTATTTTCTATTTTTTTTGTTTATCTTCGCAATGTAAAGATTTCCACTTATTCCAAAATTATATTTTCATCTTATATGATAATTCTCTATTTTGATATATATTTTCAATTGAAAATAATACATGTACAATGACTTTATTAATATAACTACAATTGCATTTTATTGCATGCTATTAAAATAAAAATTCAAAACATTCGAACTCCAAAAATTGCCTGGTAATGTACCCTGAATTTTTGGATATTAACAAGTTTAAATGCAAATAAAGAAGAAATAATCTATGAAGGAAAAGTATCTAAAACTAAAAAAACGTCGCGTGTGTCCTTAAAGAGAACAAATTCGTTACTGTTGCACACTATCTGTAGTTTTGGTATTATTATAATGATATTTAAAATGCCCACGGTAATTTGAAGTCTAAAGTCAGTCCCTATATTTGACCTATTCATCCATGCATGGAAATCTAGACTAAAGATAAAAGTATTTTTTGAAGCCAATTAGGAATGTTTTCCTCACTTATATAATAGAAAAGGTGGGTGATAAACAGTTATAATAAATGGTATCTTAAAAACCACTGAAAGGTTCAAAACGTGATTTTTGGGATCACATATATTTCCACAAATTTGACTTGCCATTCAAAAAACAATTTTTACATAAAAATTAACACCCTCTGCTTAAATATTCTATCAAGTTTTGTTTTTAACCTTTAAGGTACCTCACTAGATCAAGACATACTTTTGACACAACTTCACAAGATGGAGATTTATTTTTTATGTGAAATATGTTTGTGTCAATAGCCTTGGATTAAAACCATCGTAAGTCAGTGGTTAAAGTATCGGGATTGTGAACCGTAGATCATGAGTTCGAATCCGCTTCGGGCTTTTGTTCATATTTACTAAATTAAATTTTGAAAATCACAATTTTTTAAAATCAAAAATCGCATATTTTTGTTTGCCTATTTGATTTATATATTTCTTATGCATCCTGGTATCTCTCATAATCCAGTGATTTTCTGCTGATTTGAAGAAACTATTTCAATGTGTAGTGATCAACCTTAATTAAACAAAAGTAATCAATGTTTGCATTATTTCAAACCAGTAAAATTTTCAATTTAATGCTATATTTCTTATATTGAAAATACTGTATGTGTAAATATAAACCTGATCAATATATACTGTTCATTTTACATGGCATGTCATACAGGTGTAAAGTATAAAAAAAAAAGGGCAGGTTTACCAGAATATGCATGCACCTATATATAATTCAAATATAAATACCTGAGTGTATATCTGGTATTGTACTCATTAGACACATGACACCAGTTGACATGTATTTGCTTTCTAATATTCAGTGTATTTATTTTTTTACTCAGTGTATAATATTTCTATTGCAGGACAGCGAAAAATTCTTTAGAGAATTCCATGCGTTATTTAAAGATCATCCTGACATTCCAAGGCATTTGAATAAGGCGCGCAATTTCGCCATTGGGTTCCCGGAAAAAGGATCAAAACTCGCGGATTTAAAAGAGATCAAGTCTTGTATTGCTAACATTGTGAATTTACGGGGGTATTCAGATCAAATTCAACCAGTGTGGGCATTATTCGAACATATCATGCAAGAGGAAAAGAGACGGAGAATTATTCCGAGGAAAACTTTATCAGATTATAACAAAGAGCTAAGCGAGGAATATCGTCTGAATGACGAAAACATTACACAAATGTTACTTTTCCTGCATAGAGTTGGCAATCTCTTATACTTTGACGAGGGTATATTAAACGAAACAATAATACTTGATGTCCGGTGGTTCGTAAATGCATTTACGATTATAATCGAATATCACGAGAATATAGCAAGCGCTGACCACAACAGTTCACGTTTTAAAACTACAGGAGAAATAACTGACCAAGAACTAATAGCAATTTGGGAAAGCAACGAAGAAGGACAAACATATATTTCTCACAAAAAGGAAGTATTATCATACATGGAACATTTTGGATTGGTAGCGATCTGTGATGCACAGAAAGGAACACTTCCTTTCTATTATTTTCCAAGCATGAATAAAAGAAAGTTTAAAAACCAAAGCAATGATTTTGGAAAATCATCTATTCTTTGCTTTCAGTTCAATAAAAAGGGACAACTGCCATTTAACATTTTTTACCGCTTAGTTGTGAAATGCTTAAAAATACCTAAGTGGTCTATTTCACAGGTTAATGAAGAAAACTGCTTGTATGAAAATGTAGCATGTTTTTCTTATCTACATTATATTGTTGTCGTGTGCCTTTGTAAGTTTCAGATTCAGTTGCAGGTTTGGAACCCGGAGAGAAATGGAGAAATTGACCAAGAACTTCTCGGTAACCTACAACAATCTGTTGAGGAATCATTTAGCGGAGGAAAATATTTGTATAAAATTGGATATAAATGCAAAAATGGAATGTTGAATGCCGAGGAAGACGATTCATTTATAGCACAAACAGAGTTTCCTGTTTCTAAACTCAACTGTCCGAATTGTGCACTGGAAAAAAAACATCTTGTCGACAACCAGATATGTTGGGTATGTATTATTTTTTTATATTTTTTTTTCAAATTCAGGAAAAACGATTTTGAATGAAGAGATGGCATTGAAATTATTAATCAAGCATCCTTTTCTTTTTTCATATAGGTATATCCAGGACAGCCAGGATTCAATTCTACACGTAATTCAAATTTTTTTTTTTTTTTTTTTTTATTTTTATTTTTTTTTTGGCAGATACTTCCTTCGTTATATTTCGTAGTCAATTTTTTTTTTCAAATAACTTAATGTGGTTGTATTAAAAAAAGAAAAGAACACTTTCAATGGAAGTAAAAAAAAACATCCAACAGATTGAAACAATTATTCGTCAAAAGATTGTTCTATAATCCAATGATTTCTTCTTGGAATATACCCTAATCATATTTGGTATTATTGATTGCACGTACAAGCATTTTAATAGTGGAGAAAATTATGAAGGCATAATCATAACCGACCACTGATACATTTGCAGATAAATAATGCAGGTGTTGTTATGTGTAAAGAAGAGACTACATTCCATATTAAACTTATTGGTAGCAAAACTAAAAGAACAAAACATCAATACCATTGCTCCGCTATGAGAACCATTATTACTTTCGTAATGAATGTCTTCGTACTAATAGATATAAAAAAAGGTTTCCTCTTCGCAGCAAACCAAGGGTGCGTTTTACAAAGGAACTTAGAACAAAGTCGTAAATATTTTCAGTCTCAATGACTGATCGTTGACGAAATAAATATAAACAAAACCAGTTATCTACAACTAATTTGAATTTTTAACACATAAAAAAATTACATTTTGAACTTTTTTGGACACCTTATTTTGCAACAATAAATTTAAATTTTATTACATTAGAATACACATAACTAAATTGATAAAACATTATCCCTTCTCTACTGTCTTACACAATTTTGATTATTATATAGATATACACTATACAGCCAAAACGTTTGTAGATCCCTTTACGAATGGCTAGCCGCCATTCATACTTTTTAATCTCACAATTGATTCCTTTTACATTTTAACGCATTTTGTACGAATATTGACGTGCTATAATCAGTTAAGTTTACAACTGAACATATATCTTTTCTATGCTGTGTCTAGCACCTTGAATCATGCATCACAATTCACATCCTAGATGTATCTCTTTTTTTTTGTCAATGCTATTCATTCTGTTGTATCAGATTAAAAATGCGTAATAGAATAATAAAATAACCGAAAATAGATTTGTATAAATATATTTTAGCTTTTTTTTTTTTTTTTTTTTAGAAATTTTTCATAAAAACTTTATTTTAAAATACAAATACATAAACTGTAAGAATTAATTTTCTTTCTTATTATTTTTGTAAATGTTCAATGTTAACTGGCTTTGTAAAAATAAATGTATAAATGAATTTGCGGAAAGTTAAGGAAGCATTTGCGCGATTTAATGAATCAATTAGACTGTAACATACAAAATGTTTATAGAGTTAAATGAAATAAAATAACACTACCCCGGGATTTCCCAAAAAATAATAAAAAAAGATATAGATAAAAAGCAGAACATCTCAGTTTCATTTTTAAAAAATGGTCCTAAAACCATATATTCTTCTTGACTAGTGTGCTATTTGTGCAGTTTTCAACTTTTGTATTAAAATTTGCATTTCTGACGGAAAAATTAAGACAGTATGCTAGCAGCATTTAGGTGAAACATCGCTTAAATCGTTTAAACTATTGACAGAAGACAACCGGGCCAAAGCAGAAATACAGTATTTATACCTTTTAGCATATATTTTTAGAGCGTATTTTCTTTCATTAAATTATCAACAAATGAAACATAATTACATTCGCTAAGTTTTTATATTTTTAATTTACATTGTTTTCAAATCTGATTTACACGATATTTCACGTTTATACATGTACATGGTGTCTTCAATGTGTCCAACCTAATTGATCGAGAAAAATTATCTCTTATCTCCTTTATTTGTTTTTGGTTTAAGTTTATTTTTTGTTATATTAAAAAAAGGTACGTCTTAACTATGACGGGTTCTATCTCGAAACAACAATCCACTTGTTTTTTATCAATGCTTTTTAAATATCCATGCAAAGGAATAGAGTACATTGTAATGCCTGCATGTTTATTCAGATACATTTTCTTTCAGTGTACGAAGGAAACGAAACAGAGCAATTGAGTGATATCGATGATAATGGAACAAAACACGAACAATTTACTCTTTCTCCTCTCAGAATCGCATGTGAAAGTGGAAAATACAGTGCAGTACAAACTTTACTAAACACGGGTGCGGAAATAAACATATTTGACAACGATGGATTTGGCCCGCTTTCTATTTCCTGTTACAAAGGATACACCAAAATTGTACAATGTTTACTGGACAACGGTGCAAATATTAATTTATGTAATAAAATTGGATCCAGTCCTCTCTACATAGCTTGTCAAACCAGACATCAGGACACTGTGGAACTTTTACTAAAGAACGGTGCAAATACCAATTTATGTAGCAATAGTGGAGTCAGTCCTCTCGCCACAGTCTGTAGATACGGACATCTGGACATTGTGCAACTTTTACTGAACCATGGTGCTGATACCAGTTTAATTAGCAATAGTGGAGTCAGTCCTCTATACATAGCTTGTAGATACGGACATGAAAGCATTGTGCACCTTTTACTGCAATTTGGTGCACGTACCAATTTATGTACCAAGAAAGGAACAAGTTCTCTCCATATAGCTTGTCAATACGGACATCATAACACCGTGCGACTTTTACTGAACTATTTTGCAAATATCAATTTATGTACCAAGATTGGAACAAGTCCTCTCTTTATAGCTTGTCAATATGGACATCAGGACACCGTGCAACTTTTACTGAAACATGGTGCAGATATCAATTTATGTAACAGTAGAGGAATCAGTCCTCTCTCTATAGCTTGTCAATACGGACATGACAGCATTGTGCAACTTTTGCTGAAGAATGGTGCTGATATCAATTTATGTACCAGAAAAGGAATCAGTCCTCTCTTCTGGGCTTGTCAATACGGACATGACAGCATTGTGCAACTTTTGTTGAGCAACGGTGCAGATATCAATTTATGTACAACTGATGGATTATCCCCTTTAACTATAGCTATTGTAAAAGAACATGAGAATATTGTTCAAATTTTACAGCGCAACGGTGGTGCAAATGCCAGTTTATAAGGGAAAAATGAGCTGATGTTACCGTACATTGATATGAATTATTTCTTATACGACAGTTGAAAATGTAATTATTATTGATACAGGACTGTAAACACTTTTTAACGGCGTTATTACACTACTATTAATAAATGAATTTAAAATAGATTAACTACTTTGACCATAGCTTGCTTTAACAATTCAAAAATAGCTTCGAATATCATGCCATTATATCGTATTGATGAACCTTGTTATCAAAAAACCTGTCAAAATGATTGATCGATGTAAACAAACTATATCAATTCAAAAACACGGTAAAAAAATCACTCCCAATTTTGGAACATTCCAAGAAAAAAAAGAGTCTTGAAACCAAGTTGCAATGGTTGAATCCCACATTTATATATAAAATAAAAGTTAAAAATTTCAAATTTTTCTGGTAAAAAGATTCAAGTCAAGTCAAGGTTGAGATCAAAATCATCAAATGCATATTCAATGTACAAATAAAACATTATACTGGTTTGCTGTGACAGCGACCATGGCCATGGCCATCATTTCTTTATATTTAGGGAATCATTTACATTATTATGTTGCAAGCTGTATTTTGTAAGTTGAATGTCTCTTTCTGTAATAAATAAAATAATTAAACTATATCAAACTACAATGAACAATTCGGCATGACTTTGATAAGATATTGTTTATGTCTTGTAATCAGCTAAAATAAATAAATTGACAGTGTGCACTGTGATTCCATTGAAAGGATAATATGTCCTTGTCCAAACGCTAGCTAAGGCAAGTGTTACCGAGGCGAGCGATACTGCCCCAGGGCCGCTGGTTAAATAGTTAGCTTTCAAACAAGGTCACTAAGAACAATTCCCAGTTTTAAGAAACTGATGGACAAAAACTACAAATGCTAATTTGGAATATACTACTGCATACAAATTTTACATTTTTACTTTATGACCAAAATATGTATTTTTTTTTTACTGATTTCAAATATTCTGATATTTTGTTTTTTAGTTTATTTTTTAACCTATCATATTTTATATTAGTTTTAATGTTTTATCGCGTTAATTTTTTTTTGTTCTTTTTTTTTGAGGGAGTGTGGTTGGGTTGGGAGTAATTTTAACTTTTAACCAGATCCAAAGGTTAAAGTGGGTTTTTTGATTACCTGCTGTTCATCGTCCGTCCATCTATCTGTCCGTCTATCTTTCCGCCTGTCTGTTAGTGGGCCCGTCTGTGTGTGACACATTATCGAAATAGTTAAACGCTTGATAGAAAAAAATATACAATATATTAAAAACAAACAAAATCTTTATTGGGTGCTAAGGATGCTTAAAAGGTACTTAGGCCAAGAAATCGACAACAATTTAAACAATTTTTATATAAAGCTTGCCATTATTTTAGGCAATCAATACTTTCACAGGTTGAGTAAGGTGATTAGAAAAAAAATCAACACTAATGCTTTTTTCTTCCTTTTATTTGCATAATAAATTGAACGTTTTTGGTGCGTTAAAACCGTAGTACATGAATTTGTTTAAAATATACGAAGAAGCCCGTGTTTGTAAATTATATATATATATATATATATATATATATATATATATATATATATA
>WFKH01002636.1:37400778-37424484 GCA_016163765.1 Magallana hongkongensis
TAGTTCAAGCCTCGGCCGGGTCGGAGGTGGAGCTCCAATAAAGTGAAAGCGGCCGCGCACTACAAGGTCGTTTGAGATACAGGTGGAAACAGTTAAATGACAATTTGAGAGGATCTGAACGATACACACTGCACACACACACACACACACATATATATATATATATATTATATATAAGAAAAAAAACAACACTAATTGTAAGACGTTAGCACTTTCATTTCATATCTTCAGACTTTTTGCAGTCGTTAAAATTATGACGCAATTACGTTACCTAGTGTTACGTCAACAATAATACTATGACGTCATAATGCTTATGAAGGAAACAATCATAGAATCAAGTTATATAGCGTTAACGAGGCCGAGTACAGTTCGAGTGACCGCTGGCCGCGCACCACACGGTCGTTTGAGAAACAGCGTTTCATTTGCATTGTGACGTCATCTTTTTGCTTGGTTGACGCCATGGCGTTATGGTTTCAACTGCAGATATTCAGCGAAATTTGTCGAAAATAGCTCGTTTGAGGTGTAAAATTTATATTATATTGTAGAATAAACATAAAAGTCTTGAAGTATAAGCTATATTTGGGCTCAAGTCGAAAACGTGAAGAGGGTTCAGCAAGCCAAGCCCTCTCTCACGTTTTCTTACCCCGCCTGAATATAGCTTTATACATGTATTTTAAGACAGTAACCATGTATTTCATTTTAATGACCCTTAATATGTGATGTAATATATTTATTTATTACTTAAATATGTCTGAATGTTTTAATAATACTATAAAGATAACAATTTCCGCCTTTTTCAAATAAAAAATAGTCATTATCTGACAAATCTGGGAAATATGGCATACAAAAAAACAACTTTGATAAGATCCCTGGAACAAACCAGGAGGTAAAAGGTTTTTTTTTATTTGACCATTTGATGCCTTTTAGCAATAACTTTCATATGTAGAACAGAAAAGATATCCCTAGGGCAGAATTTTTTAAAAAATGGAAAAAATGTGCAAAATTGATACATTTCAATCAAAATCCCTTGGGTCCTATGTTAAAAATTAATAAACTTTGAGATGACCCCCTAAACAAACGATGTGGTAAATGTCTGATTTTTTGTTTTAAAATAATAATTATATCAGTAGAAATTAATGTAAGAAATTTCATCAAAAAATCTAGGGCAAAACAAATTAGACCCGGCCTCGATAAATATATAGTAAAATAAAATCAAAGACGATAAAACAGTCTATATCAAACTAACGAAGGTTTTAGTGGCTTTATAAAATGTTTTTCTTTTTCCCTTCGTTTAATTGGGTTGTCCGTATAGAGTTTATAAAACGGAAAAACTGAAAATTGCCCGTGGCCACACATATCATGATGTTTACTAAGTTTAATTTTTCTGTACTCGGGTTGATTGACGTGTTGTTTGTGTATACGAATACGGGTGCGTAAAGTTCTTCCAGTTTGTCCTATATAAAATTCTTTGCATCCGCTACACGTAATGTTGTATATAACATTTTTAGAGGCACAAGACATGTCCGCATTAATAATAAAGTCCTTATTTCCGAACTTGAACGAATTCCCGACTTTAATATATTGGCAAGTTCCACAACGGGGATCGTTACACTTGTCGACCGAATAAGATTGATGTTGTTGAAAAGACTTGTAAAGTATCCTTCGGAGATTCTTGGGCTGTCTTTTACTGTTGATGAACTTGTAGTTTTTCAGTACTTCGGACATTTTTTCATCAGTTTGTAGAATGTTGTTAAGCTGACGTACGACAGGAGTTATATTTTTATTATTCGGATTATGCGTAGTTACGAGTGGTAATATCTTTAAATCAGAGGTGTTGTTTTCAGGAGGATTAATAAGGTTTTCCCTGTTCAGTGCTAATGCTTTTTTGATACCATCGTCTATGATTCCTAGTGGATAACATTGTTTAATCAGGCTCGCTTTTAATTCATGTAAACGTTCATTTCTTGTTTTCGTTGTCACTAACTATGGTACACACACGCCTTGCTAAGTTGTATGGAATAGCGCGTTTAGTATGGCTCGGATGGCAAGAACTGAAATGAAGGTATTGACGGGTATCTGTTGGTTTGTAATACACGTCGTTGGTAATATTTTCGCCGCATTTAGAGATTAGGACATCCAGGAATGGAATACAGATTGTACTTTCATCTAGCGTAAAGTTGATGTTTGGATCCAGATTATTCACAATGTCTTACTAATGAGCCAAATAAATTGACCTCATGGTTGATATATAGCAATTATTACTAATGACATGTGCTGTCTCCTACAAATTGACATGGTAATCAAATCCCATAAACTAATTACGTAAACAAATTTTCAATAGCAATTTTATGTAAAAGTAAATACAGTGCATCTGAAGTATAATGTTCTACCTTAAACAGAGTTCTTAAGGAGGCTAGGGGGTCAACCATCAGATCTGCTTTCAACTTAAAATTTAACTTTAAATTTTATCAGTTTCCTATACCTTTATACAGAGCTTTTCTTCTTAGGAGATTTAGATAGTATAAAAATGGCCACGACTATCGCACCCTCTTAATATTTCGATTCAAGGTCCATCGACACACATATATTTTATTTGATGGAAAGATAAAGAATCTTTTTTTCAATATGATTTTACAAAACAGAGACCAATATCGGCTTTGAATTATTTTTATGAATGTTTATGTATTTTTTAAGCAAAACGGAAAACAAATTGTTTTGACTGTGGACAAGGTATTTTAGATTTGATAGATTGGTCATTTGCGTAATAATTCCAATAGGCTGAAGCTATCATCCACTAACAGCAGCCATTAAGCCCGTAGAAGCTAGCAGCCAATAAGGAAAATGACTAAAGTACTGAGAGTACTCGAACAGAAAATTATATCTTTCTTTATCATCGGCATAATTTAATGAATATCAAGATGATTAATGTATCATTAATTTGAACGAGCATTGACAACTTCGGAGGCAGTAAAGCAACTAAAGAAACCCCTTTAATGGGTGCGCAACGCTGGAAAAATGTCCATTCCGGAGTTGTCTGTCCCACTGTTAATTCCTAGGTAGTTGCTCTACTTATCCCCAGTGTTTTTAAGTTCTTATGATCAAAATCAAAGAAGATATAAACCTCTGAAACGAGCCCAAACCCCTTGGGACCACCTAGTGGTACCCCTACAGCCCAGATTGAAACCGGGAAATAATAGACCAACAGGTCCCCTTCACTGCCCTGGTATTCGTTTGTACTCACTTCAAAGATCAGGGAGATAACACAGTCACCTTTCATCCCTACAGTTTTATACATGTATAATGCTAAAAAATGACAAAGTTCGGTTGAGCTAATTGGACCTTTTTTATTGTCATTTTATTGTATTTCCTCGAAGGTTCATGTCAAAACATGACTGGGACAAAATAATTTCAATTTCACCTTAGGGTTAATATTTTTGCCGTTTTGACTGCGACAGGTGCTAATTTATTGCGAATAAAATCACAATGTTAGATCTTTGATTATGTTAGTTTTGTAATAATACGAAGTCTTTTAAATATTCGATTCATGATGTTTCCGAGGAAGTGAAAAGAACCGATGATAATTTTGTTAACACAAACATGTTTAACTATTATAATGTAAACAAACTATCTTGTCACACTGGATGGACTGGGGTTTTCTTGTTCCGTATGTGTGTATTGTTTTGTGTTCGTTAGATTGTTTGTTGAATGATGAGTATATATGCGCAATATGTTTTGGTCAACCCTAAGAATTTTACTTTTTCAACATTATTAGGGACAACTTATACCTTTTATAAGGAGTCAAACTGTCTAGTATGCCTTCATAAAGAGTAAAACAACCTCTTGCACAATTGTCATTATGTATTTGGCCCAAATTTACTGAGGAAGTGCGTACAAAGCAATGCGTTTCCTTATTCAGAGGGGGAGTTAAGACTAGAGACTAGACCATGCCAGTGTCGATTTGCAACACATCCTCACAGCTAAGCTTGCTGATGGGTGTTCACCTCTATAAAGCCGATAAACATCCGTGTCAATGCTGTTGTATAGAAAATACTCCCCTCTCTAGGGCTTCGTATTAGCATTTGGTTCATTTCATTCACTGATATGGTGTGACACAACTTCTTATTTCTACAGCAATTCGAGGAAATCGACACATAAAGTGTACATAAACAACTACGTGTATGAGAAGGGAAATTAACTGACCAGAAAATCAAAGAATTCGAGAAGTTCTTCAGTTATACGAGGGCTGTTCGGAAATTAAAAAGACATTTACTCTTACCCCCTTTGGTAAACAGATAAACCATTGAACTTTCACCGAAACTTAAACCAGGATAACGTTTATTAATGTGAATATTTTCCAGTCAGTGGCATCATCAGACCACTCTTGGTACAACTTGCTTACGTCCAGTGACTCGGAGCAACCCAAAACTCATCTCAACGTCATTTAAACGCGTTTTCTTGCTCCTATGTTTTAAACGCCTTACAAACAAACGGAAAACAGGAATTATTCGTCAAATCTCACCTTTTGATTTCATTTTAAGATACCAACATTTACATATAATTTCCATTTTTTATTTGAGTTATATCTACCCAAAAGTCAACTTTCTATGAAAAGTCTGTTACAGTCATTCTGTACGTATTTTGGAACTGTTGACATCAGTTTTTGTGTAAATTGTCTACTCGCTGCGCCGCCTTGACGTCAAAATTCAATATACGGTTATGGTCAGATTTCGATCGCTTGATAAATATATTTGTACTATCCGTATTTCAACTCGAACACTAGTTACACTTGCACAAAAAAATATGTGCAATAAATAGCAAAATGAAAATGTATAATTTGATTTCTTATAATATTAACTGTTGGTCTATCAACATTTAGTAAGTAGTCGTTTAAGTTCGAGTTTATGCATATGCCTGCACCCGGTACCCCGACCAACGACATGTTTATCAAATATTTTTTTAACAATTCTTTGTTCAATAATTTGTTTAGGTTTAATAAAAATTTCTTCAATGTTTATGCTAATTTTCACCAAAATCCGTCGCTTAGAAAGGGAAATATTTGTGTTGTCTCAATAATTTCCGAACAACCCTCGTATGTATACATGTAACAAGACACATTGCCCACTGACACGGTTCAATTAGCTTTATTCATAAAATCTCAGAGCCCGAAAATATGCCCCAACTTGGATATGCCTTACGTTTGCTTATGAAGCAAACACACTACAAAGTACAAAGTAATATGATAGGGAGACAGGCATATACATGTATAAGCATGCCCATATTGCCATGACCAGCCGAGATGGGATGAAAAATTTGAGTGATGGTTGTTTGCTGTTTGAAAAAATGACATAAGATCTTAATCCTGAAGCTTTCTTACATTTGATTGCTTGCAGTTGCCCCACAGGTTGCAGCACCTTTATGTGTGAGTGATAACATGCCAACTTACAGTGTATAGACATTTGTAAATTCTAAATCACAAACTCATCTTTCCAAAAAAGGATTGTAAAAATAACATTATACACATATATGCTGTAGATTGATAAGAAAAAAAACAGAAAAATTAAAACTTTTTCAATAAAATTTGGGTGGATTTTTTTTTTCTATTTGTAAAAGTGTTCAAGTTTCATTGTCATTTACATATTGGTATCAATAGTATAAAACTCACACATTTTTCCTTTTAAGAACCCTTAGGAGAGATTAATGAAATTTGGCTATCCGTCAATTTGAATTGCCATTTGGGCAAAATTGACGCCATTTTCGTAAAGATCAATACATTTTTCAGACTTGGCACAACTTAATTACGACAAAAATGTTTGCTTGACCTATTTATGATTTGGTATCGTTATTTTTTTTTTTCAATGAAGACACTTTAAAAGAGAAGGATGAGATATGACTGTCCGCCATTTTTACCCTTTTACCGCTATTTTTTAAAGATCAGCATACATGTGTATTTTGTCGTACTTAGCACACCTTAGATATGATAAAACACTATGCTGGACTATTTTATGATCATTTTTTCCTTGATTTACAAGACTTTAACAGAGAATTTTATAAAATGTGGCTGTCGGCCATTTTGACCACTTTTTTGACCTAATTAACGACATGTTTGTCATAGCCAGCATATTTTTTTAAACTAAGCACACCTTAATTATGCAAAAGAAATTTACTGGGCTGAATTATTATCGTTTCTCTCATTGTTTCCACCATTTGAGGAACTTAAGAAGAAAATTATGAAATCTGGCTGTCCGCCATTTTTAATCGTCATTTTGACCTAATTCACGCCTTTTTTGGGAAGGCCAGCATATTTTTTAGACTCAGAACACTTTAGGTATGATTAAAAACTACGCTGGACCAATTGATTATTGTATGTCAATAATGAAAAAAGACTTTAAAAGAAAATTATGAAGATTGGTTGTCCGCCCTTTTGAATCGCCGTTTTGACCTACTTAACGCCATTTTCATGAAGGCCAGCATATTCCATCGAACTCAACACACTTTAGTTATGATAAAAAAAGCATGCTGGACCAAATAATAATTATTTGCCGTTAAAAGTTTTTTCGACTAAATCGGACCAGACTTTGTGTCAAAATCTTGCATTTACGAGAATGTTTTTATTACTGTAAAGAGGGATAATCTCGCGTGACAGTCTCTCTATAGGGGAACTATTCCCAACCTGTTTTGCTGTCTGCCCATCGGACGACTGACGACGACTTTTTCTGACTCGGACATTCAATTTATTGCAGAAAAACAAACTTGGAGTAATAATGTTCACCAAATTTCACAAAATTTACACATAAAATATAGTTAACGATCCAAAATTAATTAAAACTGCACTACACCGTAGATAAACGTCCGTTCTCTCGTCACGCATGCGCACTGCATTAACCAGAAGTTTAATAAAACCACATACTGCTAAAAACATGTATATGATGTATTCGTACTAAATGCTCAGAAATCAATTGTTGCGATTTTATATTTATCTTTTTATTATTTTTTTATGATAAAGCTAATATATATTTATCTCCAATTTTTTTTTTTTGACAGACATACAACTCTTTGAAAATGCCCTTGGCAACATACGTTTCCTACTTCAGGTTTATGTCAGCCTCATAAAAATTGTAAAAGACATATCTAATGTAGTTTACGTCATTCAAAATTGTTTTTTCACCTCGTTTATACTATGGATTATCTTAAAGCTTGCCGGTTTTTGTGTTGCCATACGATGTTAATTGATTCAATTGAGAGAGAGAGAGAGAGAGAGAGAGAGAGAGAGAGAGAGAGAGAGAGATTTTTATCATCATTGTTGTTCATCCGAAATGAAGTCCGATGGACTGAGCTGCTTATACATATAGATTCAAATTAATTTTTAAAATATCTTTTGAGTATTGCCACACTTATTATAGCCACTGGCAAAACTGTTTTTACACATTTTTAAAAACTATTTAAACACGATATAGACGAAGTATTTGGCTGCGTTCAATTTACAAAACGACAGCGTTTATATAAGTCTCAATTTTAAACAATGTTCACAATAAAGCAATACTAATGAATGCTTATTTTTATTGTTTAAATAAATCAATGATGTGTTACGGGATGAAAGAAATAAAGTGGACTAGACCAGGATTCGAACCCGGGTCCCCTTAAACTTAGGCACTCTACCCACTGAGCTATCTGTTGCCTGTATTTGAACCGGTCTGATCGTCACAATTAGTGCAGCGCTCTCGAGCGCTAGCAACTTTGTTAGTCTTTTTACTGGAATTCGCATGCGCGACTTCACGATAGGGCATTCTGTGAATACTACTGTAACTACTGTACTGTATATAAACTGTACCATGTTAATTTCGTTTTATCTACATATGATCTGAAGTTTTGTGTTTTGTTGTAAATGCCAAAGAGTAACAGTAATTTAGGTCTTATATAATGCCAAGTTATTTCTAAAATCATAATACGTAAAAAGCTAGTTTTTCCCAACTACATTCCAGCTCGGAAAAAAACCTCGAATATGTTTTTAGAACTTGTCGGAAAGTCCCGAGATGGTTCTACTGATCTCTAATTTTTCACCTCAAAATTGAAATTACAATAAATACAGAATGATTAAAGCACAGTTAATGAACAGTGTCATTGCCGATGTGAAGCCAACTCTAGATTCACCATTCTGAATCGAGAATTTCTAACCCTACCCCACCCCGAAATTAATTCCAGTGCACCACTGTGCCTTCCCATTAATAATTAATAATTAATCGATTCATAAAATTTAACCAATGGTTTAGAAAACTATTTTTGTGATTTATGATGACTACAGCGATAGCTCACCAATCTTTTTTTTTTTAAAATAAGCTTGTTGTACCATACATGTACATGGAGCAGCCATACTAACATGTTATTTAGTTCGCTTCCGCAACTAAAGATATAGCGCCAGAAACTTTGTCGAGAAAAATCTTTTTAATTAAAGAAAAGATATGACCTAACGATTATTTCTCATAAGTACATATTAAATTGGTTATGTAAGTTCGAACGTTTCATTTAATCTTACAATAACAAATACATACCGGTATTTGTACATACATTTACATGATGTACATTCAAAATGCGTGATGACGTTTATATTTGTGTCCATGCGCCGTGAAAAGGCTAAGTGTGTTTACAGGAAATTGAACGTTGCAGATTTCCAATGAAAACATAAGGAAAATATACACTGAATGTAAATATTTAAATGTAAATACTTATTTTAAAAAAGCGATCAAGTGCGCAATGAACTTAATACATTACTAGAGAGACATCTCTCTCTCTCTCTCTCTCTCTCTCTCTCTCTCTCTCTCTCTCTCTCTCTCTCTCTCTCTCTCTCTCTCTAAACTTGGCTACAGATAAGGTGCTAAAACAAAATAAGAAACAGAACACCGGTGAATTATTCATTCCTGTTCTAATTGATATAGTTATACGATATAGAATTATAAAACATGCACAAATATGTTCCTAAATATATATGTTTTTGGTCATTACTGAAATTTAAGAAAAAAATGCGAACTGGATTTTAGGAATAAACAATTAGCATGCGCCATTTGATTTCATATTAAACTGCATTAACATTGATTTGCAATATTTAACAATTACAATGTATGTTGTTGTTGTATCTCAATAAATGATACGGAATTTACCTGCAATAAACACCTTTTAACAACATTTTCTCAATAGCATTAAACATTTTATTTATTTCCAAGAAGAGCCACTGGTATGGAAGTTCTTTTCATTTCAATGTCTCCCAGATGTGTGGATACTCGGAAGCTGCTTTAAATTTGCTTAATAAAAAAGCACTTGAATGAAGTGAATTACTTTTAAAATGTATTAAGCATATCCACGTTTATTAACAAAATTTATATTAAATCGTTTTAATACATATAGATGCAGATATAGGAAAGATGCAATCAACAAAATCGACTATTATTTACTTATTAGGTTTGTTACTAAGTGACTACTGAAATATATCAGGTGATCAATCTCACAGAGGGCTAGGCAAAGCCGAGTCGTCTATGAGATTGATCAGCCCGATATATTTCCGCAGTTAGTCAGTGACAAACCTAAAAAGGGTTTTCCTTTATCGAGGGCTTTTAAGTGAGATATTTATTCACAACAAGATCGAGGTCCATGGGCCACATCGCTCGCATGAGCAACAACAGGCATGATAAAATTATGCCCTTGTGAGGCCCAAGAATCGTCCAGGGGCCAAAGTCAAAACAATTCTAAAGAATCAGCACTATGTCAACATGCTTTCATTTAAGTAAAACCATACATCATAACATTTCAGTTTTTGTGAAAAATTAAAATGTTTTCCTTCTTAAAATTAGATCCTCAATGTGGCCCTACCCTGAGGTTGCTTTCACTAAAGTTCCAGCTTTTCTAGGCAAATGATTTTAGAAGAAGATTTTTAAAGATTTTTCTTTATATATTCCTATGTAAAAATTTGTCCCCTCCCCACCTGTTGTGACCCCATCCTACCCTCGGTGATCATGAAGTAGATTTTTAAAGATTTTTCTCTATATATTCCTATGTAAAATGTGACCCCCCCCCCCATTGTGGTCCCATCCTACCCCAGGCTATCATGATTTGATCGAACTTAAATCTACCTAACGGGAGGATGCTTCTATACAAGTTTCAGTTTTTCAGGCCGATCGGTTCTCGAGAAGAAGATTTTTAAACATTTTCCTCTATATATTCCTTTGTAAAAATTCGACCCCTCATTGTGGCCACATCCTACCCCCGGTAATCATGATTTGAGAAAACTTGAATCTACCCTACCTGAGTATGTTTCTATACAAGATTCAGCTTTTCTGGTCATTCGGTTTTTGGGGAGAAGATTCTTAAAGACTTTTCTCAATATTCCTATGTAAAAATGTGACCCTCCCCTAGTGGCCCCAGCCTACCCCCGGGGATTATGGTTTTAACAAACTTGAATCTACCCTACATGAGAATGCTTCCACACAAGTTTCAGCTTTCCTGGCTGATTGGTTTCTGAGAAGAAGATTTTTTAAAGATTTAATGTATTAATATATCCCTATGTAAAAATTCGACCCCGCCCCCATTGTGCCCCCACCAGGAATCATGGTTTGAACAAACTTGAATATATCCTACATGAGGATGTTTCCATACAAGTTACTGCTTTTCTGGCCAACTGGATTTTGAGAAGAAGATTTTAAAAGATTGTTGTCTATATATTCTTCCGTAAAATTCGACACCCATCGTGGCCCCACCCTACCCCCGAGGATCATGATTTTTTCATACTTTAATCTATCCTACCTGAAGAAGCTTACACACATGTTACAGCTTTTCTGGCCAACTGTTTCTTTAGAAGAAGACTTTTCTTTATATATTCCTGTGTAAAAATGTGACCCCCATTGTGGTCCCACCCTACCCCCGGGGATCATGACGAACAAACTTGAATCTACCCTACCTAAGGATGCTTCCATACAAGTTACAGCTTTTCTGGCCGATTGGTTCTTGAGAAGAATTTTGAAAATCTCTAAAAAAAAAAAAAAATCAATAATTCCTAATTATCTCCCCTTGAAAAAAGGCGTAGTTTTTGATTTTCACAACTTTGAATCCCCTTTGCCTAAGGGTGATTTGTTCTAAGATTGGTTGAAATTGGCCCAGTGGTTCTGGAGAACATGTTGAAAATGTGACAAGTTTACGGACAGACGGACAGACGAACAGACGGACGAAAGACAAAATGTGATCAGAAAAGCTCACTTGAGATTTCAGCTTAGGTGATCTACACAAACCCATGTAAAAGTTCCTTGGCCTCTTGTTCAATTTTACTCAGCCAAATTCTTAAAAATTATCATTCTCACCTTTTAAATACTTTTTTATGAATCCTTGCTGCACCTTTGTTCACTTATATAATGAATATGTTTTGTTGCTGTTTAATTTTAAATGTTTTTCCTTATTCCAGTTTTGACCAGATCTCGATACTGCCATTTTATTCTCCTACAGACACATCAATGTGACGTCAATTTAAAGAGGAACTACTCTAATTGAAAAGTAATAATAAAAGACAAGTACTCAAAATATATTACGGATTTACGGAACGCAGTTTTTGTATTAAATATGTATTATCAAATGATGAGATAATTAGGCGAAGAGTCAGCCATATTGCTGAATATTAATATATCTAATAGATACACCCGGCAGTCACGCGCCATGTTTAAACCAATGAAGTTGTGAACTTTCAGTCCTAGGACACACAAATATTTAGTCACAAAAATCAATGATCTACACCAACCCACGTAAAAGTTCCTTGGCCTCTCGTTCAATTTTACATAGCCGAATTCTTCAAAATTATCATTTTCACCTTTTCAATAATCCTTATGAATCCTTGCTGCAACCTTGTTCACTTATAATGCATATGTTTTGTTGCTGTTTAATTTTAAATGTTTTCCCCATTCTTCCACAGAGTTTTGACCAGATCTCGACGCTGCCATTTTATGTTGTATTAAATACATGTATTATCACATAATGAGATAAGTAGGCGAAGTGTCGGCCATATTGCTGAATATTAATTCTCACCGAACGGACATAATAGATATACCCTGCAGTCACGCGCAATGTTTAAACCAATGAAGTTGTGAAATTTCAGTCCTAGGAAAAACAAGTATATGTGTGTCTATTTATAATGTTTAATGAACTGTTTTAATAGTTAATATCATGGCAAGAAAAGTTTAATAATCATAAAATATACATGAAATAACTAATTGAACAATAATCAATAAACGAAATAAAATGATTAAAAAGTAAATAATAAAGAGCACCATGTAATATTTTTCAGAGACCAAAGTGTCATCCTGAACATTCATGTTATAATCTTCAAGAGAGACATACCGTTTGGGAACTGTTAACGTTGTGCAACGATTTATCATGATATTATATCTATAATGCAATAAAGATCCTCTTTCTGTAGAGGATATACGCCAACACAACCCAAATAGCTGTGTCCCAAACAGCCTTCAGCAGCAGCTGCCAGTGCATCGGGTTCTCCATGTGCCAGTTCACGGGAAAGAACCGATAGAAAACATCGTGGCAGACGTACACTACCAAGGAATTCATCCCTATCGGAGAAGATAAAAAATATATATCTTATTTTAAATAAATGATTTTTTACTTTTTCACCATCACTCAAGTAAATACAGTAAAACATAGATAAATCGAACACGCTTATACAAAATTCACGCTTATCGCGATGTCAGTTTCGTTTTCTGTAAGGTAAAAAAGTTTTAAAAGCGCATTTTCCTGAATGAATTTATAAGGACATGTATAACAGACTGGCGTACCTGGAAATATGAATGGTGTCCCGTTCCAAATCTTGGCAACATCAATGATTAGATACAATATGGAAAGTAGGATGAAGGCAAAACAAGCAGTCACCATGATAAATGACACAGACCTGGAAAACAACAAATGACATAATTTTGTTTTAAATTAGACTATTTCATATGATTGATCCATTAAATATATGAGATAAGTTATATATTCACTCTTACGACCAAAGAAACAAGTATATGTAAATGCATACATTTTCCATCGTCAACTGATATTTAACGTACGTCATTTTTATAGAAATATGTCCATGCAAACGATGTAATACAGATACGCAATAAATATGCTATTTTCGTAATGGATTCGCGTTATTTAGGCAATGTAAATATTGCATGTGTACTGTCTTCACGAGAAATTTCATTGCGTAAGCAACAATTGCTTTTACATAATTGTCTATCACTGACTAGCTTAAACTGTGTTGCTATTTTTTACAATGTTAGGTATCTAGTAGGTAGCCCTGATTCATGTAAACAGTCGAAATGTTAAACAAGAAGAATGTATTATTTTAATTTTCGATTTTAAAGTCCTTTGAAGTTCAATCTAATCTGTTTTTCGTTGAAAGTGTTGAATTAGTTACACAATTACCACAAATTCTTGTTTAAAGGAATCCAACCATCATTTATGGAAAACTTGCACAGAGTACCCCCAATAGCACCCTACAAAGAGGAAAAATAAACCATTATTACAGCTTTTAACATTCCTTATTTCTGTCAATTGTGAAAAAAATTAAACATTTTTGAAGACGATATGCTAAAATGTATTAATAATGTATAATGCAAAATCTTTCTTTTTTTTCTTTTTTCTTTTTGTTTTAGAGCAACATTGCATATGAATACATTAAGAGTACACTTTAGGTTGAAGTTTTACCGTAATGATTGCCCATATAAGCCATCTGACAACTCGACTTGCATGACCGAGGTAATATATCAAAATTCGCCCGCTCTGTAAAAACATATTGATAATTATACAAACACGTACAGTTACAATGGAATAGTTATACAGTGCTTGTGTAAGTACCATTTCTTACGTTACATGTACATAATCATTCGCTTAGCTTTACTAACCTACTTTAATCTAAGATCTTGAAAAATAACTATCTAAACGTATGTTTCTAAGAAAATGTCATTGTGATGAATATATCTTAATGTGCAGTAGCCTAGGAGCCACTCGGAGATCTAAATGTTATTTTATGTCACAAACGCCTTTAAGGCTTTGACATAAACTTCGAAATATATTCTTCTTTGAAAAGCAGTTTGATAGCCAAATATTTCATCTTAACATATATATTAGAAGGTTAGAATTTCCTGGAACTGAGCCTAAATTCCTTTCCAAGTGAAAGATTATTTATAACAACCATTAAAAGTGTATATCAACAAAATAACCAATTAGTGTATTATTTGAACCAGAGGTTACAAACGCATCAGAGGACATCACCTGTAATCCCAGAAAGCAGAGAAATATGGACGACAGAGTTCCCAGAATTCCCTCTGGGTCATGCGGAGTGGTAGTTTGATAGATAATCTAAAAAAATGTAAATGTATTACTGTTAGCATGCATCTGTATATGGATGGATATGTTCCTTCTTCGAGAAGGAATGCGTTTTTAAAATTAGTTTTAGATGGATCATTTTTTTTCGGTCGGGTTTGTTATCGATCTTCCATGTCTGAAAAACGTTTAGAAGGGATGCATGGCCGTGGCCATTTTTATACTATTAATATAACATTATTGATTAGAAGAAAAGCTTTGTATAAAAATTTACTAAATATTCAAATTCTAAAGCTAAAAAGTTTGGATTGTTTTCTTTACTAAAAATAGTTTATGATCAAAAATATCAAATTAAAGCTTTTAAGGTAGATCCTATGATCCTATGATAGATTCGCTGACCATCCAGCCTCCTTAAAAGACGATAAAAAATGTGTGTAACTTACGTGAGGCGTAGGTTTGCCGTATATGTGGTTCTTTCCTAGCACCATGATGTCAATGTAGGCCGCGGCCCCTCCTGTACAGTTGTAGTATTTACCGGAGTCGTGGAGTCCGCCGGGCCCGATATATCCACTGAAGGACAAAATTAAGAGATGAACAAATAATGACTGAATACTGTATATGAGGTTATTTTCGCCCCGTGTTATTTTCGCCCTTCTTTACTTGAAATCAGTTTTGCTTCGTCTTGAATTCGTCCAGACAAAGTTGTTTTTAAAAAGAGATAATTCGAGACATTTGAATTTGCTCAGTCTTAAATTTGCCCGCTGACAACGAGGGCGAAAGTTGCGAAAAAAACACCGAGGGCGAATATTTCCCTGTGTACAGTAAATTGGAAAGGCTACCAATTTTTTGTATATTAAGGCATTCTAAATAAAAGTCTACTTATTATCATTTTTTAAAGTTTTATCGGTTACGTAATATTTACATAATTATGAAAAATGATTACAATTTAGATAATTCTGTTTTTTTTTGTCAATATATGTTGTGGTCATTTTTCGTGAATTTCATGCAAATCACAGCTTCAAAGAAACTTAAATTCGTTGACATTTATCCAATCAATGCAATGTTCGAAATTACACTTCAATGAACATTTAATTTCGTGGATCGACTCAACAACAAAATCAACGAAAATTGGTATTTAACAAATTATGATGAACAGATGAAACCACAATATGCATGCGGTTTCCAGTACACAGTGATACATATATATAATATGCTGAGAGGAGGGAATGTTCATCAGTTGTCAGGAAAAGAACTTACGTGGGGCAGGGCCCTATGGGTAGAAGAAATGTCAGGCAGACATACGCTGCTAAGACTCCCAGAGCCAGAAACCATTGGGGTAAGAAAAGCAGTATGTCCCTTAGTGGAGACCAGCATCTGCCCTAGAAGAAAGAATGAAAACAATAATTGAGTAAGATAGGCAGTCTAGACAAAAGACTAACGTAAATAATATTGTATATAATTGAATAATTTTACTTTTTTTTAAAATATTGTCATAAAAACGTTAAGTGCGATCCTAGTGTTGGCTTGATTTTACGAATACTCTTTAGTCGCCAAAATTAAACCCCATTTGTTGTATTTTTGAAAGTACATGTACATGTATTACAATTTCAAGCGTTGTTTGATAACAATACCTCCATCTTGTAAATAACCCACTTTATGGTCTTGGAATCTAATGCATTAATTAAACTCCTATAAAAAATATCATTCTTTCGATTTTTAAAGCCAGATAAATTAGAAATGCACTATTTTCGTTTATGTTAATGAATACAATTTAATACATTTGTCCTTTACTAATTTATAATCCAGAGTTATTAAAATTATTCTTATGACAGTTGGTAATGCAATGATTTTAAATTTCATAGTACATGTACAAAACACATCGTATGTACCAGCTGTGTACCAGGTAATGAACTTTCAAGATAAGACTTTCAAGATACTTTTATCGTACCTGATATTTTTCCGGTGTGTCATAACGAGAGAAACATACTTCAAACAGACCTAGAACTAGGTAGGTCAGACTGAACCTCTGTAATACGCCGGGTATACGGATCGTCTTCAGATTCACAGCTGTAAACAAATAAATGTTAAGGTGGCTCAATACACCTGGAAAAATTTTCTCAAAACAGTATAATATTACTTGATTACGATTAGATTGCATGATGCATAAGAAGTATGTAAGTTATATAGGGGGAAATTTGCAATTTTGGATAAAAATTATGATTTTCAAAATTCAAATCAGTAAAAACATGTTTAATTTAAAATCGTTATCTTGTGACGTCATCAAACGTCTTATAAATTATTTTTATCTTTAAATGTAACTTTATAAATATTTTACACGTGTGTGTACATATTAATTGATGGAAGAGATAGTGAAAAGATATATATAAATCATTGCAATACATGCATAAAACACAATTTGTTCAATACTGGTGGTTTTTCCTAGAAACTAGACTGCGTATTGAAAAAAATTACATATGCATTATGCATTGAACCAAATATGTAATTCGGCATCTTGCCGAACCATTCTAAATGGCCAGTTTAGAAGTGTAACTATTGTTTTTCTGGGTTTAACTGAGAATAAAAAAAACCTAGCAAGGACTTTTAAAATCGACCGGAATAGAAACTTAAGCCTTAGATTAATTAATTTCTTAAAATTAATTTTACACTGTACTATACTCACGTCCCCAGTTTGTGTTGAGAACAATCCCAATAAAGAACAAGAGAATGGCCCGTCTAAGGACTTTGTACAGCATTTTATATCTGGGAGTTCCACGCTTCATCATCCCACGAAACGAATAGTTCATTGCTGTACCCATAATAAAGATGAACCTTCCAAACAGAAAAAAAATAAGTCAGCTACTTTCTCTCGTTTACATGTAATCATTTCACGAACTATAATTGCATAGTGATACACAGAATCTAAAGTTAACTCTTGTTTTGTTTTGTTTTTTTTTTAATTTAGGGTCTTTTACTATAAAATATTTATTTACAAAATATGTTTCTTATGAGCTATCTGACATCTTTCTAAATACTTATGGAGGACCAAATATATGTATTCAGGTGCATAACTTCAATTTGAACGAGAAAATGTATGCTGGTACTACCATGGAAACACGAGGTCTGCGACAGTGAGGCCATTCCAGGGTGGATGATCAAAGAACCAGTAGCCCCCACCCCCGTAGTTAACGAAAACCATGATCATCAGACTCAATCTATTGAAAACAAATATAATCGTGTTACTAAAAAATGGTATACAAATGATGCCGTCATTTATAATTCAAATTCAATCAATATCCCCACTAAGTTATTTTATAGCATTATAATAAGCTGTTAAGATTTTATTTTTTCAAAAAAGCATCATAAACATGTTGGTTTTTTTTTTATAAGAAAACAGTGAGTTACCCTCTGAAAGTATCCAGTGATTTCAGCCTTTCCCGCTTGTTGTGGGTAGAATACTGCTGCAGAGAGTTGTTCCTGTCATGCGCAGTTCCACTGTCTTCGCTGATGTCTGAAAACCCATTCTGTGTTGGCCGAAGACTCTGAAACACATTGAAAAAAAAGAACACGTGGAAATTGGAAAGAACACGTGGAATTGAATTTCTAACAGAATTCCAAATATATTTTGAACTACGGTAAAATAAATTGTATTGAACAGTATTGCTATTGATTGATGAGCATAGCCATGATACTTTAAATAGTTTTGGTTTTTTTTAATATATTCGAGGGCATCATTTTCTTGGATTTAGTGAAGTTTGCAGTTTCAAGAAGATGTTCTATAATTATAGCAAATGTCATGAATATGTTTTCGAGGATCACTTCGTGGATCAGGTCTACAAAGCTTAAGTGTTGTAGCAATACACTAATTGTGTATCTCTGATCATAAAACGTACTATTTACCTTCATGCGTAGATTCCTTGGAGCGTTCTCCGGGTCCGTGATGTTCACAGACTGGGATTTGTTGTATTTCCTTTAAAAATATAGTCACGCTTTCATTTAATCATCATTAATGAACAGAAAAACTTTAGATAAACTCAAATGTCCCTCGAAATAAACTCAAATATCTTAGATCTTTTAATCTTTGTATTCAAATGGCGAGACCATATTTTCTAGATATATGTTTTTCTGTTAGTTCGTTTTAGGCCTGCTGAATTCATCAACAGGCTATCCAACCGGAATTGAAATTGCATGTATTAGAATCTGATTGGTTACACTGACCTGTCCAATCTGACCACCATGTCTCCGATGACCCATATAATAAGAAGTCCGCCAAACACATACACAATGGCTGAAAACCAAAACATTGGCTTTTTTTCCTTATCGTATTACCAAATGCTAACATGTTTTTAACAAGCGTTGTCTTTATGATTACTTTCTAAAACTAACAACATCATTATCATCATCATCATCATCATCATCATCATCATCAGTTACAACAAACAATTAAGTCAAAACTAGATAAATGTCATGTTAAGGGGATATGGTTGTGTCCTTTTTATATTACATGATCTAATTTATGATGTATATATTTGCAAAAGATCTTTAAGTAGATATAATTGTTTATTACAGTTTTTGTAAAAAAACAAAACAAACAAAAAAATTAACGAATATCAAAAATGGATGTTGCCTCACTTACGCATTTCCGCCGGAAGTGGGTCGTTTGTTTGCAGAAGCTTGCAGTCATGGTTGATGAATTCCTGGTTTGAAACAAACACCCAGTAGTCACCAGATTCTGTAAATTTCTTGTGAAATCTGAAAGTACATGATTGTGAAATACCATTACATCATTCTGTAACTGTAATGATTCCACGACTCCTGTGATGTACATGTACAATGATAGTCTTCATAGACAATTATGTAGTGCTTACATAGATAAATGACGTCAGATTTCTTTGGTCATGATTAATTTTACAAACTTAATGCTTGACTGATGTGACCATCTTCACACTAAATCACAAATCATCACCGCTGACAAGACGTAGCACTTGAGGATAATCGATAAATTCAATCTAATGTATTCAGTAGCATTGTTTTTCAAGGAAACGTATTTATAAATACCTTGAAAATAGTCAGATTTTAAATAGTACGAATTATTTAGATATTTTTTGTAGTCGTATGTATTCCTACGCCATAGTTCAATAAGACTGGTACGCTGTCATTGATTACCAAAGGGCTTCTACAGCGGTAGCGTTTGGAATCAAGGACAGACTATACAATCTAAAGATAGAACCAGTACTGGCCTAGACTAGACTTATTATTTGTTTGTTATAAATTGCTTGATACAATTTTCCAGAAATATTTCGATTTCTTATACATAATGCATCGTTGAGTTTAATGGTGTTAATTATATCTTTTAATATTACACAACATGATTCGTATGGGATTTTCCGTCTATAGTTCGGAATTCTTGTGGGAAAAGCTCGATAGTTCATATTAGAAAATAAAGTGCTTAGTTATTTAAATACTTACAATGCGAAATTATATATCCTTGATTTTAAAATGAATAATAATCAATAAAATCAACGCCCGTCAGTTCATACACTTAGTACTTTGATTTCGTGTTTGTTAAATATTGTTCTTTCGTTTTCTTTTTGTTTGTTTGTTTGTTTGTTTGATATTTTGTTTTTTGGGTTTTTTTTTTATATTAAGACGCTGCCGTTATGTAGCTGCGATAAGTATGAATTGTAATAGAGTTTCTTTTCTACAAATATCAATTATTTGTATACGCTACTTACGTGCAAAATGTCTCATCAAGTGTCCCCGTTAGATCGTTCTCTTTGAGGTAAATAGTCGTACCAAATGTCGTGTTAACTTTCAGCGTGTAAATACTAAACCTAGGAATGATGTCCACAAAAACTGGGTCACACTGGAAAAAGATACATGTAATTGTGTAAGTGTGAATGGGCAAATAAGATATTTGATTGTAGGAGAGCATATATGTCATTTCATTCAAATATGTTTTAAGCTCAAGGAGAAAACTGTGTCATTTGAGCAACCGGAAGAAGCTGAATGGTGAGTCTCATAAATATGCTATCCAGTCCTAAATAAAGGCATTTCAGTAATAATTCAGCGCTGGCAGTTATATTTTATTCTGCGTTACAGTGGGAGTCGTATCTAAAGATGTTTTCTTTAACTGCCAGTTCTTTCATATGTGTCCTTGTATTGTACGCGATACCAAAAGTATAATACATAATTGGGAGTAAATTGCTGTAAAATTATTACCTTCCAGCACTGATCATTTAGAGAGAACAACAGGACGTTGAAGTTGACGCTAGAGTTGATCGTCAGCCATGCTTCGTCCAGCCTGAGTTCCGGTTTTCTTCGAACACTCCCTTCCTTGCTATTGTACTCCTTTGCAAATTCTAGATCCGATATTCCAAATGTCCTAGCAACCAGACCTACAAAATTGAGAAATGAAAAACTTAACAACCTGTTTAATTTAAATGCATAACCGATTCTAATCTAATTTTGATACACTGTGACTGTATTATAGAGCAATAAATTAGAATCATAATTTTCCTTTCATTATATAATTTCTCGAAAGTGTACTCTTTTTTATTCTTTCATCTGGAAACTATGCAATGAAAAAGTGAACATGTAGAAATGTAGTTCAATAACTAAAGGAGAGAGAGAGAGAGAGAGAGAGAGAGAGAGAGAGAGAGAGAGAGAGAGAGAGAGTTATTATTATTATTATTATTTTGGATTTTAGTACATTGCATCTTTCTTTTGTTTAAGTATGCCCTTTATTAATTTATGACTAAAAGGTGACTTACTGATGAATCAAATTGTTAGTTTTCGATATCAAAGACAATCCCATATACATGTATCATTGTTTGGTCTCATTCATCATCTAATGCAAAGCGAATCATATTTTTTACTTAGTTGTCAGCAAAATATCGTGAAAGCAAACTTAAAATATGAAGGCGCATACTGGGAATTTATGTGCAGATTCAAGAGGTGAAGGGCGTATGCATGCGACTCTGCTGTCGCTATGTCCCCCGGAGGCTAGATTTAACACAGACGCTCGTTTATATGGGGACTTTTAGGGACTGTAATTAAACATATAAGAACAAAGAGATGAACGATGATGAATAAACCGTTCATTGAGAGAGAGAGAGAGGAGAGAGAGAGAGAGAGAGAGTTGCAAGAGAGAGATCAAACTCCAATAGATTTCCATATTACCCTAAAATTAATAGAGTGGTTATGCTGTTTGGAAGACATGTATGGTATGGTTGCTGTGTGTGCTCTCTCTCTCTCTCTCTCTCTCTCTCTCTCTCTCTCTCTCTCTCTCTCTCTCACCCATACATTGAGTCATACATCAAACAGCCCCAACACTTTAAGCATGTTTTAGCGATGAATAAACCTGCATTCCTATTTAGACCCATTTCGATTCAACGTTTTTCTAGCAACGCTTCCATTTTTCGGAAGAACAAAAGCAAAGATATCAAGATGTTTGGGCATCCTCTTTAAGCGTGTTTGGATGCAAAAATAATCAGAAAGACGCCACAGAATATATGCCACACAATGAAAAACGAATAAATAAAAACATAATTACATAAAAAGTTACGGTTAAATCTGTTACAGATTTCTTAAGTGTACATGTATTTCACATTAGTTTCTCATCAATTGTTTGTGTGTGTTTACATGTGGGGAGGCGATTCAAGCTCCCGCCCCCCCCCCTCTCTCTCTCTCTCTCTCTCTCTCTGTATTCCCAAATTCTGCAGATGAGGGAGGGTGAGGGTGGGGGATACATGTATCAGTGTCAGTGCAAATCCCTCCCGATTCCCCATCTTCTACACTTTGGATTTCGACATCAATTTATTGAGTTTTTGTTTTTACTAGACGCACCATCTTCCTGTCTTTGTATTTTTCCTAATTATTTTTCCGTTAACCTAGACAGACAAGTTATGAAGGAATTTACTCTGCATAAATTATAATTATGGAAATTTTTATTTAAATGCATTTGTGTAGGCTGTTTTCTCATTCCTTGCAAAATTGAGCGACATTATAATTGCAAATTATTTTTAGATCGGTAAAGCATATATTAGTTCAGTGGAACAATTCATAATTATCAAGCACAAACAAAAATTATATATTTCATATCTCTTTGCAAAGCAACCCCCTCTTCCCCTTAGCACGACATGTATCAATGAATATGAAGAAAGCTTATATACATATATATACAATGACTGCTGCTTAATCTAATTATGTTTATTGACATAATAGCATGTTATGATTAAATCAGGTCGACAAATATCAAATCATAAAATGGCGTCATATCTGCATAGTATTGAAAAAGAATTTCTGGAATATTTAGATCGATATCACAAAAAGGCAGCTATTTAAAGACGCTCCGTTACTTTGCAATTTAAATAAAATAATGTATAGCCGGGGAATGAATTGAATCTATATTTGACATGCAATCGTAAGAATAAGCCATGCATGAATCTTAACGTTTACATGTTTAGAAGATGGCGAGAAAAAAAAGTATTATACGCGTTTAGCTATAAACAGGTTTTACCTACCTAGAACGACCAAGAACATTCGTACATCCATTGTTTTAAAAAATTGCTTCTTGAAAGTTCAAAACTGTGTTTACATTCTACAGCCGTTTAAAGCGCCTCCGATAGTTAATCGTCCTGGCAAGGGAGAGATATATGCCTGTGGTCGGTATTAGAAAAATGCATACCGGTGACAAAGTTTTGTTGTGACAGTTGAACGAATTAATCGTTATCTTATATAGGTAGTTTAGGGGCGATTTAATACGGGGGTATGGAGAGAACAATTTATCACCCAGTTCGTTCTTTTACCTCGAGATTGTCGAGATTTCTCGAGAAGTGTGTAGCAACCATGTAGATACATGTTAGTGACCTGTAGAGAAAGGAAGGTTCGAATGTTAATATGTTTGACTTTTCCGGGAAAAAAACTAATGTGAGAAAAAATTAAATCATAATTCAAATTCCGCGTGCCTTATCATTACGAATTGCTTTTAAGATACTTAATTATATTTAAAATGACAGCATTCGTGTTTGTACATGATTTATATATATATGAGAGAAAGAGAGAGAGATAGAGAGAGAGATTGGAAAAATAAGAGAAACGAGAATTAACCAAACATTTATAGATTAGATTTAAAGATTTTAAAATTATTTCAAAACTTTGACAATAAGGCAGTGTAAAAAAAAAATCGTTTAATTTTCAATGTATTCCATCAAAACGTCTCGCCCCATATGGAATTTACTGACCACGTATAAACCATATTAGGTCATCTCCAAACCATGTAGCTAATAATATCAACATCAACTTAATAATCAGCCTATCTATCTATCTATCTATCTATCTATCTATCTATCTATCTATCTA
>WFKH01002636.1:37424494-37459304 GCA_016163765.1 Magallana hongkongensis
TATCTATCTATCTATCTATCTATCTATCTATCTATCTATCTATCTATTTATCTATCTATCTACCACTTGGGTAAAAACCTATTGACCTCAAGATTAATCTCATAGAAACTCAAAATTTAAAAGTGTTCAATTTCTAGGTGAAATTTTAATTATTTAAATTTCTTAAATGCTTAAAAAAAACTACAGTATACATGTAAATCAGCCGCAACTCTGATACCCTTTACTAGTCATAAAAACCGTGCAAAAAATTCCATGTGATAATTCACCGCAGGTTTTATTTGAACGATGAATATTTAATAAAATATCGAACCAAGGTTTAATCTTTTTTACACATTTTTGTGTAATTTTAGAACCGAGGTTAGGTTACTAAAACAGACTCGGAATTAGCCTTAGATGACAAATCAATTAAAGAGAAATAACTATAAGAAAATCACCACATCACCTATTTAAGACTCTTTTTTAAGAACTTATTATATAAACGTCTAAGCAATATCTAATATATCATGTTATATTTCTCTCTCTCTCTCTCTCTCTCTCTCTCTCTCTCTCTCTCTCTCTCTCTCTCTCTGTGTGTGTGTGTGTGTGTGTGTGTGTGTGTGTGTGTGTGTGTACTACGGAATTTTTATATCATTTAGAAATTAAGAATTTTTGTGATTTGTAATCTAATTAAGGAATGAAATGGTCCTAAAAAGAATTTGAAAAAAGAAATCATTTTCTATGTGTTTCTTTATCAGAATTATTCATACATGTACATTTCAATTGAATTCTTTTTTGTGTGATACCAATATTAAGATTATTCGTAAACTTTAAAAGAAAGTTGTTTTTCAGATCCATTACTTTTGGGATTGCATCTGCATGTCATACAATAACCGAACTGCGATTTAGATATATCGTTATGCTTTTGACTAAAAAAAAAATAGATTTTCGTTATGCATACTTCATTCTTCTTCTACTTAAGGAGACATGGTGACACACAAAACCATGATTTACCGAATCAATTTTGTACACGAATATGTAACGAACATTTCACATATTTTATTTCACATACGGTAAAACGAACTTTGGAAAATTGTTGTCAAAAGCAAATAAATCCGGTTAAAAAGGGGGGGGGGGTAGAATTATTCGCTTGCCTAAAACAAAATAATGAGTTTACCTTCCGTACCATAGTCACGCAAGAGCAGGGGAATGTGAATACTGCAGTGATGCATATATCATGAGCAAGCGACATCTCAGTGAAACCTCAGGCTGATGTCTTTAGGAATTAATATTTTATGTATAATTATTACATGTATCTTATCTTGCACTCTCTTTGATATATTTTTCTGAATAAAGACATAAATTACTTCAAATTCTAATTCTTTACTCAATTTTAAACAGCAATTGCAGTAACGTGACACTCAAATCAATTTCCAAACCAACTCAGTTTGTTACATGTGCAATTCCGGATGAGTTTTAAAGACTTGTTAGTTAAGAGGCGATGGCTTAGAATTAGTGAAACTTCCCGTGTGATAAATTTTGTTATATTTTATCCTATTCCGTTTTCATTATCAAAAAGTAAAACATTTTTTCGAGTCACTGTGTCATTTTAATGTACTCGTTATACACACTTGTATAACGATATTACAAATAACTTCATAAAATATATTTTTTTTTCTTAATTAGGTCATTGTACTAAAGAAAAAATAATAAAAATGACAAAGCTTTGTAGGAAGAAACCCCCCCCCCAAAAAAAAACACCCCAAAACCCCAAAAAACCCCAAAGCAAACATTCTTCAATGGGTACTGCCAGCTCATGTTAAATGAATAAGCAAACTTTAATAGGTGTAATGATCTCTTGTACCTTGAATGATACTTCTAAAGGAATTGCAGTAGAGTGTGTACTTTACATTTCATCAAGCATAACATCTGTACTTTAAGGAATGATAAGTTCATTGATAAATATTCTTGATATTTCCGAATCTTTTGAATTAAAAAATTACTAGTCATTGAAAAAACTTGTTTTGCTCATTTTTGAGATTTTTTTTTTGGGGGGGGGGGGTGCAAAAAAGAATGATCCATGGGACAAAGTACCTTAAAAAAAAGCAACAAAAAAGCTTGATATCAATAACTACTACGAACAGAAAAGTGCATGCAATTCTTCGAGTGCGAAAAATCGAATTTGCATGTCTGTAAATGCTAAAAACAATGTTTGAATAGAAATAAACTTTTAAGTATCTCAAAGCTCTACTTGTTAAGCTGTATATTATGTTTCACTATAATTTGACAGTCATCAATTTAAGTTCGTTCGATTAATCTTTCAGCACTTGAACACTTTGATTTTAAATGCCTGTTTCTATAAACACGATTTTAAATAACATTAATAATATTTTTAGACGGAAAGTGGGATGATATAATACTAAAAAAAATTATTTAGGCTGATTACTTTATTTAAATTGGCAGCTATTAAACATTTTCTTTATGCAAAAAAAATAGTGTTGAACATTTGCAAACATGCAAATTTAAACTCTTATATTTGAAGTTAAATATTCTCAAATAAAACAATTTAAACCTTTTGTGATTATTCTGGCGATTTATTTTCGACAAATTGACTATTGGTAAAAGTGGAATCCGGATATATTAAAAAGAAAAATAATATAAGCTATAAATTTTAGAAAACAAGTATTTAAACTGTTGAGTTATGGTGACTACTGTATACAAGAAAATATTCGCCCCTATTTTATTTTCGCTCCTTATGCCTTCGTTGTCAGTAAGCAAATTTAGGACTGTCTCAAATGACATCTCTTTTTCTCAGGTGTGTTTGGGCGAATTCAAAACGGGGCGAAAGTAAACATGTACAAGGGCGAAAAACACACAGGGCGAATAAAACCTTGTATACACAAATTAACGAACATTGGTCTTCCACAAACACAGTAAGAATAATCAGTACAACTTGGTTGTTCTACATTAATCTATGATACATGTATCGTATTTTTCCGTCATTACTTTTTTTCAACAACTTAATGGCATAATGCTTTCATACATGTTTGAGTATTTCGTGCGTACATATTAGCATAATTACTTAAAAATATATTTTTTGGTTTCGTAGTTAGTTCCCAATGTGCTGAAATATAGCTTTAACAAAAATAAATTTCTATCATGACGAGATTGAAATATCATTGTCACCTTGAATCGACCGTTATAGCCCCATACATTTACTGAAATCCAGGAAATGGTCACTTTAGGTAACCATACTTTTGGTCTATGACGAGTATAAAACTACCTTCAATTTAGTAGAAGTGTAATTAAGATGTATTATGTACTACATAGCCTAGAATTTACTCCCCAATAGATCAGAATTCAAGAGGTAAAGAGTAAAGAAGAGGGTACAGTTACATTAGTATGTTGCCCTGTTTTAACGTGATTTTATAAAAAAAAATCACAACAATAAAAATTTAGCATTAATTTACACATGAATATATAAACATAAAGAATAAGAATATTCCAATACTAGTAATGACCTCATAAGACGTTCACAACGGTAACCCTGACGTCATAAAAATTGCATTTTCCTTTATTTTTTCAAACTTAACAGAAGGCACAAATATGTAAGTAGTTTTTCAAGTGGGAAACTGTGTCCGCAGCCGTCGCTTGATTTGTTATTTACATTAAAGCTTTCTTGTTTGATATCACATAAGATATCTAAATTGTATTGTGTGCTACGGCTGTGGACACATTTTTGTCGTTGGAAACGCAAAGAAAATTTGCCATATTTCATCATGTTGACTTCATCTTTAGAATATGACTAACAACAGCAACAATGAAAATAAAATGTGTTTAATTTAAATGCCTAGGTTAATATATAAAAGTTTTACACATTTACAAATGTTCACAAATATATCAAGTATAATCTGAAAGCCTGTTAGTTATATTCATTCAATAAAAATACAAAATATTCCAAACATACGATTGGCAGGTTATCTCATACAACAGATGTTCACAACATACCTACATTTGATTCCATGAAGAATTTCATACAATATTTTTATAGTATTTAGCCCATGATGTTAACACTATAATCTAATCTGATAATGATATATCATTTGAGCTTTTGTTTCTCCTGTTGACTATTTCTCATCTCATACCACTATCAGATTCACCATTGTCGTCCTCATTGTCTTTGCTTGTGTTGTTGTTTGTGTCCCCAGAACTTTCGTTGCTTGTGTCCCCAGAACCTTCGTTGCTTATGTCACCAGAACCTTCAATGCTTTTGTCTCCAGAACCTTCGTCGCTTGTGTCTCCAGAACCTTCATTGCTTTTGTCCCCGGAACTTTCGTTGCTTTTGTTCTTTGAATCGGAACCCTCATCACTATTTCCTTGTCCACTCCCTTTGTTGCAGCAATTACACGAGCAGCAATTGCAACATCCATGCCTGTGTTGATGCGATTTCTGGCTTTCTTTGCTACTATAATCTTCGTCGTCGACATCATCATCTTCTTTGCTATTGTTTTTGGATCTTTTGGGACGATGACTTACATGATCAATGGAGTGCGATTCAAAAGAAGAAACAAAGTCGGCAGTGCGTTTCCTTCGTAGAACGATTTCAAAGTTACCATCACCTGCGTCTTCAACCGCACGTAATACATCTGGAATGGACAATTTTTTAGCAGACGTCAAGGCTAAAAATGGCAATGCTAACAAGGCTAAAATGGTATTCATCATTAAACCAACATGCAAGGAGTAACATATATGAAGATATAAATGGTTAAATTCAAGTGACTTTTTCTTTCTTTTGCCCTCATTTATGTAGTAGGAAAACCCCCTGAGAAACGCCTCTTGGTTTTTATGCTGAAACGGCGCCCCTAGTATAAATATTGCATAACGTAATTGCATCTAGGTGTGTCTCAGAATAGATTCTTTCATTTTCATTGTTAACTACAGACCATATCGCGATAATATCTTCAAATTGTTATAATTCTTTCATTATCTATTTGAACATAAAGTACATGCACTCTGAAGCTCAAACAATATTCACATAACGTTATCAGAACCTTAAGGTTAACTCGGCGTCTTTTTTACCTTTAAGTTAATTTACCGTCGTACTAGCCCATATTAGAAGGCCTGTTGCCTAATCCAATTATATTATCAAATTATATTTATCAACATAAAGAAATATGTTGATAGCAAATTAACCTATGAGTAACAAACTTTTAAATAAACTTTTTCATGAAAAAAAAATACACAAATAGAATCATTAGGTAATATTTTTTTTTATCACATCACTCATAAGTGACTTACTTTTTCCCATATGACAAAAATTGGATTTTCTTCATGCTTTGGCTTGACAAAACTCTGACCGCTTTCAACAAACATGGTATCTATATATGTTATTCGCTTTACATAATTTGATAAAACCGTTTTAAATTTGTTTTACTAGTAATCAACGCATTTGGACATATTTTTGTAAGTCAATTTCTTTAGATGTGATATCTAAGACTTTTTAAAAGAAAAACATTTAAAAAAAAACGCCATTGATGATGTCATAATATCAAAGAACAAACGATGAATAGGAATTTTGATTCATATTTTTTTCTTTGACTGGAAGCATTGATAGCAGGAAGGGAACAAATGCTAAATTGAAATAATTTCTATAACAGCTTTATTGTCAACGTTGTACAAATGTTTGGGTTTGTTTTTTTTGTTTTTTTTTTTTTACAATTTACTAATAATTGATGATATAGGAAACGTCGTGTTAGTTTATTAATCTTTTTCTCAACCTCTTTCTTTCTCTCTCATATCCTGATTATTTAGAAACACGATTGTTTTAATCTTAAATCCAATTAAGCAATTACTAGTAAACGATCCTAGGCAAATGATTACAGATATTAGATAAAATAAATAGATTCATTTTTTTCTATACTTATTTATTCCAATCATCATATAAAAGTGTATTGGATGCAATAATTTTTTAAATTTCAACATTCCATTAGAAAAGTCAGATATTATTTTGTTTCTTCTCGGACAACTTTAAAAGTACTTGAAATGAGTTTAGAAAAGATAATTATCATTTCGACTAAGTAAAAAGCTTTAAAATGTTCTGGTACACATAATTAGATGTACTCTATTCCTGAACTTTAAATAATATATACTTGTACAACCTCGTATGATCATGATGAAAATAAATCTATTCATCTATATATATATGAAATTTATAATTTTAGACATATATTCATGCAAAAAAAATATCAAACAAAATGATAAAGTGTAAAGAAAATAATGAAAAGAAACATGCAGACAGTCTTAAATCATAGCAATGTCACCAGTTTATGTAAATAGATACGCACAATTTTACCAGTTAAATGCTCTCTCTTCATAATTCCAAATTCGAGTTAAATAAGACCCCAAAAGAAATTGCAGTCATTTGTAAGATGATACATTGTACTTTACAGTTCATTAAACACAAAAAAATGTACGATAAGGATATGTTCAATGATAATGTCCTTGAAATTCCAAAAACACTTTTGAAATAGAAACACACGAGTCACTGAAATGTCCGTACCAGATATTATATCACAGGAAGTAGCTCTGCCATTAAGTCAACTGAATGTTAAATGAAAGGTCTGGAAAGGTGACTGAACTGCAGAAAAGTGTCATTCAGTTAATTGTGAGTTATCTTTCAGTCACCTTTCAGTTGACTGAACGGTAGAGCTTCATCCTGTGTTATATATCTTCATCAATCAAACAAAATTGTTTTGCATCATATGACGTTCAATAACTACGATTAACAGAAAATTGCACGCAAGTTCTATGCGATCAATTAATATAATGTGACATACATGTGAAGACTAAGTACTGTAAAGGTATTATATTTGGCGTGTGCGATATTTGGCGGAAAATGACTTTTTAACAGGTTAGCTTTAATTTGATTTAGCGCATTTCTGAATGTACCTATTTTTTCATTATATATGTGTTTGACATTTGGCGATATATTTGATTTAGCGGAAGTGGCATTCCGGCAAACTCGCTAATTAGAATACACAGCCAAATGTACTACGTTTCAGTGTAAAAAAAATTGAAATGTGTTTGAATGACATTGTCCCTCCCTGGTTTTAAATATGTATATGATCAAAGGTCTTGTTTTCAATCAGCCATATTGATAAAGAAGTCGACAATTTCATCAAAATATACACATTATATATATAACAAGTTTAAGAGTCGTACATTTTAAACATCTTTGAATAAAATGATACCATTCCTTTTAACCATATTAATGTCTACAGAATTATTTGAAATTATGATTAAATGCGATGCAAGTCTATATAGTGACCTCTGCAATGAAAACGAAAACTTAAAAAACTAGATCTCGTTTCGAGTAACGAGTAGGTCTTCCGTCCGATTTGTTTTATATGATACGATGAAATATCGATACTCTCTGCCAAATCTGAGATCCTGTTGAAACTAGGTTTTTTGTCTCGGGACCGGAAACGGACGAACGAAAGTGATTAATGAAAATAAAAGCTGGTATTTCTTGTACGTTTGTTTAGTGTATATCACTGTTTATCAGGCTAGATGAAACACCCAAGAAAGTCTGTTAAACTTGTTAAAAACATGAACTGTTTGAACCCTTCCGGTGAGTACCGGAAGTGACGGTTGACAAAATAAAACCCGTTAAACATATCTTCAATAAATCAGTCATTTATAAAAGTTTCGTGTCTCAACCACTTACAGTGACTTAAATCTCGCAGGTATCAAATTTGTAAAAAGGAAAGCTACCTAAGATATTTGATATATCTCACCGGAAGTAGATTAGGTTTGCTTTTTTAACATGGTATAATTAACATATATAAGATTTTATACTGATACATTCATTCCATGAAAAATAAATAAAATAAGAAAAAAAATTAATTTTTGAAGTGCTTACGGTGATGACCGGAAGTTACTACGATTCAAACAAAATAATGTAAACAGTGATACATACATAGGGCTATCATCCCACAAAGTTTGGTTGTTTAAGTCGTCACAGTTTTTCAGATCTCGTGGAGTCAATGTTTTTTGTCTCTCGACAGGAAACGGACAAACGGCAATGCTTAGTGAAAATAAAAGTTAGTATTTCCTAAACATTAGACAACTGTACTTAATTATTTATCAATTTTACTGAGATTGTCTAAGAAAAACAGTTAAACTTTCAAACAACTTGATTTGTTTGAACCCCTCCGGTGAGAACCGGAAGTGACGGTTGCCAAAATGAAAGCGGTTAAACGAATTTTTTATGAAATGTCTATCATCCATGTAAGTTTCGTGTCTTGATCACTTGCACTTTCTGAGATCTCGCGGGTAAAACATTTGTTGAAAAAAGGTACCTGAAATAATTGAAATATCTCACCGGAACCAGAACTGTTTTTGTTTATTCAACATTGCATAGATGACATATGTAAAGATTTATACTAATATATTCATTCTATGTAAAATAACTTAAAGATGTAAAAATTTATTTTTTTAATTACTTCCGGTGACGACCGGAAGTTACGACGAACAAAAAAAAATAGTTGAAACACATCTACAGACAGTAGTCTATCATCCTACAAAGTTTGAATGTTCAGGTCCTTGTCGTTGCTGAGATCTCGAGGAACAAGGTTTTTTTGTCGTGGGACAGAAAACGGACAACCGGAAATGATTTTTTTAAAAATGACAAAAAAGTCCGGGATATAAAAGCATATAAAATTCAGATAATGTCCCATCATCCGTGAACAAATTGTTGAGATCGGTCGAATAGTTTTCGAGAAATCGCGTGCACAAAATTTGGAAAAAAACATAGCAGCAAACTTTACCTTAGGGGCGCTTTCAATTAACGTTTCCCCGTCGGCGTCGTCATCGGCAAACACTGACGTAATTATAAATGGAACGGTTGGCAAATGTCAAAATACAACAAGAACTATTGCATCTTAAACTGATACTTCTCTTGAGATTTTAGTACCATGATTTTTTCAAGAAATTAAAGAGGCATGGTCAAGATGTTTTTCTTCTGTTCAAATTTTATTATTTACAATGCGCAAGCAAGTTATTTTCGATAGTCAGCGAACATGTCAGGGTCAGTTTTCAAAAAATAAGCGAGATTAAAAGCTTACAATTCTTTGTTTTCTGAAGCTTGTGCTGTTTCGTGGCCGTGCTTCTTAAAAGTTATTTGCAGTTATTTTGTAGTTTGATACAGTAGGACAGATATTAGCAAGTAATTTCCGTTTTTTAGAAAACTTGACGTTATATTGTGTTCTAATTGGCAATGGTTGTATACAGACTGCAATCCCCAGCCGATCAAATACAGAAATCATAAATATATTTGCACACATTTAAAATAATCAAAGCCGAATGATTAATAACATGAAAATTATTTTTCCAATCTCTCTCTCTCTCTCTCTCTCTCTCTCTCTCTCTCTCTCTCTCTCTGTCTAAAATGGTCCTAAAATGGTTATGGTTTTTGCAAAAAAATAACTGTTCCTAAAATGCTTTAATTAATTATCAGAAAATGCGGTTATCATTTTGAAGAAAGAGATTGTTTTTCGCTACATTTTCTGTTTTTATCATCTTAATAAAATGCCAAATTAATTCCTGTGAAAATGAGATACAACTATTTCATTTCTTTCAATATGTATATATTTTTACAACTTAATGGCATTGTTCATTAAACAATAACATAAAATTATTGATAAAGATCTAAGAAAAAGAAAAGAAAGAACCAAACGGGATCTCATTCCGGATCTTATTCCGATTAAAGCTTTACGTTAAATGAAACTTCCAAAGAAATTGCAGTCGTGTTTGAGATCTTAAATGTACTTTACGGTTCATTTAACACAATAAACTGTATGTGTAGGATGTGTTTATTGAAAAATGTCCTTGAAATTCAAGAACCTTTAAAACTTAGCATAGAAAATGAATACGAGTCATTTATGATCAAGAGTAATATACGTTTGACAAGAATAATTTTTAATATATATCAGTGATATATACCTTAATAAAAAAAAATCCCGAAAATTAAAAATGATTTACATCAAGAGACTTTCAAGATAAACGATGAGCAGAAAATTGCATAAAATTTCTATGTGGGAAATTGATACAATTTGACGTTTTGCAATTATAACAGCAATAATTTCCTTATGAATAATTGAAATTTATTTGTCCCAAGTACCAATAAAACGTATTATACATATCCATCCTCATAAAAAAAGATGATTTTTGTTCATCTGCTCTATACACAGGTATTCGGATCGCAAATAATTAGAATTAATGTTATAAAGAACAATATTACTAGCAATGTTTAAATATATCAGATGTAAGTTTACACTTATGGACTGAAATACTGTCAATTATACGTTCCCTTTTAAGTTGAAAATACATTTTGGTGCGGCAAACTATTTCAACTGATGTTTAGTCAGCATAACGTAAGCCATGAACCGTAGCTATATCCTGCTTACGCAATGACCCCGGCTAAAAATATTCTTATGATCATTCTACTTCATTAAGTATTGATTAATTAAAATTTAACGACATGTCAACGGATAAAAAATTAGTAAAAGAACTTGATCGGACATAGAAACAGAAACCGTTATTTGAAATCAACATATTTAACGTATACTACACGGTTATTTTTTTTAAGTGTAAGCAATAATTGGGCGAAGGTAAGAAAACGTGACAAAGGACGGTGCTTGACGAGCCTTTTTCACGTTTTCGACCCTAGCCCAAATATCTCCTGTATTTCAAGACAGTTATAAATTATTTTGCTAGTCCTTCAACATAATATTACAGATTACGCCTCAAACGAACCATTTTCGACAAATTTTGCGACAAACCATGACACCATAGCCTAAACTAATCAATAGAATGATGTCACAATGCATAGGAACGTCGGATAAATGCACCAGGCCATATTGGGTATTGACTGAACATGGCTTTGGTTTATTTGGTTATCTTTATGCAGTCAATACAAGAGGTATTTGCAGGATAATAAAAAAAATGATGCTCACTCCAGAAGGAGACAAAATTATTAAATATGCATTTATTTTGTTTTCATTTTCTAGGTTATACATGTATAAAGACGCTACACAAATATACTTAATAGAAATATATCGGTTAAAAACTTCAAGTACTGTTAAATGTATTCAATTAAAGTTTTCAGGCAAAATATTACTCATATACTAATACCTTTTGTTTAAGTTAGGCACACAAATACACATTATTGATATCTTCATGGTGCCATTTTTCCTATTGCTGCATGTGTTGATAGCATGCCTATCTTCGCTGATCATTTTTTATCTCAATGTTCACATTCCACTGTCATCTTCGTTACTTCCTGAGTTGTTGCTTGCGTCGGAATTTTCGTTGCTTGTGTTCTTGGAATCGGAACCATCATCACTATCTTCTTGTCCACTCCCTTTCTTGCATCCTGCACACGAGCAGCAACATTGATTACAGCATCCGTGTCCGTGTTGATGCGATTTGTGGCTCGTTTTGTTATCATTATCTGCGTCGTCGACATCATCATCTTTGGATCTTTTGTGACGATGACGCACATGATCAATGGAGTGCGATTCATCAGAAGGAACAAATTCCGCAGTGCGTTTTCTTCGTATGACGATTTCAAAGTTACCATCTTCTGCGTCTTCAACTGCACGTAGGACATCCGGAATTGACAAACTTTTGGCTGACGTCCAAGCTAGAAATGTCAATGCTAAAAGTGGCGCGACTGTATTCATCGTTTTCATAAGGAGCAGGAGATGTTGTTCTATCGTCTCTGCACTTGTTTTCTTATGTTCTTTTTTTCAGAATGTTTTGAAAGAGAAAAGAAATATGGTTGTTGCAATTCAAGTAAATTTTTCGCTATTTGGCCTTTATTTATATATTGGGAAAATGGGAAAACCCTAGAAGAAACGCCTCTTAACTTTTTTCTGAGAAGGCGCCTCTATTATTACATAATTTCATCCAGGTGAGTCTGAGATTTGGTGATTTTCCAACAACAGACCATAGAATTTTAATATTTTCAAATTATTATCGTTTTCTTATTATCTATTTCAACCACAACATGCGTGTATTCTGGATCAAACACAATTATTATAGAAGTAAGAACTAGTCTTTTAATTAATGTCAACTTGGGGTATAATTTGATCATCATTTGGCCGTCACAAACCAACATATTAGAAACTAGCTTTTAAATTAGTTTTTTGACGAATGAAAAGACATAAAACCAGTCATAAGGATATAATTTTCTTTGATTTGTATGACGCCACGTGTTGATGTACATGTGCAGTATCATTCTATATAACTCAAATAACGAAAAAGAGCATTTTAGTTTGTGTTTTAACTGTAAAAAAAACATGTAAGCAGCCTGTACCAATCAATGTGGAATTATTATATGTTATTTAGTTTATTTGATATGATAATAACAATTCAAGTTTGTTATATGTTCCAGACATATGTCACCGTCTTTATAAGTCAAAAATTCGTTTACTGTAATATTGAAAACTGTTTTTTATGGAGAAAAAAAATATTAAACTTTTAGAAGTTCGTAAAAAAGTTTTGAAGCATATTTATAATTTTTAAAAGCATTATTGATATCAAAAACGTAACGTTTAGTTTATCCTCGGTTCTTTCTTTTGTTCCAGAAACACGAATGTTGTCTTAAATATAATTTAGCAATTAAATGGCCACACACAAATAATAATGAATTCAATGAACAACCATTTTCATCCTAGTACTTCTTACGATCGATCATCAAATAAACATTGTATTTTTTTTTTTCGACCTTACCTTAAAAAATGTAAAATTTCATTTTATTCAGTTTGAGACAACATTTCAAAAATACCTGAGTTGAGTTGAAGATGTTTCATAATTTTGTTGTTGTTGTTTTTTTAAAAGAAAGTGTTCATAATAAAATGTACTTTATTTCTCACAATTTTTTTTATATAGTACGACCTGGTATGATCAAGATACAAATAACTTTATGAATACGTCTATATATTTCATATCTAAAATCACAAGGTATAGGTTTATACATAAGAAAGAATAAGATAATGATAAAGCTTAAGGTAACAAGAGGAGACACATGCAGATATAATGCAATGTTAGCTAGTGTAAAATGAATAAGCATATTTTCACCAGTCAAAAATCTCTTTATAATTCATCCTTGACGTTAAGTGTGATTTCCAAACAAAAATATTTGGGTGTGAGATATTACAAGTACTTTATAGTTCATCGAACATAGCCTTAAAATTCCGAAAAACGATTGAAACGGAACCTACTTGTCATTGAAAAATATAATTTTTATACGTTTTTTAAAGACTATTTAAGAATATAAAGATCATTGATCCATGAAACATTATACTTTCATCGTACAAATGAAATTGATTTGCATCATGATGACTGCTTCGAAGATGACAACGAAAAGGGAAACCCAAGGATATCTATGTTTAAATAAAAAGATATGGATTTTACTAATTAAATTAAAATTGTTTGCTGTACAATATGCCTGTAACGTTACTGACAATATTTCCTTCTTCAAAACATTATATCAATGATTTTTTTCAATGCCGTATACGGTCATTGTTATTCAAAAAGTTGCGAGGATTTTTTTCGATTTCTTGTTAAAGACTTCTTTTTTCATTAATAAAAACTTAGTTCGCTATATTAATTGATTATGTGAAGTGATCATAGGAAAAAATGAAGGGCATGTTTTGATTGTTTTAGTTGTAATAGAAAAAACTCAACATTAATAGGTTTATGTCATACATTTACTTAGTTTTTTAATAAAATAAAGTTGGTTAATACTTTATAATGTTCTTAAATTAGTTATTAACATTAGGTAAAAAGGGTAATATGGAGTTTTAAACTCACTTTTTTCATTCTCTTTTCTCTTTGTTTATCTATCAATTCTACACATTCAAAGTAGAATATGTAGGAAACATGAATTAATGTAATCTAGTTAATCAATTAAATGGTTCTACATATAAAATGGTCATAAATGTAGGATGAGTCTCATTTTGCTTGGTTTTTTTTTTATTACAATCAATTATCAGTTGAAAATTAATTTATTTTATTGTCCCTGACCTACTTAAATTTTAAACTCTCTTTTAGGAGGTGAAAATGTCATAATTTTTATTTTCTTTGAGACTATATTTAAAAAAAGCCGTAAAGATGCTTTTAAATTGTCGTTATTATTTTGATTAAAGAATGTGTTTAAGTTATAAATAATTTATTTATAACTAATAATAAAGTAAATTTGATTGAATATTGATAAAAGTAACTACACAACACTGTTTATTACACAATCTTCGGTCATCATTAAAAAAACATCAACAATAATGACGAAACTTTGTGAAATATGAAAAAACAACGACAGACATCCATAAATTGGAGCAATGTAACCCAATGTAAAATGAATAAGCCCAATTCTGCTTGTCTCATTATTTCTTTATGATTCACGTTCAATGAGACTTCTAAAGACAGTGTTGTGTTTGAACTATTCATATGTACTGTACAGTTCAGTTAACACAATAAACTGCACGTTAAGGATATGTTCATTGATGAATAACCTTGAAATTCCGGAAGCATTTAAGAAGAAAAAATTATGTTTCAGTACGTTTGATAAGAACATTTTGTAATAAAGATATCAGTAGTGATTACCTCTATTGAAAAATGAAAAATTATTTTCATTATTGTTACTTTCAAAAACAACAATAAACAGAAAAATGCATGCGATTTCTATGTGTTTAATAAAACAATTTTGCATTTTGTAATTATTAATTGCCGCTGCATCTGCTTGACTCATGACAAAAAAACTTTCTAAATTAAGGAAATATAAACATCCCAATAACTCAATAGGCGTGTATTACATGTACTGTTTGACTTTAAAATATGATAAATCCCCATAAACTGCCAGCATGGTTAAATGAACATTAATTAAATAGTACAGGAACATGAAATTGAAAAGCCATCAATTAGAAACTGAAAACAAAATCAGAAAACACGTTTTTGTGGTGTAGAGATAAGTTCATCTTCGCTAGCCAAGGGTTTTAGGTCCACTCCGCTCCCCATAAACCCTTGGCAGATCTCATTACAAAAACTCGGTGACAAGCTCTGTTTTATGATTGGCTGCAGCTGCGAGTAGCTGATGAAATCGCAACGTTTAAAACAGGCGCTTGTAAATGTGTTAAGACTTCAAAAGAAACACACGTGTGATCTTTAGTGAAACATTCGTCGCTTTTAACAAGAGTAGTTGTAACACAAGTGCTCGATTGCATTGCCTCCCCAACGATGGTCTAACCAAAACCGCTTATGCACATTGCATTTAAACGTTCAGTGAACTGAATTGTTTAAATTCACGCAATATTCACGACGATGATTGTTTTATGACATGAATGCTTTCATATATCGGCGACTTTTCACTCCCGTTACAGGTCCCTTAAACACTAAATAAAACATTCCTTTCTCTCTCTAGGTTATATCTTATTTCGTATTTAATAGCATCGTAACTTTTGTTTCGATATTCGCTAGTCAACATGTGAATGTGAATTTGCAAGGGGCGAAACTCAAGTTATTCGCTAGATCGCCCACCGCATCTCCGAGTTTGCGTAATTAGATCTGCCAAGGATTTACGGGGAGCGGAGTGGACCGAAAACCCTTAGCTAGCAAAGATGAGATAATTTTAAAATATAAATTAACAATTTAACCTCTTTTTAAAAATAATAAGAATGAATGATTCAGATAATCAACTTCTAACATCTAAATCATCTGACAAAAGTTTCTGCTTTAAGAAGAATAAAATCGCCAAAGCATAGGGTTTTCTATCAGCACTATTTATTAAAGGAGAACTCACACACATAACTAGGTTGAGTTTTATCCCATAGTCAGACTTATTCAAAATTATCAGTTATTATTCACTGCAATTGTATCAACACCATGTTAATCTCTATAAAATAAATCTTGTTTGAAGATCAGTTTAAAAATAAAGAATGTAAAAATTGTGGCCAAACTCTGAAACCATTGAGTTTCTTCATTATAGAGGGAGAACAAACAGAAATGTAAGGTCAATTTATAAAAAAAAAACAAGTCTGAAAGTAAACCAAGTGACAAAGCAAATTTTAAAACTGGACACTGGTTATTTTCCTAGTGTTATTTCCGTAGCTATAACAAAATCTTACCGGACACATACAACGGAAGATATTGGGGATTCAATTTTACTTAAAGTGACTAGTCGATTAATAAGGGATTTAGTCGAGCGATAGTCGAGTACTCGTTGATTTATTTGAAACTGTGTCGTTCCACATAAAATAATGATACTGTCAAATACAAAGGACCGTGTACTTAACTCAAAATATTTAAAAACGTATTATATTTATCTAAAATTAAAAAAAAGTACATGTATTTTACGAAATTAATGCTTAACTTTCAATTTTCTAATTGATTGAAAAAAATAAAAGGGATCAACATTCGATATTACCATAGCATTTTGGATGTTATCTTAATTGTGCATAATATTTTCTCTTGATAGTGCAACCTAACTTAACATAACATTAATTTTGCTTTTTCTTTTTGGCGAAACGAACTTTTTTCATATTAAAACTTCTTTGATTCTTTTTTCTTTAAATCTTACAGCAGCCATATACATGAACATAGAGTAATTACTGTCTTAAAGAAGATATGATATAGATATTGATATGTTATATCATAAATATATTACATGGCTTTGAGGACGACATATCAGAATATTTGCAACGAGCGAGGTGACAGGAAAGCACTGGAGTGTTATGTCGCCCGATATCGAAGGCAGCGGGCGACATTTCCTGTTGCCGAGGGACAAATAATCTCATATTGTCGCCCGGGAAGACATGTAATATATGTTATATAACTTTTTTAACAAATCAAAACCAGGTTTAGAACATATTTACCCCATTAACAAATGTATTTCATTGACACATCTTCTTATTTTATATATCAATGCAAGATGTTTTGTAAATAGTTGCTCGGTGTTTTCAATAATTATTTTCTATTAAAACTATAAAAGCAAGTTTCTCTGAACAACAGACGCTGTCCTGGCATTTTGATTCTCGAGAAACTGTTTTATGTGCTAAGCTATTTTTGAAACCGACATATTTGATATGCAGAATAGTTACACGCTAGGGTGAAATAACAATTTTGGGAGGGCAATGTAACAATTTTCTGTGAAATATAACTGATTCCGGGAGGGTAATATTACAATTTCCTGCGTGATTCAGCAATTTTCAGGGCATAAGACTAAAATTATCTAATTTGTGACTTAACGGGAAAATACTTAATTAAAAATGTTATATTTACCATTATCATGGTTGTACATCAATATTATTAAAGAACCATGTATCCTATGTTGCTCAAATTTTCGGGACATCCTTGAAAAAAAATTAACAAAAAACACATCAAATACGCAGCACTGTTAAGGCTTACTATAAAAAAAAATATCGACAGATTTGAACGTTCATTAAACGATGCATCTATATTATTACAAAATATTTAATATGTAATGTTATTTTATTATAATAGTAAATGCCCCTTTGTATGACATTTAGTGTGGTCCAATGAATTGACAGTTATGTGATATTCTCTCGAATGGAGGTCATAAACGAATTTCAATATCGCAAGGGCATACCCTTATTTGAATTAAAAAATTAATTGATAGTTAAATTCTACTTATCAAGTAGATTCTGAAAAGTGCTGCTGCTTTGTATAGAGTTCATCATTTATTAGAATAAATATCAAAGAAATGAGCTCTGGTATAAATTTATATGACCTTTGCTTAATATTTTATGTATTTATTAATTCATTCTATAGATTTCATCGAAGCAGCATCACTTTTTTAATAAATTTAACATTCCCTTAATTTATATTTAAAAGATGATAATGATCTGTTAAGTGTACGCCCTTGTAAAAAGCGGATTTTGATAGGCTTGCCGATGTCAAACACATCGAACTTGTACATTAAACACTCTAGAAAAGAAATAATACACGCTCTATAAAATAATCACATGCTGGATCAAAAGGGGCATAATAAATAGAATTTAATGCTATAATAATTGTTTTAAGATTATGATCCGTTTACTTATGATATGCATTTTCCTATGTTAAAAAATTGAATGATCCTACTCTCTCAACACATAATATGCGTCAAAATTTTACAGTATGACGTCACATCGACTAGTGCTTCACGATCAGTCAGTTGGAAGTGAAGTATATTAAAATTTTACTTTTAACTAACTTTAATTAACTCCTTTGTACTTGAGAATGGACTGGTTGCCTTAAAAGTTTGAAAAATGTTAATGCTCATAATAACACCATGGTTGCTTCACAAAGTGCGATTAAATGCAAGGTCAGAATCCCTTCAAATTATTTCTGACTCACCTATGTAGTGTATGTTACTATACACACGGCAACAGTAGCTCTCATGTACTCGTATACACCACCAGTTAAATAACAACAGGTTTGATTAAGCCTCCTGATCTATATCTGGAGTATCCCAAACTGGATAGGAGAAAGATCGACGATACAGCTTGTTGTTAATGGGAGTAGTATAAATCTCTCTCTCTCTCTCTCTCTCTCTCTCTCTCATCATGCATTTAGACAATGTTATGTATATTCAACTTGTTTTGGTAGCATGATAATCTGTTAATCTGAAGTTTCCTTTGTATATTGTAAAGAGCAGCAGAATAAATGTCGTCAAGAATTCTCTCTATTACAGTAAACACACATGCACACATGCAATGTTGACCTCTGGTTTGGACCTAGTGAGACCTTTTTTGCTAAAAATAACAATTTTGGTTTGGTTGAGTCTCCACTAGAGCTTTCAAATTGTTGTTGGTTGTCGAAATGATGTCGGACTGAAACGCATTGTAGCTGCAATTTTTATCATAATTTTTTGTACAAAGATGGGACTGAAGGTTTTTATTATCCATAATATAAATAACAAAAAAAATATACATATACATATATGTATATTGATTAAATCATATTTAGTATTCTGGAACTAGTTCGTTTTGAGATATAAAAACTAAATCACTTGATACTGACTAGGACAACTTTCCATGTCTGTGTACTCTGTGGAATCATTAGAATTCGTGGTGGCTCAATTTATGTGGTATTTGTGGGTAGCCCTCCCCCACGAATTTTCATCCTTGACGAAAACAAGTTTTGTAAGGGTTAGTTTTCTTACTGAAACAGAAAAACGACGCATCCACAAAATTACATCCCCACGAATAAGCAAAAAACCCACAATCGACCAAAATGTGCCCCCGCGAATTTAAATGATTCCACAGTAAATGTAGCAACGTTACGCCTAATCAACCTAGTTGTAAAGACGTACCTCAATAGAGGGTATTTGTAGGATATATAATGTATAAGGTAACATCGAAATTCGATGGTTTTGAAAACCATGTATACTGTTACGTTTAATTGTAATTCATGTTCCATTTAACAAAAAGAAGATTTAATGATCTGTTTAAGATCCTTTGAATTTTCTTTTGTTTCAATTTTGAAATAGCACGTGTTGAGATTAGGGCATACATTCCACTATCATACTTAACAGGTGTAAACAAAGCTTCTGAGAGTTATAGATGCAAATATGTGCATATGTACAGGTCAGTTAACATTAAATACTTTTCTTATGCAAATGTTCACCACGCACCTTGTTTCATTACGTTTAATTTTGCGCGAGTTTTAATTGTAAGTACATAAAAAAAATCGACAAAATCTGACATTTTTAACGAGCGTTATCTAAAACTATTAATGTCAACTGATATTAGAAATACTTGTAATTGCGAGTATTATTGAATGTAATTTTGATTTGTACCTTTGCAATTCTTAAGGTTAAAACTGTTTTAATCGAAAAATTTCTTAAAAGATGATGATTAAAAGGTAATTGACAAGGAAAGCATTAAAGTTTGCGTGTACATTTTTATCATGCCTATGACATTGCAAAATCGTGTTGATTGTGCCTCGATTACATGACCAATTAAAAACTATCATAATTTACAGAATTTTAAAACATCAAACATTTTTGGAACTGCAGTAATCGGCTTTAACATCATATTATTGTGAAATTATTATTAATCATAATCTGGTTTTATTTATAACATCGTCAGCTGGCAACAGGGTTTCGCACTCCCATTCCTTCCTCACCCCATATAGATGCCTTTTGCTGCAGAAAACACTGACATAAAGAGAGAAAGAGGCTCTCACTCTTTTTGTATTGATAGAATTTATTTAACAAAAGGTATGTGCGCTTGATGTACATGTGACAAAGAGCTATCAATAAAAACAACAAATTAAAATTACTGCAAATGAACAACAGAATGTAACAAGTAACTTCAGTATGACTTGAAACAAATAATCTAAAAATAAAGAGAACGACTTTTACTATCGTTTAGGTATATTTCAGTTATATCGATATTTTATCAAAAACAAATATTGGTGTTCATGCCAAATGCAAATCAAATGTGAAAGCTTAAATATGGGATCCTGGATGTTAGCCAGCCGACTGAACAGTTTTCCCATTTTAACTGTATTGTATGAAATTATACTTTTTGCACAAGTCTATGCCTGTTAATGGTCGTGTAAACCCAATTCCTTTTGAGGATCAACTGGTCTTACCCGACGCCTTATACAGAACAAAATTAATATGAAGGCTTAAATGTGTGAGTATTCCCATAATGACTGCATTTTCTGAAAGTTTCTATTTCACCGGGCTAGCTATGCCTATAAATGGTCGTGTAAACCCAATTCCTTTTGAGGTCAACAGGTCTTTCTTCGGGCAAATATAAAGGCTTAATTATGGGATCCTGGATGTTAGCCAGGATTTTAGCCCGCCTACTGAATTTGTAGACAATATGCCAGTATTTGATGTAATACTTGCACTCTCGTCAGGCATACTAATTATGTCCGTGGTTATACATTTCAGCAAGTGAGCAAGTGACAAATTTTACTATTTCTTTCGATAATATTAAGAAGTTTATGTGGATTTTGATTTTAAGTTTACTAGAATACTTACTGTAATTTAAATGTAATTGAATCGTAAACCGACCACAGAATACTATTCGCTATTCGAATAGTGAATAATAAATAGCAAGTGCATGTAGTACTCTTCTGACAACCAAATATTTTAGCATCTGTTTTTCATATTTTGGATAACTTTTATAAATATGTAAAGGATTGTTTTTCTTTTGATAGAAAAAAAGATTGACTGATTAAAACTGTTGTTTTCATTTTTCAATGAAATAAGCCACCCGTCTCTTACATTTATCATCCCTTCTTTAAGTCTAGCTAGACCGTTAAATTGAAAAAGTTTGCTAATTTAAACAAGTATTTCTTTTTCTGTTTGATGCATTATTTACCTTAATTATCTATACATTTAAGTTTTTCATCGAAACACACTTACTTGCAATAACTACTTTTTAAAATGAAATTCTAATGACTGATTACATAATTTATGCATTTAGTTTTTATATCCAATTCTTAACATTAAGAAAACACCCTTTTTATAGGAATTTGGAAGCATTAAACGACAGGTGTTTTTTGGGGTTTTTTTACAAACCATTCTGGCTAGTTTTCTTACCGATTTTTTCTAACTTTGATTTTACTTCATAAAAATTATAAATTCAAATTTATGTTCTTAAAGGGGAATTGCATGCATAGTAACAAACCAAACAACTTGATGAAATCACCATGAATGGTCTTTTAGCAACAACGAATGAAGAACAAAACACCACAGACATACTTATACTGAAGATGTACTAATCTCATTACACTTAAATTTGCAAATTACCATATCTTATCGTATAATTACAGGGAAAACGGTTTATCAAATAGTGTAAGCTACAATCAGTCGATCGATTATAATTAAAAAAAAAATATAATAGATTTTTACACATTTGCAAAATGTTCGTTTGTTTTTGTTTTTCAAAAGCAATACATCTACATTTATATATTTTGTCTTATTGATGCACTTTTTGTTATGATTACTACGCCCAAATCATTGTAAATAGGTAGATGGATACATATTATTAGGCCACACTTTCAATAATTATCTTCAATTTTGATTTTAACGTTTCTTGCGTTTAAAACAGAAGATATAACAACATATTTAGCCAATTTAATAGTAAAGCGTTCATAAAATATTTTAATGTTTTTGTATCCTCCGTTTTCCAGCAAATCAATGCATCAAGAGAAACAAAAATTATAAAATAAAACTTAATTTAATTCTTTCTTTGATAATATTACATCATCAATATGGCAAACGTTTTCTTTATATCTAAAAAATGTCTTAAATGATAAACTAAAAATCATGGTTTACTTAAAAATCAATGACTTAATGCGTTGATCCTACAATTTGAAATGTTAAATTCATATGGTATAGAAAAAAACAAGTATTCCTTTTAAAGGAATTATCGGCATGTAATATCAGTTGTCAGCATGAAATATGTTTATGTTACACGCCAAGAGTACAGCATGCATTAAAATCGCGCTGTTTTGTTGCTTTTCGAAATAGCAAGGAACGAATAACTTTACCTTTAGTAATCCGAACAAACTTATTACGCATGTAAAGAAAAACAAAACATAATGTAACCGTAAATGTTTAAATCTCAAGTCAAATTCATCAAAATATTGTTCCTTAGTTATAAAACTATTAATTATATATTTACATGAAGCTGTCACTGTAGTTAATAGTTAACAAAGTAGTGCAAAGCATAATGCGTGCGCAAATAGTGAAGTTTGCCGGATGCCTCATACGGACACAACTGTGATCGGCCGAAGCCGATCACAAAAATAACATATAGATACCATGCTGTTCGGTGAATCCCTCTAAAGTTTCGTACTGCCAAAACAAGGAGAAAATGCTAATGTCCGCCATGTAGGTAAAAAATGATAGAAATAAGAAGTAATTGTAAGTGACGTCATAAAAATCAAAACAAATTTTATTAATTAAAAATTAATAAGGTTTATTTTAAAAACAAATATTAATCAATTATTGAGTTTTGTTTTATTTTGCAATACAGGGATATACTTGACTTTTATGTAAGAAGATATATATTTATTGCGTTTGAAATATTAGCATTGCATCATACAAAGAATTCCAGAAAAAGAAATTATTGATTAATAATTCTGTTTGATTTGTTGATTTGTTGTTGTTGTTTTGTTTTGTTTTTTGTTGTTGTTGTTTTGTTTTGTTTTGGGTTTTTTTTTTGGTTTTTTTTTTGGGGGGGGGGGTGTAATGAAAACAATTCTGTTTTTTCCTGCCTTCACCATACTTTCTACCAGTCTGGTTAGATTCTAAATTCAATTTACATGTATGTTGTTTACATGAACATGCTTTTACTTCTCCAAATTAAACTTTGATGACCGGTTAAATGACTCACGTATTAAGTTCTATATCCAATTTTTAACATAATATAAACATCTTTTTTTACAGGAATTTAGAAGTATTAACTCAGCTTACTTTTTGCAAACTTTCTTGTCTGATTTTCTACTTACAGATGTCATCTATCCTTGATGTTAACATAACAAATTTTTTTAATGCAAATGTATGCTATTTAAAGAAGTGCATGGATGGTTAGAACTTTATAATAGTAACACGAAAAGTCATTAAACGACAAAAATCCTAAGCAAAATAAAAATATAATTACACAAAGTGGTGAGCTTGTCTTATTACAAGTTTAAACTCACATTTTTAGATGTACTTACAGGATATAAGAAAAGTTGTATAATTACGTTAAATAAGTAAATAAATCACAAAAAAAGAAAATATATTAACTTTTTTTTAGGTTTTTGAAATGTTTATCTTACAAGTTAGAACGTATCTATGTTTTTACTGATGGAACTTTCTTCCTAACATTACTGGGCGCCAATCATTTTATATAAATGTAGGTTGGTATGTATCGACTGTTTAGTCGCAAGAAACATTTCCTTCAATTACGACTTTAACATTTTTTTTATCGTTTAAATCAGCAAATGTCAAAGAACACTTTTTTTCCACAAATCTCGGGAAGTTGTTGAAGAAATATAATAATTGAAAGTATCTAACCATTTTGTAGGAATTTAATTTTAAAGTTCTCTACCTGACAACGGCTGTTTCAGGTTGGTCAGTTTGTAAACTTTTTTAAGATTTTGAAGTAAGATTATATCTTTCTATTTTTATATCAATTTTACAAAATTACATGTTAAATTATCTCAATTACATGTCGTGTGTTTCTAGCTCTTTTAAACTGTCATGTGCAAACATTTATGTACTTGACCTGCGACTGTTCTTAAATTTTATGTAAAAATACGGCGAAAAAACATTCAGCATGTGTATTCGCCATATTTTTACATCAATTTTAAGATTGCTATTTCATTTAGACAATGTTTACCGTGAAATAGTTCTCGCACTAGTTGCTTATGGTGAATATTCATCATTCGATTTCTTTTGTTTTTAAAAATAAAGTTTTCTGGCGTTATCCGACTTGCTACGTTAATTTAAAGTCCGATAACTCTAACTTGTTTACCATTAACAAACCAGATCTGCATCACTGACAATTGAGGTTTTCTTCGGTATAATGAATTACCTACTTAAATACTATTCAGACAATAGCAATTTTGTTGTCCCTCGGCTTTGTCTTGGGAAATAGTTGTTGTGGAAGGGGACAACCAACTTGCTTTTGTCCTCATATCCAGTAAAATAGGTACACAATATTTCCCCTCTTTTTGGTCTCTTAACATTATCTAATAACTAATTTTGATGAAATGTCAGTGTTACTTACCTTGGATTTTTGATGAACGTATTGATTTGTTTGCTTTACAACATGTTATTAATTTCTTAAATTAGCATATACATATCTCTGAGAAGAAAATCAGTCTACTTTCCCACGTGTTTTGAATCAATACAGAACCTTACAAATATATATGATAAAAAGGTGAACAATATCTTACTTCATGTTATGGTATGAATTATTCATTTTAAACCCCTTGAATTATTTACAGTAGCACAAATTTATAACTGAGAAGCAAAGATTTTTACAACATTCCTTCCACACAATTTATACGTTTCTCTTTCGATAAAGTGAACTTTGATGTGCCTTTATTGAATAAACACTTTTTTAACGTATTGATAATTGAATGAAGTTTTGTTGTTTGTAAAAAGGCAATTGATTTTTCTCACTTATTCGAATAGATGCATTTTTATTATAACAAAATAAATTGATTTTATCAAACTCAAGCATCCACTTCACTTTATTTTGCATCAATCAATCCTGGTGTTCATCAATAATGATTTTTGTGACATAGCCATGGGAACAATAAACACCTTTTGGCGGCATTACTTGATTCTGCAAAAGTTTTTCCAGAGGTAAAACTCGGGTTAATTCCTGTATGATACAAAAAACAAATCTCTTAATATCATATTTAAATTTATGTATAGAAGTTCAAAAGTGAATTTAATTCAGGCTTAATGTATTTTCGAATAGGTAATACCCTCTATTAAACTTAATAATCTGTAAATCATTCTTTTATTCTAATGAATTTATATATATTTACATCTCTAAATAAACGCCAGTCATGTATTTCATACAAAGTGTAATTAAGAACGATTCATACATGCAAGAGCTACAGGTGTAAAAAGTGTCTTACAACAAACGTTTTTCGGCGAGTTTATTGCATTAAAAGATCATTTTTTCAATCCTGGACCAGTGTTAATGCATACCTCAATTTCCAGCTCTCATTAAAAGTAAATATATTTTGTATTGATAAGAGAAGATTACGAAACAAATACTTCAGACACCTACCTTTTGATGCAAGAATCCTTCAGACACCTACCTTTTGATGCAAGAATCCTGTCCTGGTTTCTGAGTATATCGTTAAATTGATTTGGGTTTACCCGGAAATTGTTACACGTTGGAAAATTGGACGGCAAAGGCGCCATTTCATCCATTTCTCCTTCATCCATAACTAAGCTCATTCCTCCAAACAGATGATGTGCAATATGGCAGTGCATGAACCAGTATCCTGAAATGCAACATTAAAACGAAGCATTTCACCTCTTATTCTAAATGATATTATCTGACACGGCTAATTCAATATAAGTTCATCTATGATACTGTTCTGTGTTATTATCTTGAAAATTCAAATAACTTTTTTATTGATATACTGTCTCAAGATGTTTAAAACATAAGGCAACAAAAAGTATGTCATTTCTTTAAAATGAACTTATAAAATAATGTGAATTTTTGATAAAATTATTTTCAAAAAGCGGTGCCACCCTTAGAGTACCTATGGAGTAAAATAGTTGTATTTCATTGTATGTTGTACTTTTTTCAAAAAAATCATGAATTCTATAGAATAAATTATACTAATCAAATAAAGAGAAGCAAGAATTTATATAAAAAAATACTGTAAATCGGTATACCAGGATTATCCGCCAGAAATCGGATGATGACATATCCATTAGCCGGAACATTGACTACATCTTTGAGAGGCGGATTAACCAGATTAACGCCCGGAATCTTTCCATTTATCCAAGAGGGATCCGCCCATGTGGCTCTTGTACATTGTTCATTCAAACATCGAATATCCGGGTTAGAAGCAGTGGAGTTTCCGGTTTCAGGATCAAACGGCGGATAAGCTATCTTCAGAACGTGAAAATGATGTCCATGTAGGTGAACAGGATGCACAATTTTAATAGTACCTGAGAAGAAAAACAAAATTCATATTTTTTTTATAATTAACTAGATCAAGAAAAACGTTTTACCTAAAACTATATTTATCGATAAAGTAAGTTATAGATTATATTCATCAGTCTTTAAAAGATAAACTATAAAATCGAATAAAAAATCAGAGTAGTTGTAAAACGTCTAAGGATTTATGAAAGCGCCGACATTTACTTTATGTCGTTTTTCATATATTTTTTTATTATTTTAAGCACTGTCTTTGAAAGTGCAAATTCAAATGACAATGATATTGATATTGATATTTGGAGCAACATATCTCGAATATTACAATGACTTTTTCAAAAAATATTTATGAAAGGAAAATAAACAAAAACTGTTTGTATCGTTTGCTGTAAACTATAAATTATATATTAGTATCAATATCCTATAATAAACACAAACAATTGGAATTCGATTCATGTTAATAGATTGGACGTTAAACAACGCTTTACAATCAAGTTATGTTTTGTAATATATTAAAACAAAAGCTAGCCACAGACACTGTCAAACATGGCTTTTTTAAAGATTCTTACCGCGGGAGAAAATGACCATTTCTATAACATTTCCCAAATCAAATTTAAGCGTGTGAGTACAACGACAGGTTGTGTCCGTACAGGAATCGGGTCCACATGGTGTTGTGGCGCCGGGACCAGGATACGTCTGTGGTGAGAAAAAATACAAAATAAGAATATCATCAATAATAAGTAATCAAATTTTTTTTAAACTGTATTTAAAGATAATTTGTTAATCTAGGTAACAGATGGGCCAATTTTTCTTCTCATAATGGCATTATTTATATAGGTGAATAATAAAGATGTTGCAGTATTCTTAAAGGATGCATGCAACTTGTTGCTGATGGATGCACATAAACAATATTTAATAAGACAACTTCTATATTCCATCGTCCTTAAAATATTGCATTGGTTTTCGAGACAAAAATTGGTTTTTTTAATTGTTTTTAATTTCCTAACATTATTAAAAACAGAAATAGAAACACATCTAATGAAATATATTCCTTAAAAATTGCTTAGTTGGGACCATTTCGAAATAATGCTGAATTATCGTCAGTTGTTATCAGTTATTCAATCAGAATTACTTAAGTAAATCATTCTATTACTAAGATATCATACATCAAAGAATGGAAAAAAGACAGTAGTATACATTTCAATACACGGTGAATCCAGATGAATTGTAAACAAGTTGTTTGACACAAATGTTAGCTAATGCGATTTTTTTAAAGATTTCAAACACTTTAAAATAAATATTTTGTTTCCTGTTTCTATAGAGTCAAATTTAAAACAAAATGGTTTTCATGATTTATTGTATTGCAAAGTCTATCGGTATATCGGCAAACTGTTTAACGAAAAAGGTGCAGTTGACGTGTGATTTGTTTGGTTCATCATTTGTGAAACCGTGCAAAAAATGAAAGATTTTAAACTATATGTTATTTGCCTTTTTTCTTTATTTAAAACTCATTAAATTTATAATATGCAGAGGAAGTGGTGAGTGAAAACAATTGGTAATAGTTTAAGTTGCCTCGAGCGTTTTGTTCCAATGAAAAATGCAATGTCTTTGATATATCCTGGCAGCCGTTGTTTATTAACAACCAATTACATTAATTGGGGACATTTTCAGATAATAATATTCATTGTTCGGATAATTTGTCAATGAAATGAAATCGTAGGTTTTGGATGTTTTACATTATCCGCAGGAATTGAAAGCATTTAGAACGGTACTTAAAATGAACTAAAAATGGTTTTTTACTCTTAGTCCCAATATTAATTTAGGTGTATATAAAAAAAAAATAAACAAAGATATCAGAAAAGACGTTTACAAAACAATGATCGAGAGAAAAAAATGCTAGATAGAGAAAATATATTTAAAAAATTAAAAATAGGTTTTACAAAAAGAGACATATAACAAACAATGACCAAGAAAGATAGAAGAAATAAAGTTATTCTTATCTCAAAAATTAAGACGACTCTACCATATCTGAAGATATTCAAACCTGAAGTGCTGATGTCGGTTGGGCAAATCGAAGTCCGTTGATATTAGGACCTCCTATTGAAATGAAAATTTAGTTCATATATGAAATAAGTAGGTCAAACCAGGGGACTGTAATTTTTTTCATTAAATATGGGGGTTATGTTACTGTAAAAAGAATGATGAGAAAATGTAAAAATAATTCAAGTTCACATTCTTTGTATGGTCTTACGATATGCATACAGATACTACTTCATATATCTAAATGTCATTAAACAAAATCAAATCTATAAGACGATTTGAGCAAAGCATTGTATACACAAGTAATAAGAGATACACGTATAAAACCAAACACAATTTCATTGCAAGCAAAGAACATTTTTTTTTCATTATGATTATTGATTTGTTTAGATGCAATCTTAAAAACGATATGAACGACGATGTAACTGATGTTAAACCAACCCATACTTTCTTTGTTATGATATGCAATAGCACTAATTGTTATTTCAAAGACTTCAACGTTTTATTTACTTTCACTTCTGTAAATTTTAAGCTTTTCTTTGTTCATTTACAAAATGCTCCTCTCAAATAAAAGCTCAGATAAGTCTCAGTTTGCATAATTATTACAAATTAGCTGTTCCTTCGATTAAGCTGTTTAGAAACGGGACAGTTTCCTAACCAGTGCCCTTTTTCTGTCAAATCTTTCACAATACTTTTTTCGAATGATAGTGATCATCAAGAAATATCGGTATGAGAAATGAAGAATCAAATACTCGGCTATTTGACATCTTTAAAAATGTTGAATTTTCAATATATGATCAAGATTAACCTTTTTTTATCTATGAAATATAGAAGACCCGTAAAAAACTGTAAGGAGCAAAGGTGGGAGTTCAAATATGGTTTAGAATTATAACAAAACACTTTTTTGTAATTGTTTGCTAGAAATTCTGAATTTTCCTTACTCCTTTCGTTTATACACTTTAAAAACTCAGAGTGGTAATAGTCAAAACATTTGTTTATAAAAAAAATTTTGAAAACCCATTTCGAAGGGGTTCTGATGGCAAAATAACCGCGCGAAACTGAAACTAACGTCAATATTGTAAGACCGGGAACAGCAAAACTGTGTCCTCATATTTATTACCATTGACATTAAAGTTGAGAAAGAACAACTGTTTTTGTCTCCCAGGTTTTACGATGGGGACTGGGGTTTTCTTTAATGCCCATCGTGTGGCTCGTAGTCTTGTTAATGGTATGCTGACAATGTTAATGCCGGCAGGATAGAGCCTGGAAAAAAATACTGTTTCTTGTGATCATATCTTCAATATAAGAATAGAAATTTGATTCTATGATATAGAAAAAAATAATATTCAGGTTACTTTAGCAGTGCAAGTGTTAATGGACCTTATTAAATTTTCAGTTATGACACATACATATAGTAACAAAAATTGCATAGTTTTCATCTGTATTACCTTTTTGCTTTTAAGTAAGAAATTATTCCTGTATATCAATTGTTATTTACCACACAATTTTATCAAAACGAAAGAATTTATGTTTCATGAAAATTATACAAGAGAGTCGGTTTTTAGTTTAGATATCCGTCTCCTGTAGATAAAAGCGCTTGGTCACGTGGAATATTTACACTTGACAGCATTACTTATTGAAAAGATATAACCGACAAACTTATCGATACAAAAATTGTTTACCCAAATATCTGATTGACAGCTGTACATGGTATAGTCGATGAACAGTCTCTTGGTCTTATGATAGGTATTCTGTTCTCGTCGACCCCCTGATAATTCAATACAGCATAGGTGCGTGCACGATTATCCAACGGTTCCTGCTACAACGTAACCAACAAACAAAACGTTTATTTATGTAGATAGGTCACAAAAAGAAAGAAAGTAATTGATTTTTGCCGAATACTATGTTAAGGTTTTATATTTCATCTTCTGTTCATTTTTTTCATTTTGAATAGAAAAATCGACTAAACTGGTGATTGTTTTAAAAGAAGGTGAGTTTGTCAAAATCTTGGCGTGAAGTTTATCAATTCTAGATGATCATGAGTGTTGAATTGAAAAGAACAAAATGAATTTTAAGATTTGGGGGAGTACATGTAATATATTCATAGACTATGTATCCATCTTATTATCAGTATTCATAACGAAACTTTATTGATAAAACACAAACTTAATGGTTTTATATTTGAAGTTTTGCACAATAAAGGTACAGAGTAGGAATAGCTATATGGATTAATGACAATTATTATTGGCATGTTGAATCGTGTTTCTCGCAGATGTCTCTACCTATTTTATTGTTCACTCAGTTAATATTCTTCTTTACACATTTTTTCATTACTAATATTATTAAGACACTTGTAAATGTACTTAAGTTTGTTGCCGAATAACAGTTAAAAATTCATGACACTTTGAAATTATAGACTTTTTAAAATTTAGTTTTTTTCTCCTGGCATCATAATATTATTTATTTTTGTATTACGAGGTTATGTTAAGAACATTAAATCATCGAAAATTAAACTGTCACTAAAAAAAACCTTACCCCGGTTATGTCTCTTATGGGAGTTGTAACGTAGTTTATACGATAATTATCCAAAGGTCTGTTGGTAAAAATAATAAAATCCACCCTTTCACCGGGTTGAATAACAACAATATCTGTCTTGTAGGGTTGTACGTCGTTGCCATCGAACGCAACAATGATCAGCATGTGCTACAATAAATGATAAAAAACAGCTTTACTTTTTAATATGCAGTATAAGAATGAATGAATTATTTAATTGACAATAAGTTATTAAGCTTAAATAACTCTGCTTTTTATATTGTTTTTCAAACACTAACTTACGTCATCAATAGAAATTTCAAATGCTACGTCAAATCCAGCGTTGGTAGTTCTAAACCTATAGTAACGGTTCTGTAATACAGTGAACGTCTCAAGTGGTAAGAAATTCTTTTCTGGTGAATTTGGATCATTGTTAATAAATCTCTGGCCTGTAATTAATTTGAATAGAAGTATTATTTTGTTTTAATGCTATAAATGTTAATATGTTACATGACGTAAAAAAAACCAAAATAATGAGTCTTAAATCCATTATCGGTACTTTAGTTATTAGTGTATATGTTAGAATGGAATATTTGAAGACAACATTTTGAAATACCATGTATGAAATTCCTTTTAGTTTAGTTGTCTAGAGACCCCCTTTCAACTACTGGGCGAAATATTTCTACGCTGTATCTCATTATGATACAAGAATAGAGCAAATAATAGAAAAAATTCACATTTTGATGGCTCTGTGACCAAAATATATTTTAACATCTGAACCCATTTATTGGGAATAATGAAACATAAACCACATTTCGATACATAAATATAGTAACAAAAGTATTTAAGGTTAGCAAGCCAATGTAAACAAAAAATGAACCATTTCCCCCTAGAACAAGTAAACTTTGATTTTATACTGTTTATTTTCAACAATACATGTCCTGTCTTGTTCGTTATCAAGTAAGTAGGGATACAGTTGAGTTGTTTGACTGCCTTTAGGAGAAAAATGTATGTGCAATTTTAGCAATATAAATTATCTTCTGCATTTAGACTAAATAATGGAAAAAAAACCCAGACGAATTCACAATGAGACAAGGTATTTGATCGTTCCAAAAGTCACTTACGGTCAAGATCTAGTAAATAAAGGTGCCTACAGCTTTATTGAATTTAAGATACAAACTGTTTCAATGATGCGTCATAACAATAGCATGGTTTGATAAGGTGAATAGTGGATTAATTTTTAGGTAATCACAATGAAACTAATGTTTTAAACAGTCATTTCAAAAAAATACGAAGAGAATAAGTAACAAATATTGGAGTCTGTCCATGTTAACTCATGAAATATATCTACAATGCCTAAAGTCTATAGATATTAAACGTGTTTTCGACCTCCTCCTTATATTGATGTCAAATTGAATAATAACTATCAGGTTTTACTTTTGCGATGATTTGATATATCATGTCAAGGAAATGTTTGTTTTCTACGTTATTCCTTTTAAGTTGTTAAATTGAAGGGGAAAAGTTATATCAAACTTTATTATACCAAAAGGAATATCTAAACTCATTTATTAGATTTTGACCTAAGTACTCTTGATCTTAAGTACAGTGAAGATTTTTTAAATTCAAATATCGGTGCAAGAAAACGTGTTCATAGGTTTTTTTTTATTTTGTCGTAGACGTCTTAATTTTGACCTTAAATACTTTTGATCTTAAGTACTGAAATGATTTTTTTATTTAATTTCCAATACAATGTAATGTGCTCATAATTTTTAACTAGAGGGTCGATATAGTAAAAATATGGGTAGGCAGAAACTTCTTTTGTCCAAACCTTTTCCGTTAACCAGACCAATATGAAGCTGTAACAGACTGGTGGATCCGTCATGATTAACTGTCGACGGCCGGCACTCTCCGTCGTATTGTTCCAAGCTGACAATTTCAAAAATATACATTAATTATCGCAATAAATCAATTTTAAAAAAAGAACAGGGCTATATGATGGTCATGGCCATTTTTATATTATATTTATGACCTTAAGAAAATCTCTACATAAAGATATTGGGAAATATTTCATTTTCAAGCTAAAATATTTCATTTTTTTCTTTACAAGATTATAGTTCACGCAAAAAATCATATCTAAAAGTTTAAGATAGAGATGATGAATAATTTGTTGACAACCTAACCTCCTCTAGTGTTTGTTAAAGACAACGAAGAAGATTTGAACAGGAAACAAAATTTAATGAAAATCGGAGATGTCCACAACTATACCAGTATAATAAAGTAACAAGTGGTAAATGAGATATTATTTTATAGTTTGCAGTGTCTTCATTTCATTTGGTTTACTTAGTATTTACATTGATGCCACTGTGACTTTTCAAGAAATGCACACAACCTCTATGGAATTTGCTAAAACAAACACATCGTTCCTTAAATCAAGTAATAACGAATGCACACATATACTTTATCATTACGACTTACGTTCCAAATCCACCTCTTATAGCTTGTTGTTTCTCATGTGCTGTGGTTCTGATCCATTCGAATAAAACGGCAGAAAACTCAGCTTCAACGTCAGGAATAGCTTCTTCTGGTATGTTCTGTGAATAAATGTTTTATTCTTCAGATGCATTATTCCACAAACTTTAAGTACATCGGGTACACTTTAAATCAAATAGCATTTTCTGATTATGTGAACATTTATATTGTTTACCATATAGCTTTGCATAAAATTTCTATTTCAATGATTTTTTATTAATTGTATTCTGTATATCTACAATAGCATCTATAAAAATAAACGAAAGGAACAGAGTGCATCAAAGAAGGTTTTGAATTATTCGCCTCAAATGCTTTTTTTCAATTCAGATAACAATTTTGCCGTTTAAATAGGTTTTGTCTGGAGGGTTCTTAAAATAATGTATACACTTTTAATGTTTTGTAATGAATAATGAAGTCTTCCATTGTCATTCAATATTAAAGCATAAACAAATTACACTTTAAAAGGGCCTCAATATATCTCAAAAGTTTAAAACTAAGCCTCGATGGAAAGGCTTATTAAAAGTGTCTTGTATTTGCATTTGAGGAAGAGACAAATCAAATTCAATGTGAAAACAACCAGATTTTTTTTAGTTAAGTTGCATGCAGATGGTTATTGAGGCGATAAAATGTTTATAACAATGTTTCAGAGTTCCATTTGCACCCTTACGGAATAAGGTATATAATGATAGATCAAACGAACAGCCATCATAGTAAATAAAAATACAAACTGTTTGAAAAAAAAACGTGTTTTTTTTAATTTTGTTTATCGGTTTTCATAACCGTCGATCTCATCTAATTCTATATTATTTAATTATATTCTGATTCTTATTTGCTTCTTATTTATTTTAAAGCCCTATTATAAATGTTTGTCTTTGATGTGCCAACTTTAAAATTAACTAGAATAGGTAATACACATGACACAGCACAAAAATATCTTTAAAAGACTTTAAATGCTAAAAAAGCTAGATGCTGTCATTAGACAGTAATACCCGCACCAAGTGTTTGCCCATAAATAACACTATTTAGTA
>WFKH01002636.1:37467823-37478371 GCA_016163765.1 Magallana hongkongensis
CAGGGGGTTGTCAACCAACTTTTTATTACACTTATCTATAAAAAATGAATTTTTAAGCGAACTGGCTTTAAAAATTGTTTATTTTCAAAAGGAGTTGAACAAATTGATAATGTAAGTAATTTGGTTCATACATGTACCCTCCCCACCGCTTCCTTTTTTAATTCACAAAGTGTATTACAGCAACATTGTAACATTGTAACGGATAAATTAAAATACTTACACATGTACACACACACACACACTCTCTCTCTCTCTCTCTCTCTCTCTCTCTCTCTCTCTCTCTCTCTCTGCACTTTCAAAAAGGGGGGGTGAAACCACTGTAGACACATTGTTTATTTAATCTAATATAGCTCACTATTTTACGGGAATAAGCTCTTACTTTGCTCAAATATATGAAAATGTGAATTATCGACCTTCCATAAAAAGCCATGCCTTGATCATGCGATTTTCATTTATTGTTTTGTTATCGTTAAATTTTATACTATAATATAGCTCTTCAAAATATTTATATGTCTGACAAGAAGGGCATAGTTAATTTGTAATACCTAATTATTATTAGAGAGTCAAGTTTATCAACCGAATAAGGTATATTTCTGATATATAATCCGTTCATTCATTCACTACCTGACGCCATTTCTCTTTCCAATAGCGCATGCGCAATAGAGCATATATCGCGATGGTGCGATGAAATGATGACGATACCGCGATAAAAATCTAACGATGACCCAGTAAAGCATCGCGTCTTTGCTATCGCACCATTGTGTAATCGGTATCGCACCATCTCGTTATAGCTATTGTACCATCGCGTCATTGCGCTATCGCTTCGTCGTTCCATCGCACCATCGTCATTGCATTGTGGCGCCGTCGCATCATCGTCATCGCGCTATCGCACCATCGCTTCATCGTCATCGCATTATCGAATCATCGCACTATGGACGTAAACCTCGATGGTGCGGTGATGCGATAATGAACTAAATGGCCCTATCCTGATTCCATATGATTTAGTTTATTCCCGCAAAAAAATATAATCTATATTAATCTTAATTATCATTTCAGATTAAATAAAGCGGTCTTAACAGTGTATGTCCGCTGATTTTTAAACAGTCTTTGTGTATGCAAAATGCACTGCACATATTCGCCCAATCAAGTAACAAATTACTTACAATCTGGTCTTCAAAAACTACAATGTTAGGTCCGGGGATTTCTCCATTGATTGCGTACACAAGTTTATATCGTCCATCCCCAGTTGACACTCCATTTTTCAATTCTGTAAAAGATATTTGCGAAATGAGTTTAAACTTTATATATCCATGAGGACATGGCAGCTCATTTGTTTCATCTAGTCTAAAAAGGTTGTGAAAAATCTGCCTATTCACACCACAAAATATATATAGGTCATTAGTGTATACCAGCATTTCTTGTATACATGTTTATATAAAAATGGAAAAGCACTTAAATCCGTATAAATTTGCAAAAGAGAAAATATCTAGAGTTCTGAAAATTAATTGAATATTATCGCGTATGAAGTCAATCGATTAACATAAAAAGATGTTTGGTCAAAAATTAAGATGTTTGAAAATAATTTAATATAATATAATAATAAAAAAACAATCTATATATTGGTCCGTTACAAGATATAAATGTAAAATTAATGCAACATTGATAGGTAAAATGCATGACAGCATAAAATTATGATTAGAACAACTTTTAATATCCAGAGACTTTATGAAGAATACTTTTGTCAATGACAAACGAAATATTTGTTAATATTCTTAGTGAACAAATACAATAATACAACTTTTATTCGCGACAACTTTATTTCACGATTGACTAGACATAAACTGACGATTTATTTCGCAATCATGCTGTAGATTTTCTGAGAATAAAATATTAGAGACAGTTGAGGACGGCTTCGTGGCGAACAAATTTCGCAACGTTGATGCTCTTGCGAACCTCGCTTAAATTTCTTACCCACGTGCACGAATAATTGTTTACAGTACCTTCTCTAGTTAGTGGAATAAACTGGTCCATACATGCCACGTTTGTTACCCGGCGTTGTAATATGCCGTCTCTTATCACAACAGGGTTATACTGCGGCTCCTCAGGGTTCGTGTAATTGTACCACATCATGGTGAACTTGTAGTCTACGACAAAGTCAAAATAACACACGTTGTTTTTACAGTTCTGATGTGGGGTGACCACACGGCATTGATGTTCGAGCACTAAGAAAATCAAGGCTAGACATAATTGCACCACAATCATAGCGAAAAGAACACTTTGTTTCAGTGAAATTTGTATTGATATTATAACAAGTCAAACGAAAAAGAAAAAAATGTGTCCTGACAGCAATTTAGATTGTCTTCGTTAAAATTGTGTTGTTATCTCCGAGTCTCCTTCTTGTATGATGAAGCAATCCTTTTTTACATTAATTAAGTAATCTAATAAATTGCATTAATCAATTTCTAACGAAGGTGAATTTTGAGAATTTTAATTCTTTCCCTAAGAACTTGATTTCTGTGAATCATTTTAAACGATTGACATCATTAATCATAAATTTAGGATTCGACGAACTTTAACCCTTTATATAAGAAACGCAGGAACGCCCATTAACATTGAAAATTAAATTTTAATATCCTCATTTATCCAATCAAGGTCCTCATTACATAAAGTTGCAAAATCATATCCAATTTAAAAGTTTTGATTTGATGAATTGTTTTACGTTGAGTATAATCATAAGAAAGATAGAATTCCATGTTCTCTGCAGTTTTAGATAGTTTGACTAGCCCAGTGTCCAAATCAGGTCAATTTTTTTTTTTTTTATATATATTTCATGATTATATTTAAAATATTATTTTTTTTTAAATCTGCTTTTCTATAATGTTTTCTTAATGATGTATTACTTTTTTCAACAATTCATATGTTGAACATCGCATCTGGAATACTGAACTTACACCAACTAGTAAATCGATTGTAGTTCATATAGAAATCAACTAGACGGAATTCAATGCAATTTAGTTAAACAACGTGTTAATGAATATATTTAGCATTTCACTTTTAAAAAACTGTTTTCAAATTAAAATGCATTATTCAGCTATTCAAATATTAAATAACTTCTTGTGAGTATAATAAATAATGTTTTCATCAGTTATTGATATCTTTGTTTTTACTTTTTGTGTTAATTTTACGTCTTTTTGTTTATTTTTTATTTTTATTTTTTTTAATTTTTTTGTGTGTTGATTTTACGTAAATCATTTCTTTATTGTTTGAAACTTAAGCAACATCTAGAGACTTTTATAGCAGGACCTAAGACTTCTAAATTCTTGAAGTAGATTTAAAGAAATGGAAAAATTGGCTGTTCCATCTTTGTAATGGGCTTATTAATAATAATATTAAACTGCTTTCTTTCGTGTTGCATACGGGATATGAAAATAACAATCATTACAGAAAAAGAAAATACATGACCTGCATTATATATTTGTTCTGCAATAATAGATACCTTCATATCCAAATGAACCACTAAAGAGAGCATTTTATTTAACCTGCAGAGTTTCCATAGCAGGACTTTTACTTTTAATGCAAACGCTTTTTTTCCTTGGTTTATCACTTTAAATCATTCTGATACCTATTAGCCATATCATATCATATGAATTATGTGGCGCTCTAAACGTTTTCTTTGTGTACAATTAATAGCTTTTTAAAAATAAGATTTTCATTATCTCTTTAAGATTGCTCAAAACTAAAGTCTACATTTGTCATCCGGGTTCAGAAGCTTGTCATTTATTAAACAGGAAAGAGGGTACGTGTGGTAGAGATCTATGATGTGAGCAATGTTCCCCGCAAAAATCAGTGAAAAGAATGCATAAATGTCTGAAGATATTTAAAAAAAACAATTTTGAACGTCAATCTTTCAAACCACACAAGCTAAAAGGACTTTTATGTAGCAACAAGGTGACAAGGAAGAGACAAATAAATTTCATACATATATTAAAAATGATAGAAAATAAAAAATAGAGATTAAAAATAAAAAATTATAAAACAAATGCGTTTAAACAGAAAAAACACACAACCTAAATCGGAAACTTTGACATAATTTTCTCACTTGAGAGAGCATAATATTATCAATGTATTGAAAATCATCATACAATTTATGATAATAAGTAACAAAGAATAGAGTACCAGGACATGCCTGTTATTTTTAAAATAAATTACAGTAACCGTTGTAAATATGTTGATGTAATGAATTTTAAAATTGTATTGGCGCCAGTGAAGTCTTACATTGTCATTGTGACTATAAAGGTAGTGCATGTGAATATGAAATTTAAAATTTAACTTACATGTACATAATAGAATATGGAGTGGATAAATGTAGTATAAATCATAAACCGTTCCATAGAATGAAAAGTGTCTTTCTTATTCACAGAAAAGTTGCTATAGGAATCCCAAAGTAAAGAATATATATGTAATGAAAATTCTGAAATGTTTCCGTAAAATTGTTCCGCTTGTAATCATTAATTACTCCTGACGCTCTTGATGTATGATAAAGCATTGCATATCATTAATGATAATTAAGTCTGCAAAAAATCAACAATTTTTTTTAAAAAAAACATTTCATTTTTTATTTTTATTTATTTATTTATTTATTTATTTTATTTTATTTTATTTTATTTTATTATTATTATTTTTTTTTTTTTGGTATTTTTTTAATGACTGACATTACATGTCTTTTATTGATTAAGGTTTTCTTTAATTTTGATCTGCAATGTTTCTTCTTTTTTTTTTTTTAGACATGTGTCCTTTTACTTTAAATTTCTTCGCCAGTTATCACAAGTTGTTTCTTGTATCCGCTTGCTGTATCAAGGTAGCATGTATGCCCAAAATGCTAATTGAACGGTAGCCTACTGAGAGTCGACCACTGTTGTAATAATTTGCGTTGTTTAGATTAATTAATGACTGTCATTAATTTTATTAATGTATTCTTATATACCATAACGTTTCTCTGATGTTGTCATTTGTTAAAATGTTGCATTTAATAACTCAACGTTAATTGTATCGAAGAAAGAAATGCACGAGTACTGGAATTATACGGATGTCACCATGTGAACGTATGAAGGCATTTTACGGTTCAGAAGATGTATGGGCTGAAAATGGTTATTGTAAACTAATATGTATCTTCGAGGAAGTAAAAGCTTTTGAATTAAAAGCCAAAAGAATGCTTCTTTCTTTATTAAGAAAAAGAAAAAAAAATGAAAATTGGGTTCCCTATTAACTTTTTTTACATATTAAATTTTAACTTAAGTTCACCTATTATAATGTTATATTAGAATCGTCATAGAGTATATATTAGTTGGAAACACCGATAAAACGCAGTGACAAGATTGCACAAACTTTTTTGTTTATAAATAATATCATTTTGGGGCTCTTGATTCTTCAGTTAGGTTACAAAAACCAACGTTTTTTGGATATTTTTAACAAAAAAAAAGTTTCAAACATTTACCTCCGGAAAATAAATATTCATCCGCTTCAACCTTATAAATTTGGTCTATACATCATTTAAAGCAAATATTTAGCTTAAAGACTTAATTCAAAGTCAATTTTTGTTAAAAACATATTGATCATTCAATATTTCAAACCATTTCACTTATTATTGAAATAAAAATGAAAATATTACATAATACGAAGAATATAAAACTATTTAAAAAAACAAACTGTCACATATTTCTTAATTTATTTTTTTTGTAGTTCATATTAAAATATTAAATGATTTTACCACTGGTTATAAAGACAAGATGATTTGGTACTTATTATAGAATCCCTAACAGGGATGATGTGTGTTGTTAAGCGTTACCCAAATACCTCCTCAGGTGCGCTTAAAAGACTTAGCAAAGTAATGATATAATTCGACTTAACTCACTTTGTGTTAAATCCCGTTATGAAGACGAACAGAGTAAGCCCAGGAAAGATACTTCCTGTTGTAAGGGCCCTTGTTATATTCCGTGTAAACCCCAATTGTCCACATAAGGAAATTTCTATTATAACATGCGCAAATATTCCGCGTTACTACCTCCTTTTGCTGCTGACACTAGCCTGGATAAGACGCTAAATCCCCTCCCAACCTTCCTTTACCTTATTTTTAAAATCTCTAAATTGTAGATATACAAATAATCCCATATTAATTAATTCATTGATATTGTTATTTTTCTTTAAGATGAACCAAACAAGTGTCTTTATGTAATTGTCCTTTGTTGCTGTTGCTTTTTTTTTTTTTTTCGTTTTCAGATGTTGTTCAAGTCTCATCGGCAACAACCTTTATGGCGTCATGGCTTTGATGCTGATCTACCGAATTTTGAGGAGTCCTGCTGCACATTCTGTTGTATTCCAGGGTCTGCGGCCAGTAATATGGGCTCCTGTCATTGTCATTTAACTTGCTACATCATATACTCTTGAGAGTCGATCAAGTTCATTGCCATTTATTATTGTCATAATATGTAGTACAGTTTTATTCCTGGAAAAACTATTTATCTCATTAACAACGTCAGTTGAATATGACTAACTTATTAACCTTACATGTATCATTGACTTCATCATTGTTTTAAAAAATATAATTTGTCATTGTTTCATTTCGTACAAATAAATAATAAGCCATGGCAGAAACTGCCAACACATGTTTGATTACTCTGTTCTGTGAAAATAACGTTTTTAAATCATATTTCTCCGCAGTATTTTCTAACTTTTTTTGAATTTCTTCATAATATATGAAAAAATATCCTGAATATATTGAGTTATAAATGGGAATGAGTTTATAAGTGCCCATTTAATAAGACTTGCATTGTTTTTGTTTTTGTTTTTTGGGGGTTTTTTTGTTTTGTTTTTTTTTTGGGGGGGGGGGTGGATATTTTATGCAAAATACCAGCGCCACAGTCGATCAAAATCAAAAAATTTATATATAGGTTTAATTATTTAAAAAAAAATTAAAAAAAATATCTTTGCTGCATGTTACTGCTGTTTTAAATAAAAACTACATATAATATAAATACATAAATATTATACTACATATAAATGCATAAAACATTTTCATATTGCAGTGCCTTATCCTTTTTCATGTATCAATATGAATTAAATTGCTTAAATTCTTTTTACAATGTAAATAAAGTTCAATCATCATACGTATCAAACGTAAAAAGAATGTTGCTGTTTCAAAAGTTTTGTGATAATTCATTAAAAGTGTAACATTTTCTTTTTTTACTCGGGATCTGCAGTTCACAAGCCCAACACTTTAACGACACGCAATGATGATATTAAACCAAACCTAAATTGCCATCTTGTAACATAGTGTCATTAAAAATTATATAAGCCTTGATGTAGTTAGCTACCTTTAATTAAATTGCTGCTTGAAAGAGAAAGAGTTTTAGCGTAACACATTCTTGTCGTGTTAAGTGCCAAAGCGATTAACAAAAAACAAAAATAATTTAACAGAAGGACATTCTATAGGTAAACATTGGTTGTTGTTTTTATTGTAATGGCTTGCATATAGTACCACACACAAGGAAATCATAACTTTTAATTTTACTCGGTATAATAATCACTTACTGATGGGAACTTATTTTGAAACCAAAGGATTTTTTAGAATCATCAAATGTTCGCATTCAGCATTTTCGATTTAACGGGTCGAATCTAATTTAAGTGTGCATGACTTTGCGCAACTTTATGTTTCAATGCAGTTGTTGGTACAAAGTTATATCCTTCTCAAGTATTGTGCTAATATTAAAAAAACACATTAACGGTTGGATTTTTATTTTAATTATAATTGTATTACATTATATTTGTAAACATAACATTAAGCTGAAGAAAAACCGCTGTTGCGTACATTTTTCAAAGAAATTTCGACAGGGCTTTAGAAGAAATCTAAAAAGTTATAGCTTGTATCAAATAAATGTTATAAGATACATACTGAAATCTGCCAATGAAGAGGAATGGCGCATTTATAGATAATTAGACCTAATATAAAATCCTGACTTAACAAGGAGATCAATATATGTAAAATTTCACAGTTCTTTTTTTTTACAATGCTTTTCGTATATTCGAAAGAAAACGTAATTTCTAGAACAAAAATTACAGGTAAAAAAACCGTGAAAATTTGACTCATTACCAACAACACGATACGCATTGTGCGGCCAATCATTTATCATATTTCGACATAAATGATGCGCGATTCTTTGTGTGCAATTTTTACTCGTTTTGCTAGGAAACCAAAACCATCTTGACCAGATAATACTGATATTGTCCCGCATATTTTGACTAGAACTAGCAAATGTGTGGTTAGATGTTATATACTGCGTCTAATAAAACGCAAACAATTTTCTATATAATATAGAAATGGTGTATATTAAAATACTAGTATATATGTTTCCTACTCGTCATGCAATAACTGTCATCTTAAACAAAAGCTACGGGGTTTCTGTATGTATATATATATATATATATATATATATATATATATATATATATATAATTGTTGATGTTGTTTAGGATTAAGGAAAGCTACCAAAGCTACTAAATTCACTTACATTTATTGTAAGAATAACTGGATCCTTTTCAAAAAAGAAATATATCACGTTTATTATTTATCAGCTACTCTTTAGAACACATAGCACAAACAAGTACCCGTCCATTGACGTAAGGCTGGAACTTTAAGGAACCACACCATGCCTGTACCAGGTTGAACTGATAACCATCCATTTGAGCATGGCCTCCATGTAAGGTGTCTGGGTTGGTGTCCACGCATGTGAATTTTGATCCTTCCTTGTAATTATAAAATCTCGCCATAAGATAGCCACGATATTCGAGCTTCCATCCTTGGTAACACGTTTTCCTCGCTAAAATTGATCGTTTTTTATTATTTTTATACAAATTTGATATGTAAAAGAAAATAATGATCAAAAACATAATATTTAAAATCAACTTCAGATATTAATGACAATTCCCTTCATTAAGGAAATATATTATAAAAAACAAAGGGCCTACAGGCCTTGACGGTCATCTGAGTACCATAGTCCTTAGACTGACATGTGATAGAGTCTCATGTTTGCATTTAAAGCTTTATTTTTCTATACCCTAGCAAAAATTGTAAATTTTAGGTAAAAAGTGACCTGCAGGCCTTTAATGGTCAATCTTTTAAAATACATTGTATTTCATTTATAATCCACACAACAAACATAGAGCTTATTTCAACAAGCATACAATGCACATGTGCCGGGAATTAAAGTAGAAACTCCACTGCCATATTTGTCACCCCCACCCCCCAATCCAAATAAGAAGTCTCAACTTCTGCCCCATGGGCAGTGAATTTCTCAATTTAAGAACACGACACTATAAAAATAATAACAGGAATGCAATTAGTTTATCTCCCATGACTGAGATAGTACAAAAGAAAATCATAGTATTAAATCAATAAATTTTCATTATGTGGCCATATTGGTCCCGCCCTAGGACCTGAACCCCTGTCCCGAGAGTCACGAATTTCACAATTAAGGTAGATTTAACATCATTACTATACATTCTGTTTATCTCAAACAATTGTGGAAGTAGAAAAGAAGATTTTCTAAGAGTTAATATATTTTCACTATGTGGACATAATGACCTCGCCCTAGGGCCTGAACCCATGGCACAGGGGCCATTAATTTCGCAATTTAGGTAGAGGACTTCATGGACATCAGAATTATGCATTTAGTTTTTCTCAATTATAAATTGGAGTAAAGAAGAAGATTTTCACTTTATGGCCATATTGGCTCTGCCCTATGGCCTGAACCCATGACCCAGAGGCCAAGAATTTCACAACTTTGATAGAGGGCTTCATGGACATTTAAACCATGCAATTATGCAATTAGTTTTTCTCAAATATTTATAGAAGTAGAGAAGAAGATTTTCTAAGATTTATTACATTTTCACTATATGGTCATATTGGCCCCTCCCTAGGGTCTGCATCCATGTCCCAGGGGCCATGAATTTCACAATTTTTTTAGAGGTCTCCATGGACATTATTACCATCCATTCAGTTTTTTCTCCATATGTGAAAAAGTAGAGAAGAAGATTTTTGAAAATTTGGCCTTTTTTGGCATATTTTGCCCCGCCAAGGAGGCCCCGAGAGTGGTAGGGTCATAGTCTTCATAATTTAGATTTCTCTTATCCTAGAAATGCTTCACACCAAAAATGGTAGTAATTGGCGTTGTGGTTTTCACGAAGAAGTTAAAAATGTAAAATTGTTAACGAACGACGCAGGACGCACGACGACGGACGAAGACCAATTGCAATAGGTCACCTGAGTGACCTAGAAAAAAAAATTACATAACCCGCAAAAGCAGGTTATGTATTTTTTCTGCAGTGTCGTCATCTTCATATCCCGCATGAATCACCAAAGAAAGCATTTTATTGTTTAAATATTATTTTATTTATTCGGAGGCATGTATGAGTTGAATATTTGGGCTATATCTTGAATAATGCTTTCAACCGTTGGTAAAATTAAGTTTACCAGTACTGATGCTTTTTTTTTTT
>WFKH01002636.1:37493737-37533613 GCA_016163765.1 Magallana hongkongensis
TCTCTCTCTCTCTCTCTCTCTCTCTCTCTCTCTCTCTCTCTCTCTCTGCACTTTCAAAAAAGGGGGTGGGTTGCAACTACTGTAGACACATTATTTATTAAGTCTAATATAGCTCACAACTTTACGGGAATAAGCTCTTACTTTGCTCAAGTATATGAAGATATGTCTTATCGGCCTAGCCGTTTAAAAACCATGCCTTGATCATGAGATTTTCTTTTATTGTTTTGTTATTTTTATATATTAAACTATATTTTAGCTCTTCTAAATATTTATATGTCTGGCAAGAAGGGCATGATTAATCTTAATACCTCATTATTATTGGAATGTCAAGTTTATCAACCGAGTAAAGTAGATTTCTGATATATAATCCGTTCATTCATTCACTGTTTGTCGCCATTTCTTTCCAATTGCGCATACGCAATACATTCGATAGCGCGATGGTGCGATGAAATGATGACGATAGCGCGATAAAGACCTAACGATAACCCGATAGAGAACCGCGTCATCGCTATCGCACCATCGCGTCATCGCTATCGGACCATCGCGTTATCGCTATCGTACCATCGCGTCATCGTGCTATTTCTTCGTCATGCCATCGCACCATTGTCATCGCATTGTCGTGCCATCGTTTCATCGTCTTCGCGCTATCGCTTCATCGCATCATCGCATTATCGCTTCATCGCACTATCGACCAAAACGTCGATGGTGCGATGATGCGATAGTGAACTTCATTGCCCTATCCGGATTCCATAGATCAGCGTTTTTACTTCTTCCGCAAAATGAGCAAACGGAGAACAAAATCACATAGAGTCATGGAGTCCCGTGATCTTTAAGGATAGGGCATAGTAAATACGACGTCATTCGCGGTTTTAGAAGTTTTCCCCGGACGCTTACGGGGTGGGAAGGGGGGTTCTTGGGATAATGTTGTTTGCCAGTGGGTGGCCAAGCCTACATGTATGATTAGTAATTTTACTAGGTCAATGTAATACGTTTGTTTGAATTTTCCAGTTACCCACCCATCCCCCCTCTAAATCTGCGCATGGACGTCAACCAGTACTACACATCGCAGAAAATTTGAAAAGTTATTAAAATATGTCCAGGATCAGTGTACAATCTACATTTAAATAGATAAATTGTGACCACATATTTTCAAAACAGATTATTACTGGCATTTGATACTTTCCTAAAACACAAATGCACCATTATACATTATGTTTTAGAGAACAATTCAAAAATACGTTTGTCCAAGTCGTTTGTAACTCGGGTACTAGTGGACAGAACACTTGGTTATTCCCCCTTCTTACATGGCAATGGGTACTAATCATAATTTATGGTATAATGTATATGTATAATTAGGGTCGACGTCTCACTCTGATGGCGCCGTTTAATGACCATTATGTTCCCCTGTCTGTGGCTCTCTTTCCGTCCGGATTACTTCTCATAAGTAATTCATAAGTATATTCATAAGTAAATTCATACGTTATCGGACATCTAATACTTCATCCAAATATTGCCTTTGGATAAAGAGTGTGTAGTGACATTAAACCAAGTTTTTAGGTAAAAGAGTGAAGGTCAGGTGTCCAGACCATATATTCTCCCAAGTTGGCCGAATCTTCCTCCCACATTTATGTAACTTACTTACCTCTAGCTAAAGGCACTCTGTAGCTGAAGTACTTCTAATACTTAGCTACAGAGTGCCTTAAGCTAAATGGTGTCAAGTGACCTTAAAGAAATATTCTGGATCAAATGTCAGGGTCATATGAGACCTGCTTGAAAAATTCTTGTCCAACCATTATTATATCTTTCTCCCTATGATTCTGTCTGGCTCATACATTACTATAAATAGTACTTGTAAGTAAAGGATGTATAGTGACCTTGAATCAAGATTGCAGTACTTGTAAAGAAAAAATAAATTCGTGTAATTCGTCAGCTTCCAGACACGCACGCATAGCAATAGAGAAGGTAGGGGTTTCGGGGTCCCTCTCCATATATGTTAAAATAAACGAACATGACATTAAAGCTGTAAAGTTGATATTCAAATAGAATAAATGAGTAAACCCCCCCCCCCCCCCGGATTAGGAAATTGAGGTTTGTCGGAAATGCTGGAACTGTAGAAAAGCTTCCCTTATTCTACCGGTCTTAAGAAAAAGCATCACAACAGTTCCAAGATCCCATAAAACGTGAATTTACAACCTTAGGATGATCTTAGGACAAGGTACGTGCTACCCTAAATTAGGACAAAGTTATGCTGTTCCTAAATTTAGGAAAGCTTCGAGAAACAGACTTAAGACTAGGACGTACTTAGGACACACCATAGTCCTAAGATAGTTTCGTGAACATGCAGGTCTAATGTCCGCCAACAAGTCGTAACATTATGTTCGCCGTCTTAACTTTTGGAGAAATCGTATTATGTCCACTATAACTATTGTGAAAAATTATGGCATAATGTCTGTAAACAGGAAATATGTCGCAACAATGTGTCCGCCATTAAAAAAAATGTTCCCTTATGTTTTTTAAAGTCGTAACATTTTGTTCGCCGCCTTTAAATTTTGAAGAGATCGTTTTTTGCCCACGTTATAAATTGTGGTATAATGTCCGCCAACAGGAATGTATGTTTAAATTGTAAGTCGTTTTGTCCAACATTAAAAAGTGTTCTCCTATTTTTTTTAATTTTTTTTTTTTTTAGTCGTAACATTCTGCACGCCAATTTAAAATTTTGGAGAAATTATATATATTATGACCAGGCTAAAAGGTGTGAAAATTGTGGCATAATGTCCGCTGACTGGATTGTATGTCGTAACATAATGTCCGCCAGTAAAAAATGTTCCCCTATTTTCTGAAAGTCGTTACATTATGTCCGCCTTTAAATTGTATTATGATTACGCTAAAAATTGAAAAATAAGATGGCATAATATCCGCTAACACGAATGTGTGTTTCCATCCTAATTTGTAACATTATGTCCGCCATTAAAAAAATGTTCTATTTTTTTAAAATCGTAACAATATGACCGCCATTAAAAAATGTTCCCCTATTTTCTAAAAGTCGAAACATTATGTCCGCCGCCTTAAAAACGGGAAGAAATCGTATTAGGCCTAACAAAAAATTATGTTTGTTTACGGTTACCCGACCGACCCTATATTTAATCGCCGACCCAAATGGGTTTTTTTTTGTCGTTGAACGTTTAACTTTTACATACATGTTAATCGAAATCAAAAGTGAAAGTGAAAGAGAAAAACATGGCGTATGCAATAGAAAGATTACGCCTGTCAGTAGAAGTTCACACCTTTTCACGTAATAGATCCCCATGACTGGCATGAGTAGCTTGTATAAAATGATTTTTGACTTCTCCAATCAATCTGAAATTTCCCAACACTGCTATAGTAGCAAGACGTGATTAGTCTCGCCTCGCTGCACGTGGCTGTGGTACTATAACCTGTGAACCTGCCAAGTGACATCGCTATATTTTGAAGTTCTTTAGTTTGAATAAGTGAATGCCTCTTATTTTGAAATAAAATAATTTTTTTAAAACTCCCAATAGTTTACATTCCTAGCATTAGAATGCACGTACCACTTGTACTAAAACTATCTCATTGCAGTAGAGTAGTAACAAAATGTTTTTAAAACATTCCTTAAAAAGAATTTGCAAAATAAATCAAATTGTTTCGTGGTACCATTGATTTATCTATTCAAAGAAGTTATTAAAAACGAATAATCTTGAGAATGCCTTGTTGGATTTAGTCAAAACCGGAAATAAATGAAGAAAACAAAATGTCAACTCAGCGGTAGTACATTGGTGGATCTTACACTTTTTCCAGCTAGTAACAGTAAATTTCATAAACGAAGTTAACTTCTTTGAAGCATGAAACATTAGTTTTTAACCATTAATTATGGAAATTAGCGTGTCTAAATATAGATGATTTAACACACACGTGAATAGCCACATATCATTCTTGGACACGATGAATTTAACTACAGGCTAGGTTAATTATTATTACAGTCTGGTTAATATAATATTTTTAAATGACAAATTACATTAAGTGGGGTCCACATGAACTGCATGAAATAACCTTTATCTAGGTGTTTAAACAATAATGGGTAAATGGAAAGATACCTGAATTCCAGACGATTGCAGAGTTGTTTAAAAATAATCAACAAATTAAAAAAAAATTCCGACCTACCGACCCTACTTTTTTTCAGCATGTAACAGTAAACAAACATATTTTTTTCTTAGGCCTTATGCCCACGCTAAAAATTGTGGATATTTGTGGCAAATTGTCCGCCAACATGTGTACGTTTAAATAAAAACTATAGTTATAACGAATAATATATAGCAAAATCTGCATGATTCCGAGGGCTGATATTGGTGTTTTACGTATTATGAAATGCATTTTTGTTTTTATTACGAATTTGAGATTTTGCGTAACTTGATGGGTATGCCATTTTTTGGCCGCTGTCATGCATGTTCTAACTGATGTAATGAGGTAGCTTTTCTAAAAATTTGAAAGGCCCTTAAAAGGGCCGTTTATTGTCTACTCCGAGGAGCGACTCTTTACTGTCTTGTTTATGGAAAACAGGAATAGGACAGTCCCAGCATCGTTGAAATGGATTTCGTCCGGTAGGTAGTGTCTGGGAAACCTTACGTCTATTCTGATGAAGGTTCTGTCAAGAATTTTCTTCATCTTCTTGTTGACAGTTCTCCTCTTTGCGTCAAATTTCTCTCGCTGTAGAGGAAAACGGAATTTCCCTCTGGAGACTGTCTCCGTGAAGAATATATCGGGTTGTGAAATCTCTAATTCTGTGGAAGAGGCTTGTTAGACAGTCGATGACAGTAGACGGCTCTGCTCCACTGGAAAGGTCGTTACCACCCAAACAAATGACAATGATGTCCGGGCTGTATCGCACCATCATGGAGATTAGGTTTGGGCAGGGTTGGGAGGCTGTCATACCACCAACTCCAAACCACTCTACTTTAAATGGCATGGCAAAGTCTGCAAAATAAGAAGCTCGCTTCACGTATGAGGATCCGAATATGGCGACTCTCAGCGTTAATATAAAAATTAAAACGCATGTTTCATAGTTATAGCAAACGTGGGGAAATATATGCGAGTAAATAATTATCACCTCACATTTATCTCCTCATAATTAAACAGTAACGACTACCGCGTCTGACATTTAATTATAGTATCTGACGGTGACACTAATTACATTCTAAAGTTGTGGCGAATGGGTAATGATAATATTCATCGTACTTCTCATTCATTAAATAATAAGGGATTAATTAGTTTGTGTACTGTGATTCCTGACGTATGGAGGAATTTCAACATTACAGCTGTAAACAAAAAATCTCAACACAATACGGCCGTCTCTATTTATCTTATTTTTTTTAAATTTGAAAAATGCACGGAATAAAATTGAAATACATGTACTAAAATATTTTTTATATAATTATATCTTAATTCCAGAGACGCGTAAGAAAGTTGTGTTTGTTAGGAATTCGGTAATAAAATAAAATAATTAATTGGAAAAAAATAGAATCACCCAAAGTTCTCTTCATTACTTTTTGATGGGTAGAAAAATTTAAAATAATGTTTTTATACTTTAATTTATCTGTACCTGCATGTCAAAGTACTTACTATAACGGAGGTAAATTAGCGGTAATTTCAAAATTTATAATGAAGAGGAGATACATGTATAAAACAATTATGTAGAGGTTCTATGTTTGAATTACCAGTATGACGATTTTGAAAATAAATGTATATTACACACATCATCGAAAACTACGATTACATGTATATGAAACAATCCAAATAATTCTATTCCATTTACCAATATCACTTAGAAGTTATTAACATGTTAGGAAAAATATTTTGAACGGATATATTTCCCTTATTATTATTTAAAACTTATATATAAATTTCCTCATTTGTGATGAATTCGACATGACAGATTAGTATTATAAAATATGTGACCTTTATGGCATTTACATTATTTACAATGCATTAAAATACACGTTTCAATATTTAACCATATAATCATTTTAAGTAATCAAACAAAAGCAAACAAACACAGAATTGAAAAATATTTTTGGATAAGATACAGGAAAGAATTAATAAATAACTAAATAAAAAAACTACGGGTATGATCCCGAAATCAACTACTTAACCTTGCTATACTCTGTCCCGAGTTTTTGCTTCCACCACTTTTCGCTTGATATTTCAATAATCATAAATACCTTTGTGATCAAACTACGTTCATCCACTAATATGAAAAATGTCCAGATTACCTGTTTTGAAACGCCCCCTCTACCGCTTCTGGTTTCAATACACATCCCAAAATAGACAGTCTACGGGGATTTTTGCATTGCATCAGCCATTAATAAGCCCGGATGATAACGTTAAAAAATTGTGCGAGGTGTCCCGATTACTTCCGAATGGAGAAAAGATGTAAACATTTCCCATTATAAATCTCCGTAAGAAATTTGTTTTCGTTCCTGTGAACTTTTATGAGTGAAAAATGATAATTTGTTAATGAAGATATCTTGGATATTTTCCCTTTTATCGATTTCAACTGTATTTCTTTCACAGGTATGTGTATTTTTATTAAAAATCATCAAAAAGTGATGGAAGCAATAACTCGGGACAGACTATAGTACCAGTGATTATACCAGGAAATTTCTGCCAGATTAAACTGTTGCCCAACTCTTGCCACGTGGAGGCATCTCCTATTAAGAGTCTTTTTTTTTATTAAATAATTAAACAATGGAAGAAAGAAAGAGAGAAAAAAGAAAGAAAGAGAGAAAGAAAACACTTTTAAACACTAAATATATTTGCAACACCTGTTATTTTAAAACAATGAAGCCAATTTCGACAGACACATGAAAATCGCACCATTTTAAATCACAGACATTGTAATTTTACCTCAATTTTAATGATTTTAAGTGCCATTACGTTCAGTTCTAAACTAGTAAATTTTCATATTTAACAAACTTCAAATATAAATAATTCATAAATTAATAACATTTTAATGATTAAATCTGCATGTTCTTAAAAGGTTGGAACATTATCATTAACTTGGACTATCATAATAAATACCTTCCCTAAAAAAGAAAAAGAAAAAACAGAAACCACAACTATGAAAGAAAAATTCAAAATACAAATTAATACAAAACCCGTCACAGAATACTGAAAATTAAAGTGTATGTCTTGAAAAACTAAGCAGTATCAAAACATAATGATTGTAAAAAATCACTCCTTCTACAAAGAAAGTTATCGATATTTTTAATTATTCGTTGTCTAAAAAAAAAAGACTGACTGTTTAAAATGCAAGCGTTGTGAAAATGTTTAGATAAAATGAGTAAAATCACTATATACACGATACGTTACGAAACCGTTGCCTTATAAATACTCACAATCTGCTTGAAATTTTATGAGGTTTTCTCTTAGATAAGATATCAAGTTACCAATAAAACATAAACTCTTATAATCATCAGATTGTTTTAATTATTTTACACACGGAGGAATTCATAATACGTAACACTTACCTGATAGTCTTCATTTTTCTTTTCAACCTGTCACGGGTCGCAGCAGGGGTCAAAATGTAAACGTGTGTCTACCTGCAGCCAGGTGCAATAAGCAGCACGTTCTCAATTGGATGATACATTCATGTGATCATTTGAAAATTAATTTAGAGGGGCATGGATTACCTGTAAGACTCGATCCTAGATGCTAAATGGGGAATGAGATTTCGCCTTAGAAATACTATTGATTTTAACCTTTTTCTTTAAATTTTAATGTTAAGATAAACTCATTATAAAGTCGACAAATGGTAATTTTTAAAATATGATTTTTTTAAAGTGTACTTTCGTCAGAGCGGACATAATGTGACGCTCTTATTGATTAGAATTATTGGCGGATATTTAGCATATGTTCAGTGACGGCGAACATAATGGGGAATTTTGTTTAAGATAGACGGATATTTCGTAACATCGAACTTTAAATGGCGATTAAAAAATAATAATGATGAAATTTATAAGGTGGCGGACATAACGTGACGATTTTTTCCAAAAAAATGTAATAAGAATTTTAAAAAAGATATGAGATGTGTTTACAACATTCTGTTAAAATTATGGATTTTAAAATGCATTATTTTTTTCTACTGATTAAAACATAACAGTTATCTAGTACATATGTACATGTATGTAATTAAAACTTCATGCATATTTGGTGTCAATACGCCTAAATTAAACACTTATGGAACTAGACCTCGGGATCATGAAGCATATAAGCCTGAAATCCAAATTTTATTTATTCATAAAATAATGATATATACTCTTCCAAAAAAGAAACGCAACATTTAAGCAGTAAATGGTTAATATCGTTGTGTTTCCTCAGGTTAGCAAATTGAATTATACACCATATAACTTTCAGACTTTTTTCACTAATGAATTGACGTTTATTGACGTCAGATAGTACTCTTACAGGATCTGATTTCTAGCAAATCGTATTCCGTCATTAATTTTTGTAAAACAAATATTCGGCAAGAAACTATATTATGTTCTCTCGGAAAAAAAGATTAATGTCGCTTATCTAACTTTGATGATCATCTTATTTAGGTTATTGACTTAAAAACTTATTTTAAGAATTGAATCATCATACAATAAAGAAACTACAATTTTTTAACTTACCAAATGTTTCACATATATACTTGGAAAGACCGGTTTTGTAGTTGTATAATCGATTACACATTTCAGTTTTTAGTAATACATATGAATGAATGTTTTACATATATTTTCAAGTTTAAAAAACTCCTCGGTGTAAACAAATGCTTTCCTTTCCTATTTTCTTATCTCTTTTTTCATAATATTTTGGAGCACTCTAACTACATTATTATCAGATAAGTTATTACCATCAATATTGAAGTTGAGAAAAAAAAACAACTGCTTTTGTTTCCCAGGGTTTACTATTGGCACAGGTAGTTTCTTTATCTCCAAACGTGTGGCTCGTAGTCTTGTTAATGGTATGCTGACGATGCTAATGCCGGCAGGATAGAGGCTTAAAAAGATTTTTGAATTTAATGCATAAAAGATGAAGTGACTTCGTATTCAAAACATTAAAATTATATAATTATATAACATTACCCAATTATAAAATATTCTTAAAGAAAATCAAACAACGCGAGGTGTGTTGGTGTTTGGATGATTTGTTTTAATTTCATAAGTGTTTATTTTGTGTTCTTTTTTATAATAAGGCGAACACATACAATTCTGTTACTATATTGTACGTACTAGTTTTGTTTTTTTATGACTAAGTAAGTTTTAATCCCAAATTGTGAAGAGAACGTTTCCTATTATTTATTTCGGTTTGTCTAACCTGTGCTAAAAGATAACTCTATTGTTGAATTTGCTCTATTTAATAGGGACAAAGAACCTGATCATTCAATACCAAAAATAACCATACACGAAAAAAGATAAATAAATAAATAAATAGACGTGATGAACAGAAGGTAAGTTTTAATCATAATTTGTAAGTTTGTAAAAATATATTTAACGTATGAATAAATTATAAAAAAAAAGTTCTTTTAAAAGTTCTGAAAATAGGAGCATCGAAAGCTTCTATCGTACATTCCTTTATTTTTGCTTTAAATTCGATAAATGATAATCACTTAAAAGAATACAGAGAAATGAGAACGTGTACATTGACATACTCAAATGTGAATCATTTTGCACAATTGTGTTTGACTCGTCTGTGATCCCACACAATAATGTACTTGTAAAGATTAAATGTGAAGATGATAATAAGGTTTCAAGAAAACAATACCGGGCTTTTAGACCATGCTTTTTCGTTTTTGTAGAAAATACAATCATGCATAATATGTTTGTTCAGTTTGCTTTATTTAAACATGCTTTTACGAGGGTTGTTAGAAAAGTTCGCGGACAAGTTCGATTGTGAGCGGACTATTAGCATAATCACAGCGAAACTTTACAGATTTAAACTTGACGTGTTTTCTAAGAAATATGTAAAGATTTGGTTTTGTTAAATGCACCATAAAAAATATATAGCTTAATTAGTATGATAAGATATGCTTCACGGAGCATGTCAGTTTTTTATTTTTTTATATTTTGTACGCATTTTTCCTTATTAAAAAATGTACCGTTTAAGCTCATAAAAATGCACGATATTTCATATGACAATACAATAACTTATGAAGGTCAGTTTGTAAAAGTTTTAATTAAATCAAATAATTTTTGATTGTTTTATTGCCAAAATAAGACGACCAACGCTTGAAAATTGAGTCAAAAACGTTAACGTCATATGGACACCTTGGAGCACCTGACCATCACTAAATTATGTGTACAAGCAGGAACATCTTCGATGGAGACCAAAAGGTTCTTAGATGCTACCGGAGATGGCCCACATGTGTCTATTTTTATAGAACAAAGGTTTACAATTGGAATGAGAGGTTTAAAGATGGAAGAGCTGATATTTTGAGCACCCTCACCCCAATACAGCCCGAATTTTGCACATATGGATTTCGCTTCATTCCCTTATCTAAAGTCGAAACTGCGTGAACAGAGATTTTCGGATCAAAATGATCTACGATATGCCACAAAAGACATTATACAAAAAACTTGACAAATAATGGTATGAAGGCGCATTTTATAAATGGGTTAAATGACATGAAAAAATTGTGGAAATGAAAGGTGTTTACTTTGAGAAAGAGTGACAGGTTTGCCTTTCAGTTCCACGACGTCACCCGACGTCGTGGAAATATGAAATGGTGCTCCGTAAATCTAATTCATGCAAAGTAAAAGTCGCTGTATATTTTGAAAAAATTATTAAAATCATATGGTTTTTTGCATACTTATTTTCAATTGATAGTCATTTAAAAAAACATACGTCTTCCTACAAAATACACAGTAATTTTTCCGTAAATTACTTTGTCCGCGAACTTTTCTAACAACCCTCGTATTAATTAAAAAAAGACACAATTTACCTAAATATTTAATTGACAGCTATGCAAGTTTAATATAGCGTAGGTATCCCTACGATTGGTAAAGTTTTGCTGAAAGAAAGTAAACAATAACTATTTCGTTAGCTTATATTCAGGTAGAACAGGATGGAAAGCAGTAAAAAGATAAAAGCAGCATTACAATTTATTCAAAGCTGCCTGCATGGTCCGTCTTAGTGGGGTGCTGAAGGTTTGATCTTCTATTGCGACAGACAACCGTTTACAAAAACGGGTAAAAACTATTCATTACAGTACATTCGGAATTGTTGGGTTTTTTTAAGTAAAGATTGCTCTTTGTCCTCAACCGTAAGTAGACTTTTAATTTTGCTGTATTGATCAATAGATCGGTACACGTGTATACATTAATTTTTCTTATAAATTCATTAAAAGGTTTTCAAAAATTTGAAATATATTTTGAAGCCATATTAACCATTTGCTGTTTTTATTTTCAGATCTCTCTGACATGTTTTCGCCTAAGGCTCTCTGCCATGGGTATATATATCTAACATTTAATGACAATAGATTTTCAAGATTAAAAGTAAATTAACATCAGGCTGAGAAAATTAATTACAAAACATACGAAGTCTGTACGAAGTCCTAGAAAATATATTTTTATGATGAAATAATGAACCTTAAAATGTAAAAAAAAAAAATTACTCCACTAAAGTCTCTAATGGTAGCGGTAAGGTAATTATCTGTAGGTCTGTTGGTAAAAATTATAAAATCCACACTCTCCCCAGGCTGGATCACAACAATGTCTGCTTGATATGGTACTACGTCGTTACCATCGAACGCAACAATAATTAACATATGCTACAAAATTATCAAAGAATTGCATTAAACATTGATAAACGATATACCTTTTATTGTATACTACAATTATGCAATTTATAGAGTACTTTAGTAATGTAACATTTCATTTGCAAAATTAATTGCTAATCATTTATAAGGAGTGTTGAGTTTATTGATATTCAGATATCTCTTATACATGTATGTTATGTTTTGTTTTCTCTCTTAAGTCATCAACAGAAATTTCAAATGTTGATTCAAACCCCGCGTTGATGGTTTTAAACCTAGAATATTGGTTCTGCTTTACGCTAAACGTCTCTAGCGGAAGATAATCCCTCTCCAGCAATGTCGGATCATCATTAATATACCTCATACCTGCAAAAGTGTTTATATCATTACATTTTCTAAACGAGTTTGAACTTCTTTGCTTAGACTTAGATAACATTGCCTTGTAATATAATGTTTCGGATTATACTCAATATTCTTATTTTCCCTTGATACCTATTGATTTGAATATTTTTTTTATACTATAATTGTTCTATAATACCATTGGTGGTAAAATTTAAGTAGGCTGTGTATTGTTCACTGCAAATAAGCTTATTTTTTTCTTAAAATAAGCTTATTTGAACATTTTAAAAGTTTGATACTTTGTTCTAATCATGGGGTGAATTTTATATCAGTATAATGGTGTATTATTCAACAAATGAAGAAATCAAGCTTTTGTGTTTTGAATATCAATTACGTAGAATTTCTTTCTGTGTTAGATTTACAGGTTATTGTACAGTTGTTTATAAAGTTGATACGTCTCATACTAAAACTTACAAAAATATTCATCTATAACTGATAATGTTCCAAATTCACGATTATAAAATCACCATCATCAATATTAACCACCTGAGTCCTCCATCTGTATAAAGTAAAAGTAGAAACAAAAGGTGTATGTTGCACTCTGCCACTATTGTGACTTAATTTTTTATCCCAAATAAAATTACAAATAAAACCAGATGACAATAGATGATTATGTAATAATCACCTTTTATCATATTGATATCAAATTATGAATATTTGGTCCTTTCTCCTCAAAATTATTTAACAACCAAAATAATGATAATTAAATAACTCATAAAATTAATGACGTAATTGATTACATAATTTGTAAAAAAAAAAAAAAAAAAAAAAATCCTTGTGGTCTGAAACCACCTGACAACTCAAATAAAACAAAAAAATATACAAAGTACATTTCAAAGGAAGGTGGAGGGATGGAGGTGGTTAAAACGCTTTAAAAATTTCCAAAGAATGTAAACTGACCGGCGTACAGTGAAAAAATGATTACCCACGCTATCGAAACGACGCACCCAAAATTTTCCCGCGAAACCATTCCATTGGTTACACGCTGCGAGATCACTTCCGTAACCATATATGAAGATGCCAAAGAATTTGGTATCGTGCTGCAAGAGAGATAACTCTTGCAAACTAGATATCGATATGAAGATGCCAAAGAGTTTGGTATCATGCTGCAAGAGAGATAACTCTTACAAACTAGATAGCAACATTATCAATATACATAAAGTATTTTGAAAAATCTTAAAATTCTTATAGATATCAGTATATTTGATCACATTGTAATGTAAATAATAATATATATGGTAAAAATTAAATATTGTTATGTTCATGTGCCACATTTTTAGTCGTTTTAAAGAACTTGTTCGATTTATAAATTACGTAATTTGAACACAAATCCAGAAAAAAATTCTTCAAAATCTGACATAAAATTACAACAAAAACCCCTTCAAATATAAGTCTTGTTTTCAATAAAATATAAAGGGAAAAAAGAAAAGTTGACATACTTTTTGCACGTAATTGTAGATATTGTCTCAATATTGTTCATAGTTAAAAAAAAATTAATTTGTCTCTAAAACAAAATTGAAGCCGTTCTTAAAAAACTTTCTTTTCATCTTGCGCATCATATGATCATGAACTTAAGGTTAACATTTCCTCTTCCTCAATTTTCTTCCTTGAATTGTCAAGCCATTAGTGTTTTATATACGCGGGTAGATTAAGGCAACTCCGAGTTTAATGATCGCCGATATTATGGTAATTTTAAAAACTGTTTATGTTTATGAAAACAATGCTGAATATTAATATCAAGTGAATGTGTTCGCCTAGGAATTGTAATTATACTTCGAAATCGAGTCACTCTTTGAAGCTGCCGTGCCATGGTATCACGTGACAGTTAAAAATAGATCACTATTTTACCTTAACAAAAAAAGAAAGAGTGTAACACTACCCCTAAGTTCATTTGTATTCATGATACAATAATTCGGTCGACAATTAGTACATGCTTATTAGTATTACTTCTAGAATCCTATTGTTAATCGTATAAAATCAATATTGTCATTATTAATCGCAAACCCTCTCAACTTCTTCAATTTCATTGAAAAAACTACGTTATTTTCATTAACAACAACGAAGCAAAGGGTGCCATCAGCACTTTTCAAGTATTTCAAGTCATATGCTTTTGATATTTGCCAAATTCATCTTTCATAATATTCGGGGTATTGTTACACTTTTGCCCTTTTTTGTACACACAAACAGAGGAAAGGCCGGTCAAGCCATATAAATGTTTATCTTAATACGTTAAAATAATTGCTGATAAAACAAAATGTCCATGCCTGTATTATCTTCATTATATCCCAACTGATACTCATCTAAATCTGGGGTATCTGTATTAAATAATCTTATTTCGGCATTGTTTACACATATTGATCGGAGGAATTTTTATTCATTCGATCGCTGAGAGTTGCCTTATCATACTCGCGTAACTCACACCTTTTCCATTGATCAAATCATTATGAATTTGGAACAGAAAGCCTGATTCATCATAATTACGCGTCGCTGGCAAGCATTGTCCGTCGTGGTCTTCCAAACTACACTTGTAAACAATTTCATCTTAAGATGCATTTTAACTTGTCAAAACTATGATTTTGCCATTGTAATTCGAATGTACACACTTTATAACTTATGTACTTTCTGGTTCACCTCAGATTTAAAATATATGTTTGTCGCATACAAACAACAACAAAAATCCTTTAAGAATTGCATGCATACCAAAAACAAGATTATGTTATATGAAGAATACGTTTAAGAATATGATTGACATTATTTTGAATATGAAAGACAAAATTTTGAATATGAATGACATGATTTTGAATATGAATGACATATTTTCAAATATAAATGACAGGATTGTCGAAAAAGAGTAACACGTTTTAGAATATAGTTCACATGTTTTCGAATATTAATGATATGCTTTCAAATAAGAATAACCAGTTTTTAAATATCAATAAGATGTCTTTGAATATAAATTCATGTAACAAGATATATACTTTAAAACTGCAATGTTTTATACGCCATACGATATACAGTGTAGCGTTATATACGCCATATTAAATTACTTTTATATTGAAAGTGTTTACTATATCTTTTAACATATGATTATGTGTAACGTGTAACCTAAAGCATGGAAATAAAACGCATTGTATTTGCAATCTTTCTTAAAACCTTTGTACAACGAAAGGAACTGAATAAATTTTGATTATCAATAATATCAATGACAAAAATAATACATATTTATTAAATCTAATGTGGCACTGCACTAGTTCGTTTTGAGATATAAAACTTAATTCCATGATATTGACAAGGAAAACTTTACATCTTTGTGTGTATGTTGCAGTGTTTTGTCAAACCAATCTATTGTAAATAACGTATCAGCATTGATTACGAGTCATGTTTGTATATGATGGCGATGGTCTTTGAGAATTTTGTATGCTGTAACGTTTACTTTGAATTCCTTTTTTAATTTTCAACAAAAAAGATTTAATGATCCGTTTAAGATGTTGTGTTTTCTATCTGTTTCATTATGAAAAATTTCGTGGTAGGATTAAAGCATACGCAGTCATTGCAATTTCATACTCAACACGTGTTGCAATTTCATACTCAACACGTGTCAACAACATCAACAGCTCTATATACATGTATCAGATTCTCTTTCAAGTAGAAAACAGTTCTGAAAACTATAAATATTATGTGATTATCAAATTTCTTTCTCACGATTGAAAAAGCGTTCTTTTAGTATATTTTGTCACCTTCCATTGTAATATTTCATCATTTTTAACAAACAGGTCCCCTAGAGTCCGTTTTTTTCAAAACAGTCTTTTATCTGAAATTTTTATTTGAGAAAGTGATGAAAATTGTATGAATATTTGATCTAAAAAATAAAATTTACAAAAGAAATACAACGCACAATGCACTCACTCTCACCTAGAGTCAAAACCCCATACTCCAGGGGACATGAAATTAACAACTTTAGTAGAAGACTTCCTGGTTAACATAATTATGAAGTCAGTTTTTCTAACTGATGTGTGAGAGTAGAGAAGAAGATTTTTAAACATTATATGCATTAACACGATATAGTCATATTCCTCTCTTCCTTACGGTCTGATCCCTGACCCAGGGACCATTAATTTCACAATTTAGGTAAAGGAGTTCGTGGACATCATAATCAATCATTCAGTTTCTTTCTCACATGTGTGAGAGTAAAGAAGTTTTTCTCAAACGTATATGGGAATAGAGAAGAAGATTTTCTAAGAGTTAATACATTTTTACTATATGGCCATATTGGCCCCACCCTGGAACCTGAACCCCTGACCCAGGGGCCATGAATTTCACAGCTTTTGTAGAGGGCTTCAAGAACATCATAACCATGCATTCAGTTTTTTCCTCATTTGTTGGTAGTAGAGAAGAAGAGTTTTGAAAATTTGAGGGTTTTTTTGCATAGTTGGCCCCGCCTGTGGCGCCCCGGGGGTGGTAGAGCCTTGAATTTCACAATTTAGATTTCTCTTACCATAGAGATGCTTCACACCAAAAATGGTAATAATTGGCCTTGTAGTTTTCAAGAAGTTAAAAATGTAAAATTGTTAACGCACGACGGACGACGCACGACGCACGACGACGGACGAAAACAGATAGCAATAGGTCACCTGGGTTTACTCAGGTGACCTAAAGAGTTATAACCTCATGGTTTTTGTGCATTATAAACTTATTCAAATTTTTGTTTATGATATATTGGTTGATGGCGATTAAAGGTTTGTCGAAGTACTCCAAGTTAACCTTAATTCTTTTAAAGTGCCTTTTTGTTGATATGATAATTGTGTGTGCATGTGTTTTCTGTTAAAATAGATAATAAAAACATTGAAAAGTATCAAACATTAAAATCTTACGGTATATAGTAAACTATGTAAAATCATTCAATCCGAGACACAGTTAAACTCAAATACGTAATGCATTATCTAAGATAGAGGCGCTTAACAAAAAAAAAAAAACAGGCGTTTCCTCTGAGTTTTTTAATTTTGAAAAAGAGTTTCACAGATAAAAAAAAAAATCCTGTATTTTATCAACAATATTTTTTTCGTATTGAATTCAACTTATAAAACAAGAAAATACAAGTACAAAGATAGTAGAAGTACAAACACCGACTGTTCCCTGTAAAAATCACGATGACCATTGTTCATGTAGTTCTGTTAGTATCAGGAGTTTAAGCCTTGATGTCTGCTAAATGTTTATCAATTCGGGATGTTCTACGTGATGTCGAAATGCAAGAGATGGTAACTTTGAAACGTCCTAAGAAAAAAAAAGCAACGTAGACTTCGTCCCTGTTGTTGAATCCCACCACCTTGAAGATGTAAGTGTTCGTCAAAATAGATCCAGCGACGACCATTACGGTGATGGCGATGTCACCGACAAAATATAATGATAACAAAAAGAGCCACAAATCGCATTAGCACGGAAATGGATGCTGTAATCTAGTTGCTGTTCGTGTAAAGGATGCAGTAACGAGAACAGATAAGAAAATAGCACCGAAAATTCGGATGCAAGCAATGACAGTGTAGATTCCAATGACACAAGCAACTAAGGTTTCGAGGACACAAGCAACGAAGGTTCCGAGGACACAAGCAACAACACAAATTAAGAAGATGAAGAAAGCATTGTAACAAATGGTAGTGTTATCGAGCGTGGAAGAATCAAACTCATCACAATAAGCGACAACGAGGGACAAATCTCAGAGGTGTTTTTTTTTCGATTTTGATGAATGAGTATGTCCAGAGTGCCTGAAGTCTCTATAAGAACGGCATATCAATTCCTCTTGACCTCTTCTTTAAAATGATATATAATATAATATAGGTATTGGGATTACTTTAGGAAAAAAGTCCAATGAAATGTTAAGAAAATGTTTCATTATTTATATATTCTCTTATAATCATTAATTACGGGGGAAAATAAATATCAAATCAGTTATGACGTCCTGATAGATCTAGCACCTAAAATACACTCTGAAATCTTTTACTAGATCTTGACTAATTGCTACTGAAAAATGACCAAACGTCCTAGATCGTTAATTGGAATATACAAAGGGCGGGCTTACTGGCGGTTAGAAAACCGGCGGTGTGCTTCACATTTCATTGCGTTTAGCAGACCCCATGAGTTTACCCTTAGTAGACCCAGAGCAGACGCACAATTTTGAAAAAGCAGACCCCGACCAGGTCCCAAGTATACATGTACACAAAGCAGACCTAGGGTCAGCCTTTGGGGTCTGCTTAATTTCGGGTCTGCTTTGGTGTTAGGTTGTGTCTGGTCGGTACTGTATGTGCGCTTGGCGTGACCAAGAGCAATAAATAAAAACAAAAGTACTGCAAATGAACAATAAAGTATAAGAAGTAACTGCTCTATGACTTGAAACAAAAAATTTAAAACTAACGTTGAGGTTTAATTATATACATATTTTATTAAGAACAGATTTTGGTGTTTATGCTAATTGCAAACCAAAATATGAATGCTTAAATATTGGATTCTGGATATTAGCCAGCCAACTGAACAGCATTCCCATAATTAGTCATTATATGAACTTCACTTTTTTCACCAGGTTAGCTATGCTTGTTAATGGTTTTGTAAACCTAATTCCATATTACTTATTAGGTTTGTTACTGACTAACTACAGAAAAATATGGGATTGATCGGTCTCATAGACGGCTTCGCCTAACCGTCTATGAGACTGATCAACAAGATATATTTCTGTACTCAGTAAGTAACAAAAATTAAACCTAATAATGTTTTGTTTTCCCGAGGACTGAGTCTCAAGTAAGACAAGAAGCACTGACCTTCAAAAATCTAGGTATAATAGTAGCTTGCGTTACATCTCGTTTAATTTAATACAGTCCATCTCTTCCAAATTGCATTCTCACCTTTCAAAAAGTCTTTGAAAATCTTTGTTGCACCCTTGTTCTTTTAAAATTGTTTGTTGCTGTTTAATCTGAAATGTTTTCTCCCATTCCCCCACAGAAGTTTGAAAAAATATCGACGCTGCCATTTTATTCTGCTCCAGACAAAACAATGTGACGTCAATTCAAAGGGCAACTACATAGAGAATATACTCTAATTTAGAGGTAATTTCAAAGGGCAACTATTACAGATATTTTGAGACCTTATCGAATGTGTGTTTTGTATCAAATGTTATTAAATGTCAGGATGATTGGGCGAAGCGTCGCCCATGTTGACGAAAATTAATTCTTACCGGACGGACATAGATTTATATATCTGGCAGTCACGTGTCATGTTTAAACCGATGAAAGTGTGACATTGATCAGTTCGAGGGAAAGCAACAGGTTTTTCCCGGAGCCCGATCTTGACCAAATATGAAGGTTTATATAAAAGACCCTGAATTTAGGCCCACCAAATAAAATAGTGCTCCCATTTAATTATGTTTTGTGAAATTTGCTATTATCTTCGGCTATCAATGTTAATGGTCGTGTAAACGCAATTGCTTTATTAGGTCAACTGGTCATTCCTGGGTCCAATCCTGACCAAATATGAAGGCCTTAAATTTGGGATCATGGATGTTTACCAGCAAATTGAGCAGTATTCTGATTATAACTGTATTATATGAAATTTGTTATTTTCACCAGGCTAGCTACGCCTGTTAATAGTCATATAAATCCAATTCCTTTTAGGGATCAACTGATCATTCCGGGGGCACTATCTTGGTTAAAAATGTTGAATGTAATTTTAATAATAAACGGACCACAGAAAAGGATTTGCTATTCGAATAGTGAATAATAAATAGCAAGTGCATGTAGTACTCCAACTGTTTTTCTTTCAGAGAAAAATGTTGAATGATTAAAACTGTTATTTAGATTTTTCAATGATATAAGCCACCTGTCTCTTACCTTCGCCATCCCGTCTTCCAGTTTAGCTAGACCGTTCAATTAGAATAGGTTGTTTACTCGATCAAGTTTTTCTTGTTTGATGCATTATTCACCTCAATTATCCATACAAGTTTTTTCATCGGAACACATTAATTTGCAAAAACTTTTTAAATTAAATTCTAATGACTGCTTACATAATTTATGCATTTAGTTTTCATATTCAATTTCTTACAAATTCTTTTATCGGAACACATTAATAACTTTTTGAAATTAAATTTTAATGACTGCGCTGACATAATTATGCATTTAGTTTTCATATCCAATTAATTTCTAAAATAACGAAAACGCCCTGTTCATAGACATTTGGAAGCATCAAACGAAAGAGGGGTATTTTTACAAACTTCTCACGGCTTGTTTTCTTACAGATGTTATCTAACTTGATTTTACGTCATAAAAATAATAAATTCAAATGTATGTTCTTAAAGGGGAATTTCATGACTATTTCATTACACTTAAAACTTCAAATTGCCCTTTTTCGTGTAATCACAGGGAAAACGATTTATCATATAATGTTGATCGATTATAATGATGAATATATAATTGATTTTTAGAGATTTCCAAAATCCTTATTTTTTTGTATTTTTTAGATGCAATGCATCTATATCTTTTGTCAATGTTTGTTATGATCCCTACGCCAAAATCATAAAAAACGTAGATGGGTACTGACTGTTATGTCTATTGTAAGGATACTTTTCTTTGATTTTAACTTCTACAATTCGTGTGGTTTAAAACAGAATATATAAAAACATTTTTGGACAATAATAATAATAATAAGGCTTTCATTTAAAAAAGTTGTTGTATCTTCTATTTCCTATCAAATCAATGCAACCAGGCCGAACAAAAATTATATATAAAACCTAATTTAGTTCTTTCTTTCATAACATTACATCATTAATATGGCAAATGTTTATTTTATATCTTTAAAATAATATTATAATAAAGATTATATCATAGTATATATCGGTATCCTGCTGTTTGGCGTATGCTTTTAACGTTTTCGTACTGCCAAAACAAGTAGAAAATGTTAATTTCCGTTATGTGAATAATAGAATGGAAATAAGAAATGAAAAGCAATTTTTAACTTTTTATTGGTTTTGTGTATTTTTTTTATTAATGAGCGCATTGAAAAAATGATTGATTTATAATTTTGTTTCTTTTTTGCAATTAAAACATTCACCAGAAATATATTTAGCTTTTATGTAAAAATATTCATGTTGATTGCGTTTAAAGTAATAGCATTGCATCAAACAACAGATTCCACCAAATAAAAATTGATTGATAATTTTGGGTTTGTTTTTTTAGTTTTGTTTGTTTGTTCGTTTGTTTATTTGGTTTGTTTTTTGTGGTTTTTTGTGGGGTTTTTTAAGTGGGTGGGGGGTGGAAATAAAAGCAATTTCATTACCTTTTACTTTCGCCATACTTTCAAGCAGTCTGGTTTCATTTTTAAGTCAAGTTACATGTATGTAGTTTACGTAAACATATTTCTCCTTGTTGTTTGCCGAGTCAATTATCTTAATCATCAACGCCAGTCCATTTATGGTTATAACTTTTCTAAACCAAATTATGATTTGATGACCCATTTCAAGGCTCACGTATTTAGTTCTCATATCAGATTTTTAACATAATGTAAACATTTTTTTTACAAGAATTTCGCAGTATTAACCCACAATTTTCTTTTTGCAAACATTCTTGTCTGACTTTCTTCTTACAGATAACATCTATCCTTAATATTAACGTATCAGAAAAGGTAAAGCAAATGTGTGCTATTTAAAGGGAATTGCATGGATAGTTAGAACTTCAAACAAATTTATGATATTAACACTAAAAGTCATTAAACAACAAAAATCCTAAACAAAATACATATATATTTTTACACAAATGGTGAACTTGTAAGTACTTATAAGTACAATTTCACATTTTAACTTGTACTTACGTTATTTAATTATATAAACATACCCTATTTACGGTAACTTCGGTACTACTCTTTTTTTGCAGGTCAAATTGATACACTTTGCCGAAGTTTAAATAGGAAGACAAAAAAAATGACGTAGACTAAACAATAGACATTACTTCACATCACTTTCACTAAACTTCATGCAAAAGGGCAGTACCACAGTAACCGTGAAGGGATCTATTTAGGTTTTTGAAATGCATGTGTCACATGGTCAAATGTATCTGGTATGTTTTGACTGATGCAAATTACTGCATGTCAATCACTTTAGATACATGTAGTATGGAGATATCGACTGTTATTACTTTAACATTTTTGTTATTGTTTAAACCAGGAAAAATAGAAATATTTTTCCACAAAATTCGGAAAGGTGTTTCAAGATATCAGAAAAGCAATTTTAAAACATTGTGCAGGAATTTAATTTTCAAAGTTCTATACCTGACAATGGCTATCTCAGGTTAGACAGGTTTTAATTATTTATTTTTAATTTGAAGTCAGATTATATCAATCAGCAACGAAAATTTCTATTTTTATTACAATTTAACAAAATAACATGTTATATTATCCCAATTAAATACATTGTGTTTCTAGCTCTATTGAACTTTCATGTGCAAATATTTATGTACTAGTACTTGACCTGCAACTTTTCTTAAAATTTATGTAAAAATACTCCAAATAAACATGATATTTCATTTAAACAACGTTTACCGTAATAACTCTCGCACTAGTTGATTATTGTGAATATTTATTATTAGAATTCTTTTGATTTCAATTTCAAAAGCCTTTCTGGCGTTATCTGACTTGCTACGTTAAATTCAAAGTCAGATAACTCTATCTTGTTTACCAATATCTGTATCGCTGACAATTGAAGTTTTCTTTGGTATAACGAAATACCTATTTATTGACTATTCAGGCATTGACTCCTTGGGAAATAGATGCTGTCTCGGGAGACAATAAACTTGCTATTTCCTCATAGCCAGTAAATAGGTGTATACTATTTTTACTCGTTTTAGTGTCTTAATATTTTCTAATAACTAATTTTGATGAAATGTCACGGTGTTACTTACTGTGATTTTTTTTAATTAATGTCTTGATTTCATTTCTTTACGACATGTTGATTAATTCTTAAACTACCATAAACATTTCTCTGAGAGCAAAATCCATCTAATTTCATGCGTCTTTTGAATCAATACAGAACCTTACAAATATACCCAGTGCATAATAAAAACGTAAACCAATCTCTTACTTCGTGTTATGGTACGACTTATTCCTGAACACCCACTGAATTATTTACATTAGCACACATTTAAAACTGGTCAGCAATGATTTCTTCCATGCGATTTACGCTTTCCTTTTTCGATATAAATAGTGAAACCTAATGTGACTTCCTGGAATAAACACTATCATGATGTATTGATAAATAACGTTTTCTTTTGGGTTTTTTTTTTAAGCAATTGTGTATTCTCACTTTTTAAAATAGATGCATTTTTATTTAATAAAATAGATAGATTTTATCAAACTCAGTCATCCACTTCACTTTATTTTTCATCACATCCAATTAAAACATCCTAGTGTTCACCCATAATGATTTTTGTCACATATCCATGGTAACAATAAACACATTTTTGCGGCATTATTTGATTCTGCAAAAGCTTGTCCAGAAGTAAAACTTGGGGTAATCCCTGTATAATATAAAAAAACAAATCTATTTATATCCTATTCAAATATATGTATAAAGTCAATTTAGGCTTAATGTATTTTAATTAATGTATGCTTAATTACATCTCTAAATAATCGCAAGTCATAAATTTTATAGAAAGTGTTATTGAGAACGATTCATAAGAGCTACAGGTGTTAAATTTTCTTACAACAAACGTTTTTCGGCGAGTTTATTGCATTAAAAGATATTTTTTCAGTCTTGGACCAGTGTTAATGCATACCTTAATATCCAACTCTCATTAAAAGTATTTCTTACTGATAAAAGAAGGATACAATACAAAAAATAAAAAAAAGACTTAGAACACCTACCTTTTGATGCAAGCATCCTATCCTGGTTTCTGAGTATACTGTAAAATTGATTTGGGTTTACTCGGAAATTGTTACACGTTGGAAAATTGGATGGTAAAGGTGCCATTTCATGAACCTCTCCTTCCTGCATAACTAAATTCATTCCTCCAAACTGATGGTGTGCAAAATGGCAGTGCATGAACCAGTATCCTGAAATGCAACATTAAGACGAAGCATTTCACCTATTATTCTAAATGATGTTATCTAACATGACTTATTCGATATAAGTTCAACTGTAACACTGTTCTGTGTCATTAAATCGAAAACTCAAATTACTTTTTATTGATATACTGTCTCAAGATATTGACATCATCAAAAATTATGTCATTTCTCTAAGTTAAATTTGTGAAATAATGTAAATTTTAGATAAAATAAGTCTCGTATCATGAATTAATCTCAAAAAGCTGTGCAACTTTCAAAGTACTTATGAAGTAAAATAGTTGGATTTCATTGAATCGACAGTAATTAACTGTATGGTGTACTTTTTTCAAAAATAAACATGAATTCTATAGAATGAATTATACCAATCAAAAAAATAAAAGCAAGAATTTATAAGAAATATACTATAAATCTGTATACCAGGATTATCCGCCATAAATCGGATGATGACATATCCGTTAGCCGGAACATTGACTGTATCTTTGAGAGGCGGATTAACCAGATTAACGCCCGGGATGTTTCCATTTATCCAAGAGGGATCCGCCCATGTGGCTCTTGTACATTGTTCATTCAAACATCGAATGTCAGGGTTAAAAGCAGTGGAGTTTCCGGTTGCAGGATCAAACGGCGGATAAGCTATCTTCAGAACGTGAAAATGATGTCCATGTAGGTGAACTGGATGCACAATTTTAATAGTACCTGAACAGAAACACAAAATCCATAATTTGTTTATAAATAACTAGAGCAAGCAAAGCGTTTTACCTAAAAAGATATTTATCGATTAATTAAGTTGTAGATTTTTTCCATATTCTTTAAAAGATAAATTACAAATCAGATTAGGTGTAAAACGTCTAAGGATTAAGAGAGCGCCGACATTTATTCTAAGTTGTCTTTCATATTTTTTTATTTTCTAAGCACTGTGTCTTTGAAGGTGCAACTTGAAATGACAATGATGTTGATATTTGGATCAAAATATTTCGAATATTACAATGACTTTTGTAAAAAAAAAATTATGAAAGAAAAATTAACAAATTGTTTGTAAGGTTAGCTGTAAACTATAAATTATATATTAGTAACAAAATTCTATAATAAACATAAAAAAATGGAGATCAATTACACGTTGATGGATTGGGCGTAAAACAACGCTATACAATCAAGTAACGTTTTGTGATATATTTTTTAAAAAAGCTTCCAACAGATACTGTTTACGCATGGCTATTTTTAAAACGGCTCTTACCGTAGGAGAAAATGACCATTTCTATAACATTTCCCAAATCAAATTTGAGCGTGTGGGTACAACGACAGGTTGTATCCGTACAGGTGTCGGGTCCACATGGTGTTGTGGCGCCGGGACCAGGATACGTCTGTGGTGAAAAGAACCAAAAAAAGAACCTGATTAATAATTAGTAACCAAATGTGTTTTAAACTGTATTTAAAGAAAATTTGTAAATCTAGGTATCAGAGGGACCAACTTTTCTTCTCGTAATGGAATTATTTCTATAGGTGAAAAATAAAGATATTTCAGTATTCTTTGAGGATGCAAGCAACTTGTTGCTGATGGATGCTTATAAACAATAATTAATAAGGCAACTACTATATTTCATCGTCCTTAAAATATAGCATTGGTTTCGAGACAAAAATTGTTTTCTTAATTGTTTTTAATTTCCTAACATAATTAATATTAAAAATAGAACACATCTAATGAAATATGGTGGTTTTTTTTAATTGCTTCTTTGGGGCCATTATCGAAATAATGCTGAATTATCGTCAGTTGTTTTCAGTTATTAAATCAGAATTACTTCTGTAAATCATTCTATTGCTAAGACATCAAACATCAAAGAATGGAAAAAAGACAGAGGTATACATTTCAATACAAGGTCAATCCAGATGAATTGTTAACAAGATGTTTGACACAAATGTTAACTAATGCGGTTTTTTATAAATTTCAAACAATTCAAAATGATTATTTTGTTTCCTATTTCTACAGAGTCAGATTTAAGGTAGTACAAAACAGATAGCTAAAAATTTTCCCATAATTCATTTTTTTTTTAAATTGCACCAAATGTTAATCATACTAAACTGTATACCTATACAAAGTTTAAAAAAAATTCCACCATTAGTTTTCTCGTAATCTAGGTCACAACTATGGCTTCCGACACCCTGTTAGAAAAGGGCTAGGCTCATCAGAATACATGATTTAAAAGAAAAAAAAATTGTCAAAATATTTTTTTTGGCAAATATCCATTAACAAAGAGACTAAGACACGTTAAACGTTAAAAAAATAATAATCATTGACTTTGATAATTGTTTGTACCAATAAAATCAGTCCAAAGTATATGCAAGAAGGCCCTATTTTGGAGCTATTCGCCATACTAAATACCGTTTTTATTTAAATTCCTATCATTCAAATTCCACGAAAAACTATCATATAAATTGTTGGAATATGTAGATAATATTATGTAAATACCAAAACAATTCCACCACTAGGTATTTTTAAAAAGAAATTTAAACCTCCCTCACCCACTTTGTTACAAAGTATTATTTGAACAGTTCTTGCACGGCGTGACGTCATAATAAGACGTTTAGAACATGACGTACGTCATTTATTTGTTTTTCGTAAACGTTTGACTTGCGCGAGGATTTCCGAAGTGTTTGTTTTTCGGATACTGTTTTGTACTACCTTAAAGAGGTTCGCTCCTGATGTTTTGGGTAGCTATTTTGGGTCACCGCTAGTCTAATTTCTGCAGCACATATTAATTCTAGTAGTATATTTATATTTTACAATGCCAAATAAACTTTATTGAATAAAATTGTTTTTTAAAAAATACATTTTTACAGAGTTTAGTAAGGGACTATATTTTGTGGCGAAAGGTTTTCAAGAAGAAAATGAACAATTTTCATAACTCAACAGTTTTAGAGTACTCTTACATTAGCTTCATAATTTTCAGCGCAGACCAAACCTCTAGATAGTTTGTGTATTACGATATATTCATGATGTTCTGAAAAACATATTTGAACAATATTTTGATAATTGTATCGATATATTTATGCATATTTAGCTTATAATTCATAGAAGTTAAGAAAAAATTAACTCCAATTTTGGCCTAAAATTAGCTTATTTCATGCCATATCTCAATTTTTTGAGATGTAACCCCTACTTTTTTTTACTTTTACATGAGACATTAAACATATGTCTATTTGTGTGCAAAGTTGTGGAAAGATGACATTACTTTTTTTTTATTTGCGTTATAATTTGATTGCTTCAAAATTTTATAACAATCTTAACATCTGTTGTTTTTTTCATAATGTATTGGCATTTGAAGCCACCTGTTAAAGATTTTTTTAAACTTTGACTTAGATATTACTTTTGTAGTCACTATATGTGTTTATCTTCATACTGTATTAAAATCATGCTTAAATAATAGTTCAAACTATAAATATTTGTTTGATTTCTTCAAATAATCAATTTCCTTGCCAAAATTTAGCAAAAATTTCAGGAAAATAATAATTTCTGTTTGGTACCCTAAATTTTCAAACAATGGCATGTGACATGGGTCACAAACAAAACAAATGAACCTCCTTAAAACAAAATGGTTTCATAGTTTGTGTTATGTTGTATAGTTTAACGGTGTATCGGTAAACTGTTTAACAACAATGTAAGTAACATATTTCCGCAATGTGTAATTTTTGCTGTGGCTTGTTGATCATTTGTCAAACCGTGCAAAAAATAAAAGAATTTAAACTTTATAGTAATTGCCTTTTTTTCATTATTTAGAACTCATAAATTTTATATTACGCAGAGAAAGTGGTGAATTTAAACAATTGGTAATAAAGCTGAATCGAGCGTTTTGTTCCAATGAAAAATGCAATATCTTTGATATCTCCCGACAGCCGTTGATAAATAACAACAAATTACATTAATTAAGGACGTTTTTAGAAAAAAGTTTTCATTGTTTTGGATAATTTGTAATTGAAATGAAATTGCAAGGTTTCGAATGTTTTTCATTATCCGCAGGAATTGACAACATTTAGGACGTAACTTAAAATGAACTAAAAAATGGTTTTTAAGATTACTCCAAAAATAATTAAGGTGTAAATCGAAAGAAATCAACATAGATATAAAAAAGACGTATACAAAACATTCACCGAGAGAAAAAAAATTGCTAGATAGAAAAATAAGTCAAAATTATCTTAAAGTAAAAAATAGGTAAAATAAAAGAGACATATAACAACAATGACCAAGAGAAAAAGAGTAGAAATCAAATTAAGACGATTCTACCATATCTGAAGATATTCAAACCTGAAGTGCTGAAGTCGGTTTGACAAATCGGTGTCCGTTGATATTAGAACCTCCTCCTTAAATAAAAAAAAATTAGGCCATGTTATTTTTTTCATTTAGTATGGGGAATATATTACTGTGAAAAAGTGATGGGAACTTGTAAGGATAAGTCTTGTTCACATTATATTTATGGTCCTACGATAGGCATATATACATTTAATATATCTTACTGTCATTGAACTATATAAGACGACTTGAGCCATGCACTGTTTACACAAGTAATTAGGAATAAACATATTAGAACAAACTTAATTTGATTGCAAGCAAAGATCATTTCTTTATTCCGATAATTGACTAGTTAAGATGCAATCTTATAAACTATATGAACGACGATGTAACTGATGTTAAGCCAACCCATACTTTTTTTGTTATTATGTACACTAGCACTTATTGTGATTTCAAAGACTTCAACATTTTATTTTACTTTCACTTCAATGAATTTTTTAGCTTTTCTGTGTTCATTTACAAAATTCTCCTCCCAAAAAAAAAGCTCAGATAAATTTCAGTTCGCATAATTATAAACAACTTAGCTGCTCCTTCGATTAAGATGTTTAGAAACGGGACAGTTTCCTAACCAGTGCCCCTTTTCTGTCAAATGTTTCAAATTACTTTTTTCGAATGCTAGTGCTCAACGAGATATCTCGGTATGAGGAATACATAATCAATTACTTGGCTAGTTGATATCTTTAAAACTGATGAATTTTTAATATATGATTAAGATAAACTTTTTTATGTATCAAATATAAAAGACCCGTATAAAAATGTAAAGAGCAAAGTTGGGAGTAGAAATATGGTTTAAAATTATACCAAAAAACTTTTTTTTTAAAATAATATTTTGTTAAAAATTCTGAATTTTCCTTACTCTTTTCGTTTTTACACTTTAAAAACTCAGAGTGGTAATAGTCAAAACATTTTGTTTTTAAAAGATTTTTAAAAACCCCATTTTGAAGAAGTTTTAATGGCAAGATAATCGCGCAAAACTGCAAATAATATCAATATTGTGAGCCCGGGAATAGCAAAACTGTGTCCTCATATTTATTACCATCGACATTAAAGTTCAGAAAGAACAACTGTTTTTGTTTCCCAGGTTTTACGATGGGGACTGGGGTTTTCTTTATGGCCCATCGTGTGGCTCGTAGTCTTGTTAGTGGTATGCTGACAATGTTAATGCCGGCAGGATAGAGCCTGGAAAAAAATACTGTTTCTTGTGATCTATATCTTCAATATTAGAATATAAATTTTATTCTATGATATAGAAAAAACACAAGGTTACTTTAAAAGTGCAAGTCTTAATGGATATTATTGAATGTTTAAGCATGACATACATATAATTAAAAAATTACATGTTTTCATCTGTATTAACTTTTTGCTTTAAGGTTAGAAAATTACTTACTGTATATCAATTGTTTTTTACCACACATTTTATCAAAACAAAAGAATTTATGTTTCATGAAAATTATGAAAGGAAGTCGGTTTTTAATTTAGATATATCCGTCACCTGACGATAAAGCACTTGGTTGCGAAGAATGCTTACATCAACAAAAAGTTCAAAGATAAGTAAAATCCAACATACTTAATGATAAAAAAAAATTCACCCAAATATTTGATTGACAGCTAAACACGGTACAGTCGATGTACAGTCTCTTTGTCGTATGATAGGTATTCTGTTCTCGTCGACCCCCTGATAATTCAATACAGCGTAGGTGCGTGCACGGTTCTCCAACATTTCCTGCCAATACGAAACCAACAAACCAAAAGTTCATTTATGTAGATAGGTTAAAAAGAAGAAAAAGAAAGGAAGTAACCCATTTGGCCGAATATTAGCTAAAGGTTAAAGTTTGAACTTCAGTTCATTTTTTATTTTTTAAGTTATTTTTATATATTTTTTTTCTTTTTTTTATTTATTTATTATTTTTTTTTATTATTTATTTATTTTCTTTTTTTTATTTATTTATTTATTTATTTATTTTTTTTGTTTAACGAGAAAGGTCGACTGAACTGATGTTTGTTTTAAATTGAGTTGAGTTTGTCAAAGTTCATAAATTCTGAGTGTCGAATTTAAACGAGCAAAATGTTTTAATATCCATTAGAGATGAACATATAACATCATAGACAAGCATGTATAGACTATATTCATTTTTCTATCAGTATTCCTAAGGAGTCTTTACTGATAAAAAAAACTATAGAGGTTTTATATTTGAAGTATAGAGTAGGAATAGCTAAATGCATTATAATGACAGTTTATTACTGACATAATTGCATATGTATCTGCCCATGTTATTGTTCACTCAGTTCAAATTCTTCTTTGTACAATTTGTCATTACGTATACTTGATCAGTAAGAGTCTTGTAAATTTACATAACAATAACAATAACAGTTAAAATTCAACAAAATTCAACACACTCCGATATAATAAACTTTTTTTAAATTTAGTTCTGTTTTCTCCTGGCAACATAACATTCATTTTTGCAGTGCTAAGTAAGGTTAAGTAAGAAAACCTGAACTTAATTTATTTTACAATGATTCATAAACGAGTTCTACATCTTATATTACTATATCTTGTTGGCACGGATGTTAGCGCGAGTGGGTCCTTGTTCATTTTCAGTAAGATTAAATACAGTTATTCTATCAAAAATAGAACTATCACTTAAAAATAGAGAGAAAAAACTCACCCCGGAGATATCTCTTATAGGGGTTGTTACGTAGTTTATACGATAATTATCTATAGGTCTGTTGGTAAAAATAATAAAATCAACGGTTTCACCCGGTTGAATAACAACAATATCTGTCTTGTAGGGTTGCACATCGTTACCATCGAACGCAACAATAATCAGCATGTGCTACAACAAATAAAAAAGTCAGCTTTCAAATTATTACCTTTTATACCTATTATAGGAATAAATGATGTATTATTTCATTAACAATTGAGAAATTTAAGCAGTTAAATTAAAATCATTTGGTTTTTTTTTTAAATGACTTACGTCATCAGTAGAAATTTCAAATGCTACGTCAAATCCTGCGTTGATAGTTCTAAACCTATAGTAACGGTTTTGTAATACAGTGAACGTCTCGAGTGGTAGGTAATTTCTTTCTGGTGAAGTTGGATCATTGTTAACAAACTTCTGGCCTGCAATTAAGTTGCATTAATTTTTTTTTTTCCAAATTCTGTAAATGTTTAAATATTACCTGACGTAAAATAAACAAAAATATTTGAGTTCTTAAATTAATGCAATTATTGGTACTTTGGTTTTCACGGTATATGTTAGAATGGAATATATGAAAACGTTTTTTTTTATATAACATGTATTGAAATTCCTTTAAACTAATTTAGTTGTCAAAAGACCCCCCCCCCCTTATAGGCGAAATATTCAGAGAGCTAATTATAAAGAAAATTCATTTATTGATGGCTCTGTGACCAAAATATACTTCAACAAGTCGATATAGTGAAGGTATGCATAGCCAGAAACTTCTTTTGGCCATACCTTTTCCGTTAATCAGACCAATATGCAAGGAGAAAAGGTGGGAGGATCCATCATGATTAAATTTCAACGGCTGGCACTGTCCGTCGTAGTCTTCCAAGCTGGCAGTTTCAAAAATAGAAATATATTAATTATCGCCAAAAATCATATAAATAGGGCTTTATGATCGAAGCCATATTAAGCGGTTACCATAAACCATATACGCTTTATGTAATGTTAATGTAAGTTATTAGGCAACCGGATGCTTCGTCAAAGCGCTACCTATGATGATTCAAAGAGTTGCGAGTACTGAAAGTCGATTTTCATATAATGTAACTGTACACTTATTTGGAACAAAAATGACAAATTCACATTTTCATTTGTAATCCTAATATAGTGGTCGTTCTTTTTAATGATGCAAGCATTTACTGAGTATTGGTCCGATTTTTAGAAAACACATACAGGACAAGCTATACCGTAGAATGTCGATTTTTTTTAATATGAAGTTCAATGCAAATACAAACAAGCTTGGTAACTACTTTCCAGTACTATCAGTATTCTTTTTAGACTATATTTATGTCCTTCAGAAGAATATCTCTGCAAAAAGATATTTGGAAATACTTGTATTCAAGTTTTAAAGCTAAAATATTTATTTTTTTATTAAATACTGTTAACCAAATTTTATTTGCATCGAATTTATTTCCCAATTTACTTCCGATAAACTGGTTCGCAACGACTTATATTCACGACCAAGCCTTATCCAGACCCGTGTTGTAATAACAACCATACACAGGGCGAAAAACCATCTTTAAGCAAGTCTTTAAAGGTGGCTGAAAGGTGGCGTAAAGGTGGCTTAAAGGATATACGATCTTTAAGCCACCTTTAAGTCACCTCTAAGCTAGAGCTTATAGGTCCTTAATGTCCAAACTTCTTTAAGCCATCTTTAAGCCACCTTTAAGCATCTTTAAGTGGCATTTACGCTCCCTTTAAGTTGTCTTTACATCGTCTTTAAGTTCCCTTTATGTCAACTTTGATCAAGAAAAGTTTCATATTAAATACATTAAATTATATGCAAGAACTCTTTTGTAGAGGTGGGAGGGGGTGATCCGAGTGATGATATAGTTTTAAAGGAGTAAGTGGGGTGTTCCAGGCGGTTTTAATTGTCAACACACTCCATGCAAAAACAGGCATCTACACCCAAGTTTTGCTTGTGTAAATACTTAGTCGCTCCATTGAACACAGATCGCCATTATCAACACCGCTCCAATGAACACAGATCGCCGTTATAAAATTTAAATTTTTTGTTTAAAAATTATTGTAGCGGCGAGCGCAGTCCCTGTTTCTAAATTTGCGCATGAAATTATATTACAGTATGTTTGTTTCCTATTATAAACTAATCGGTGAAAACACACTCTCTCTCTCTTCCTCTCTCTCTCTCTCTCTCTCATTAGTAATTAATATTTAATATTTGACTAAATAATACTTAATCGAAAACAATCATTTGTTTGACTGTTGGCACATGATGTTAAATTCTTAATTTTCATTGAACCGGTTTCAAAATTCATTAATACAAATCTACATCAATTCGTTTTTATTTAGAATTTGTTTTCGTAAAAGAACCCGCATTCAAACAAACTAACTACGACAATGGGTTTCTTTCTTTTCTGGTTTTTTTTTAAGTTTATCCGGTTATTAAACAAAATAAAAAATGAATGAATAATACATTATTTAATTTAATAATCAGTTTATGATATGTATTCTTTTTTTCGATTTTAATTATTTCTAGATCTAATTCTAGATCTGCTAGATACATGTTAAAGATGAAAAGACTCTCAACTGTCTTTGTTATACCGGGCGGGATGTTGCTGCTTTGTTTGTCTAGACATGGTTTTATTCGTTTGTGTATATCTAATTAAAGTCTATTGTTTGTTCAACTTGAGAAAACCCCTGGAACTAATATATATATATAAGATATACACAACAGGTGTGTCTTGTGCCCAGGTGCACGTTAGGGTTCCTAAATGTGTTGAAATCTTAGTATGTATGTGTATACGATAAGTCCATTGAATAAAAGTTTTATTCACATTTGTAATTCATTCTCAAAATATTATTTCCTCGCCCTGGGTTTTAAAAATATTACGTCTACATATCAAAGATACATGTTTGTAAGAGTAAAATCTAGAGACCAATTAATTACACTAATCATAAATGGGGGGGGGGGGGAGTAATTAATATATATTTATAAGGGGTAATATAATATTTCACATACCAGGCCCGGTATTCATCATATACAGTACATGTATAGATCATTTGCGATTGCCACATGCAGTAAATACGTCACCGGTAATTGGTGATATTGTTTGTTATAGAATTGATAGTTTAAAAATCATGTATACAGTTAAACATTTAAACATATATCATTTGATTTGTTATTCTAGATCTGTTGTAAATGTATAATAATCAATATTATTAGAATTATTACGTACTGGAACGGCGCCGTGATCATGAAAACCGATAAACTGCGTAGAACTATTACCCTAATAGTTTAAATGCATTAAAAAAAAATTAGTTTCATCCTCTTCCTTGCATTTCATAGTTAGGAATTAGGTGAACGTATATCTAACCGGTTTAAATTTATTAACTTCGTACTACTAAGCCTAACAGTTTTCAATCAGGTATAATATATTTTTTTCACTGAAGACCAAGTACCGTAATTCATTTTGAATACAGTACCGATCAGACCCAACCTAACACCAGAGTAAACCACATCTAAACCCCGGGTTTACTTTTTGGATTTACTTGGGGTTTACTCTGGGTTTGCTTTTTGAAAATTTGGGTCCACTCGGGGTTTACTTTGGGTTTACTCGGATTTTACTTTGGGTTTACTTGGAAATTGCTTTTGAGGTCAACTGTACGCATTGAAGTGTGAAGCAGACCCGTCTTTTATCTTACCATCCTACTGCCTGTAATTCCTGCCCCTTGTATATTCCGAATACACAGTTAGCGTCTGCTTTCAGGGGTATACTTCTGACCGGGTTTACTCTCTGTGTCCAATCTTGGTTTACTATGGGTTTACTCCGGGATTACTCTGGGTCCGCTCTAGTAAACCCAGAGTAAACCCAGAAAGTAAACCCAGGGTTTAGTTTGGGTTTAATTTCTGTTAGGTTGGGTCTGATCGGTGCTGTACATGCATGCATGTTATTAGGTATAATTGATTGTTACAAACTGAATGGAAGTCAAAATCTTTTTAAGTAAAAAATACACACACATTACATTGATTCAATAGCCAATGATTTATAGGATATAAAGACCCTATCACATATGAGTTCCCGTGCCGCACTGGAAGTGAGCTGATGCTAGTAAACGAAGGGTCCCTGGTTCGATACCCGTTTTTGAGCATTTTAAATTTTTTTTTTCATTTTATTTTTTAGAGCGAAAACCGTTTTTTAATACTGTTTCTGTCTTAGAATCATTGAAACTTGCGACAGAATATACATATTATTTACTTAACTACGGTACATGTTCATGTAGAATCAATTTCTCTTGTTAAAATCGCTGCGTTGTGTGTCTAGACATGCTTTCATTTCTTTGTGTATATGTAATTAAAATCTACTGTTTGTTAAACCTCAGAAAAACCCTGGAACTAACACAGAATATACAGGATATACACAACAGGTGTGTCTTTTGTCCAGACGCACGGCTATGCTTTTTCTAAATAAATACTTCGCATAAAGGTTAAATATATTTGTCCGTTGATCACAATTGATTAAATTGTCATAAGGTTAATACATATTGTTGGTAAAGTAAGCACAATATTCAATAAAGACTGTTATGATTTTTTTTTAAATGGCTTAAAGGTGGCTTAAAGATGTTTGGACATTAAGCACCAATAAGTTGTCCTTAAAGGTGGCTTAAAAGGTCGCTTAAAAATATTCTTTAAGCTACCTTTAAGCACCTTTAAGCTTTCTTTAAGGAGAACTTAAAGATGGTCTTTCATCCTGTGATACGACAAGGACTGGTTCGCGCCGAAGAAAAATCGCTACAACAAGGCTCTTAAGAACCCCGCAAATTTTTCTCGCAAGCGAAAAAAAAGTTGCTTTACAGTAATTGTTTATGGCTAGAAAGTCATACTAAACTTTTAAGATTGAGATGATGAATAATTTGTGGAAAACCTAGCCTTCTTTAGTGTATATTAAATTGGTTAAAACAACAGAGAGAATTTTTACAGGAAACAAAACCTAATAAAATCGGAGATGTCTATATCTATTACATGTCCACTGTAATAAAGTAACACGTGGTAAATGGGATAGTTTGTAACGGTTGCAGTGTCTTCATTCTCATTGGTTGACTTAAATTTTTTATTCATACCATTGTGACTTTTCAAGAAATGCATATAACCTGAAATCTGCTAAAACAAAAACACAAGAGCGCAATGTTAACAAAATAAAAGATAGCAAAAATGCAAGCCATAGAAACACTTCACTGTCAGTTTACATACAGTTAAATAAATACTAAGTACTAAGTTTCATTTATGTAGTCATCGTCCACAAAGGGTAGAATTAAAACAGTTGTACCTTATATCGGAAGATTTTTGCCCAAAACGATTTCCTTTCACATGTAAATTTCAAATTTAAACATGATCAAAGGATGAAGATCTACTATTCAGTCAACTACAGAACGTTAATCAAATGTTTAGAAAGCTTACTAAATGGCAGATCTATGCGTAAAGAATTAGCAGCTACTTAAATTCAACAAAGAAAGCTTCTAAAATAATTTAAAGTATTGTTCTATCTGCGTCTACAATAAAATGCCGGTGTTGGTATTGTGACGTTACCTATGTTATTGTTAATAGATTGCTCATCTTCGCAATGCAAGAAACAACCTGCACAGCCACTTTCATGAAAAAGTTGGAGATGGATTCGATTTGAGGAGCAAAACATGTTTCGCTTGACGGGGTCTCAATCATGTTTTTAACCGTGTTTGTCGTTACTTAATTCAAAACCAAGTAATATAATAACGGATGCACACATATACATGTACTTTGTCATTCGACTTACGTTCCAAATCCACCTCTTATAGCTTGTAGTTTCTCATGTGCTGTGGTTTTCATCCATTCGAATATAACGGCAGAAAACTCAGCTTCAACATCAGGTATTGCTTCTTCTGGTATGCTCTGTGAATAAATGTTATGCAATAACAAATGCTATAGGCTCTGATCGTTATTTTTTAGATACTTTTTTCCACAAACTTAAAGTGATTCGGGCAAACCTTAAATAAATAAATCAGATAGCATTATCTGATTATGTGAAAATTTATATTGTTTACCATATAACTTTGCTTAAAATTTCTAATTCAATGATTCTTTATAAATCATTTTCAGACAATATTATCTATAAAAGTAAAATAAAAGAGACAGCGTGAATCAAATAGGGTTTTGAATTATTCGCTTGAAATGCTTTTTTCAAATCAGATAACAATTGTGCCGTTAAAATAATTTTTGGGGTTTTTTTTATATAATACATGTATATCCACTTTTAATGTTTTGTAATGAATAATTAGTCTTTCATTGTCATAGATTTAATATTAGAGCATAAACAAGTTACACTTTAAACGGACCTCATTATATCTAAAAGGTTGAAAACTAAGCTTCGATGGAAAGGCTTATTGAAAGTGACTTGTATTTGCATTTGAGGAAGAGACAAATCAAAATTCAATATTAGAGTTTGTTGTTCCGTTTGCACCTTTACTGTGATAAGAATTAAGTATATAATGAAACATCAAGGGAACAGCCCTAGTAGTAAATAAGAATACAAACACTGAATAAAAAATGTGTTTGTTTTTTGTTTTTGTTTTATTTATTTTTTTACTTTTCAGTTTTATCACCCTCGATCTCATGCACACATTTCATTAAAATCACATGATAATGTTATGATTCTCTTTGACTTCTTACTAATATTGAATCCCTATTATAGATGTGGGTGTTTGATGTGCCAGTGTTTGACATGACTAGAATAGGTAATAGACATGACACAGCACAAACAATTATAAAAACAATAATTATATACCTGTCTAAAGACCGTGAATGCTAAAAAATATGATGCTACAGAATAAAATATGATGGCGTTTACAATGCAGACTAATATATTCCCGAAGTGACTAAATCATGACAGTTTTTTCTTACGATAGGTGGTCGGATTCTTGGCAACACGATGATAGCACCTGTAAGACCATCAGATCTAAGGCTGTGCAGGTGACCATGGTACCAGTGAGTTCCAACAGGAGAAGCAATAAACCTGCAACGAAATTTATGAGCTTAACATACTAATTTTTCATTCTTTTCTTACGTCATTGTCAAACAGAATTGACTGGCACAGGATAAAGCTTTGTCATTATGTCATCTGAAAGGTGACTGAAAGATAACTAAAGGATGACTGAATTGCATATCTCTGCCATTTGGTCAAGTTTCCAGACCTTCCAGTTAACAAAGGTTTGACTGAATGGTAGAGCTTCAGCCTGTGTGGTCCAATTATTTACCAATCAGCAAATCCCAAAAAGATATGTTTGGATTTAACACCGGGGGCAATTAACTAGAACTGTATGTCCTGTAGAATTATACAATGCACGGCTTCTGTTGAATTTTATTTTTCATTCTATCATTCGGTTTACAAAGACAGTGGAACAAAATGGTTGTATCACGGTTATCTCGCCGAGCCATTTTACATATTTTATGGCTTTTACCCTATTAAATGCCATAGTATCAATTTATTTTCCCGGAAATATTCTAAACTGTAACCATTTCAAAATCTAAGTTAGTAAAATGATATGTCACCAACCTGTATTCAAACGTTTGACCCGGATTTATTGGGCATTGTGATATCATATCCGGTCCGTCCATCCAAGGCGTGCCGCGTTGTACCAAGCCATGCCAATGAATTGTAACGCCTTCCACTTTTAAAGCATTGCGAACAGTGATAGACACCTAAAGGTAAGTAATTAATTTATAACAAAAAATAAATTTTTATACCATAACTTGCAAGTTTTTTATTCACAATTTCATGAATATTTAAAAGTTCGTTTCTTCAAACAAAGTAGATTACGCTATTGTATACTATTAGGTACTAAAAAATAAACGGACAAATTCATTAGGCAAAGAACATGGATAAATCACAAATACAATAACTCTTCCCAATGGAATCACTATCGCATCATTGAACCATTGATGTTTGCGTTGATGCGATAATGCAATGGCGATGAAGCAAGGCTCTATGACGATGAAGCGATGGTGCGATAGGGCGATGACGATGATGCGATGACGCGACAAGCGTTGATGATGGTGCGATGGTACGACGAAGCGATAGTGCGATGCCGCGATGGTATGAACGCGATAACGCGACGGTTCGATAGGGAAGATGCTCTATCGGGTCATCGTTATGCCTTTGTCGCGCTATAGTCATCATTTTATCGTACCATTGCGCTATAGACGGTTTTGCGCATTCGCAATTAGAAAGATAAATGGCGTCAGGCAGTGAATGAATGAACAGATAATATATCAGAAATCTACTTTGTTGATAAAATTGACTCTCTTATAATAATTAGGTATTACAAATTAACCATACCCTTCTTGCCAGACAAAGTAAGAGCTTATTCCCGTAAATTGGTGAGCTATATTAGATTTAATAAATAATGTGTCTACAGTGGTTGCAACCCCCCTTTTTGAAAGTGCAGATACACACACACACAGACAGAAAGGCAAAGGTGGAAGGGAGAGAGAGAGAGAGAGAGTATAT
>WFKH01002636.1:37561856-37590149 GCA_016163765.1 Magallana hongkongensis
TGGAGAATTAAGAAAAAAATGAGGTATGTAAGTAAAGTAGTTTAATATAAGAATGCAATAATTCACACAATTTGCAACTCAATTATGGACGGTTTAGAGCATATGAACGAAAGTGGGTGCACAAACTTAAAATTGAAATAGGAAACGAATCACTCACGCATCGCTTGTAGGATGTTATGTGGGATAATAAATTAGGTCGAAATTTCCCAATTTGGTATGAAAAAATTTGAACCGGTTTTGATCTTTATCTTTTGTTATTTTGCTCAAAAACGTCTTTTAGCGCCAGAAGGACACGGATCTTAAAGTTATTGGAGGCTATTCGGAAGCATTTTCACTTTTTCCAGAAAGCATTGTATGGAGGAAGGGAAATAACTCCTGATGTTTTCTGTGTTTTGACGTTACAGGATGTCTTATTGGGCACAGAGAGAGAGAGAGAGAGAGAGAGAGAGAGAGAGAGAGAAAGAGAGAGAGTTGTTAAAATACTGCACAGCAAACATTTACTCTCAAACAAGTTGATGATACTTGAGTGTGCTAAAAGATTACAAGCTTGTATACTGTTAAACTCTTCAAATATTATAGTGTCATGGATAGGTTGGTACTTGAGATTCATTTTTCTGTGTTCAAAAATTGTGCTTGTGATGGCAGAGCTATTATTGACAGATACATAAAATAATTTTCATTTACAATTCAGGCAGCTTGTTGAAGTTTTTTTTAATTTTCATTACACTGTAACAGGTCACCATAATTACTGTAAAGTACCCAAGTATGATCCAAAATCGTTTATACATTGCAAAAAAGAATGTCAAATCGAAAATGAAATGTAACAGTCCAAAACAAATTTTAACTCAGTAATAGTTTGTTTCTTTCTTTTTCTTTGATATGAAAAATATTTAATCAAGAAAGAATTTCCAGATGCAGATAATTTATCAGTTATCATGGTTGAGGTAGATTTTGGTTGATATGCTGCATGGGACAAGAGTTCTATCGATTAAGATTCACTGTGGCTGTCTTTGTTCTCTATATATACACTATTGTAGAAGAGTTTTCTTTGAGATATTAACTCATTTCCACTGCTTCTCACATGTGTGAATAAAACAGCTTGGTTCGCAACAGTAGAGATGTATGCCTGGACTATATGGGATGTGATAGAGGCATGCACTGGAATTAATTTAATAAGAGAGTTTTTCTTATCCTTGGTTAATTTTCTCTCAAGGAGCATAAGCAATTATATATCTTGCAGACTTTTGTATATATTTTAAGATATTTTTACAATGAAGGCGCGTCTTATTTGTTGTTGCCAGTTTTGTGAATATGCTGTAGGACCTGTGAATGGAATATCAAAAGTGGAAACGTATGTAATTAGGAAATAAATAAACAATTTCAATTTGAAGGAATTTAGCATTGATTTTGATAAATTATAATCTAGTATAGTTCTTAATAATGTGGGACAATTATAAGTTTACAATACTACTATAGCAGCTACAGAAGTAACAGATCAATAATGTAGTAATATATAATATTAACCTACTACGTATATTATAGAATTTTTAAATATTTGGATCTAATGTTAATAATATTAAGAAAATGACAATAATTTCCTCAATTGTGATGAGGAAACATCAAAATTTTTGAATTTATCAAAATGATATTTGGATCTGCCACAAGTCAGCTAAAGTGGGAAGTGTATTATTGACTGCATTTGACATTAAGATTGGGCTGATTATGAGAGCTTTGTGGCAGTTTGATCCGAGTGTTTGAATGATGTTCTGTTGTATATGCATGCAGTACTATATGTCCTGTTGTCTTGGTGTCTATAGATGCAGAGCTACGTGTAGTGTAGAGTTTGTGTATGAAAATGGATGCTGTATTTAATCAAGGGTGTGCATGTGCATGCAGTGTGGTAAACATTTTTATTATGGAGTTTAAAAATACATGTATATGTACAAGGAATTCCATCTTGTTTATGTCAGATGCAGGTTAGAGGTAGCTACTGTAAGGTACATGTGTGCAGATGAATGCTGCATTCGACATTTTTGATCTGTTATCTCGTTGTTTATGGAAGATGCAGGTCAGAACCTCACGTAGGTTACTGAATTTGTGGGAAATGATGAATGCTACCTGGGTGCCATACTGTTTCTGTAGGATATAGACTTAGTAATGCATGTGTCATGTACACTGTATGATTGGTGTACAGTGTTTGATCAGATCTATGTCCTGTACTCTGGTACGATGTTGTCCCTGTAGTAAAGATATAGACTGTAATACATTTATCAATAAATACACTGTGTGTGTTGGTGCACATTCTAAGTACTCAGGACCTGTGTGTCATGTGGTCTATAAACTATAATGTATGTAGTCGTGGTGCCATGTTGTTTAGATGTGTTCAGCTTTCACAACCCCCATATTTTTTCGGGCTGTGGATGTTATATTTATTCATGGCGTGTATGCCCTTGCTGTACTGTTGGTGCATTCAGGTTACATAACCCCAATATATACACATATGATACAAATCCGGGCAGTGGATGCCGTCATTGAATCTGTGCAGGGCTATCATCAGAATTTATATAAGGCTACACATATATTATATGATAGCAGAATGACTCTCCCTCTACTATGTCTATATTGATTTACTTATTTAGGTTTGAGATTACCCTCTCCATTCTAACTGACATATTTATTCCTCTTGTCATCAGAATGAACACATATATTAATAGCAGAATGACTTTTTGACTTGTCTCCCCCAATCGCTCTGTGTTGTCGTGTGTCATATACATTATAGTATAATAAATATCAATTAGTATTTTTACCTGGGTGTTCCGAAGGACAAATCTGGTTATTGATATAATGAAAATGGCGGGAGGGCAACTGCCAAAAAGGGAACCCCTATTGTACGGATTACTCCTCCTACAGTACTAGTTTTCAAGATAGAAAGTTTTTGTTTTGTAGATCAATTATATAGCATTGCATTATTCTTTCAAATTCTGAAACTGTTTAATTTTATTGAACAGGATGTGGTTTTGAAACCTATGTTTTAAATTCTATTCACTGTAAAATTTGATATTTTATACATTAAGTCATAAAACAGTTTTAAAAGAATGTGGTTAAAATAATTGTAAATAGTTATTTTTTTTATTGAACAGGTTGTGATTTAACGATCAAAACCCTACACATCATGGACACAGCAAGAGACCCATATAGAGTACATCAGTGTTGTAAGTGTCCAGGGGACACAGAGTTTTTTTGTGTATCATGTCCATGTGATCTGTGTTCCCTTTGTAAAGCAAATCATGTTCTGGATCTCAAAACAATAGACCATGATGTCATGACACACCGTGAAAAGTTGGACTACATCCCAAAAGAAGAGTATTGTGTAAGACATCCTAACATGCTCTTTGAAATGTACTGTGAACCCTGTGAACTCCCTGTCTGTAACCATTGCACACAGCATAAAGAACACATAACTGTAGATGTGAGAACAGCTTATAAAACAAAGCAACAACAACACAGAGGAACCATTCACACCATCAGAAGTGAGGCTCTCTTTTACAGACCTGTTCTCCTGAAAGGAATCAAAGCTGATGTCAAAACCTGTCACAGAGAATTCTCCCCCCATCAATCAGAGATGTTAACGAAGGCCAAGAAACTTAAGGATCTCATTGACTATTTGCTATATGATCTATTAAACAATGTCTTTTGTGACTTTAAGTTCAAACACAGATGTTCAAAACAAAATATAGAAATGAGCAGACATATTGTCAGCCTACAGAGATATGAACACAGATATGTACAGCCAGCATTCACATTCAGTGCGCTACAATTCCTCTCATCCATAAAGACAGCCCTCCACCAGATACATCTTACACTCCACACCAGCCAGCTCTCCATGACTGAGTCACTCAACAAGGAGGATGTGATGGAGTCACTGAGTGCAATTCAAATCACAGAGAGAGGAAACCGACGCGTAGGAAACCAGTGTCTGCTGAAACTGATGTCTGGTGCTGAGTTACTTCAATCTCTCACACTGACAGGTGTTGATCGTTGTCGTCACATTTCCTGTGTGACATCAGACCGGGTCTGGGTCAGTGATAGATACAATCTCATCTTGACAAACACAACAGGTGTCCCTCTGCATTGCGTAGAGGATGTATGTAGTGATTATGATAGAGGACCACACACAGTAAACAGTGAAAATGAACTGATTTATATCGATAGGAATTATAACATCAACACACTGTCAAAGGATATGAAAATAACCACCACAATTATAGAGAGAACAGACTCTACATTGGAACCACGTTGTGTTTACTGGTCCCCGTCCACTGGGGATCTACTGGTCGGGATGTTTAGACAAAAACCAAGCAAAGGCAAGGTAACCCGATACAACCAGAGCGGACATCTGACACAAACCATACAAAACGACAACACAGGACTGGAACTGTATAGTGGACCTAACTATATTACAGAAAACAACAATGGGGATGTTGTGGTGTCTGACTATGCCTTTCCGTTTGGTGCTTTAGTGGTGACGGATTATGAAGGAAGATATCGTTTCTCCTACAGTGGACATCCATCAGTATCACTACTAGTACCACGTGGAATCTGTACTGACGCGCTGTCACACATCCTGGTGTGTGATGGTAGAACCCACACAGTACAGATGTTGGATAAGAACGGCCAGTTCCTATCACATCTACTGATAAGACCATCAGGGATATTCAGACCATACAGCCTGAGTTATGATGTCAACACTCACCGTCTCTGGGTCGGATCATGGTACAAGTACAACACAATGCTTATATACAAGTATATAGACCGACAGGCCGCTCTGACAGGTAAGTCTGAATCATTATCATTACTAATTGGATACAAAGAAACCATTGGTTGTGATATAGGTAAATCATTCGCTGTGTTGTTGTAGTCGAACAAAAAAGACAATAACAATTTTGTTATCTTCGCGTTTTCTCTGTCAATATTTGACAAATCATTAAGTACTTAGTTTAACACACACGTTTATGCTTTTGAATAAAAATGTTTGTATAGAGAAACAGAACTATTAGTTATTATTACAAGTGAATTCGTTAAAATATCAGATTATATTTGACTATATTTTGTAAAAGTACATCATTGTTTGGTATTTGAGACCATGGTATTGTAATAAGTGTATTTGATGAGGAAAATAAAAATTCAATGAAGATATGCGATTTAAAATCAAATAACAATACATATTTTAAACTTAATATAACTTTATATGATTGACTGTTTTTGTGTGATGTTTGTAGATTTGAATCCAGCCACTGCTGATGGGATGGAGTCACTGATTGAAATCCCAACCACAGAGACAAAAAAACCACAGCAAGTAAACCAGTACCTGCTGAAACTGATGTCTCCCCCCGAGTTACTTCACTCTCTCACACTGAGAGGTGTTGATGGTTGTGATCATATGTCCTGTGTGACATCAGACCGGGCCTGGGTCAGTGATAGAAAAAACAATCTCATCTTGGCAAACACATCAGGTGTACATCTACATCGTGTGGAGGATTCATGTAGTGGAATATATAAAGGATTACACACATTGAACAGTGGGGGTGAACTGATTTATATAGATAGAAATTATAACATCAACAAACTGTCAAAGGATATGAAAACATCCACCACAATTATTGAGAGAACAGACTCTACATGGGAACCACAGTGTGTGTATTGGTCCCTGTCCACTGGGGATCTACTGGTCGGGATGTACATGTATATAAAGGATACAAAGACAGGAAAGGTAACCCGGTACAACCAGAGCGGACAACTGACACAAATTATAAAACACGACAACACAGGACGTGAAATTTATAATGAACCTAAATATATAACAGAGAACAACAATGGGGATGTCGTGGTTTCTGACTATGATGCTTTAGTGGTGACAGAGTGTGGAGGAAGACATCGTTTCTCCTACACAGGGCATCCATCAGGATCAGCACTAGATCCATGTGGAATCTTTACTGACGTCCTGTCACACATCCTGGTGTGTGATTTTACAACCAAAACAATACAGGTGGTTAATAAGGACGGTCAGTTCCTGTCATATCTACTGACAAAATCAGAAGAAATGAGTTTACCATGGAGCCTGAGTTATGATGTCAACACTCACCGTCTCTGGGTCGGATCATACAACAACAAGGTGTGTGTCTACAGGTATATCACCAGACAGGACGCTCTGACAGGTAAGTCTGAGTCATTATTATTCATATTAATTCGATATAGATAACTAAGACACACAGTCTGTGTTAATTATCAGTCAATAAGATACATGTAAGACATGTTTATCTGTATGATTGTTTGTCAATATAAACAGCTCATTGTTACAGGATTAGCTGTATCTACCGGTCTCAACAAAATTAATCTTAAGTTACGTTAATGCAAAATGTACAACTTATTTCATTGCCATTTTCTTAGCATTCGTTTATCATTGCAATTAACATGATTAAATGATTAAGCAATTTAATACATATGTCATGTAATTTAAAGTCAGATTCTATTGGTAATGCTGTTGTAACAGTTATAAATTTATCAAGAATATTTAAAACCATATTATTGTTTCAGGTTTACAAGGTATAATTATCAAGGTACCTATAAATGTAATAAGTTAATTAGTATCAATTGGTTTTGTAATAGATACATGTCTAATGAATATCAATTCAATTTAATTTATTCTCTCAAAACCATATGTAAGAGGGCAAAAGTGAGATTAATAACATCGGGCTCAATATTCTAGAATTATTTACATTTTTATAAAGTTTGTGAATTAGGTAAAAGAAATTTATTTTTATACTTGTATCTTTATTTAATAATTACAACAATGTTAGATTTTGGCAACAAGTAATTTTTATATTTAATTCTTCACACTTGTGATTCTGTTTGCTGATTGGTTGTTTTACGGAAATGGGCAGTAGGTCATACTTTGGCGGTATTTTACGTCTGTTTGTTGAAGAGAGAAGACGTATTGTCAGTTGCACCTTTGTCTGATATTTTGCACAATCCGGCAGTTGTGAGGCCATCACTGGGCTGGAAATCTATACAGTATATTCCTTACTTAGGACCACTGTCAACTTGTCAACTGATTGTATAAATAAATCAAAATACTACAAAGACATCACTGTGTTACAAATTGCATCGTGGAAAGGATGGTAGAAATCATATGATTTTTGTGACAGTGTGCAGTACTGTATAGCGTATCGTGTGACATCATGGAAACACTAGCCCAGGGACTTTTAGAGAAGATAAAGTAGTTGGAGGCTCGAGAAGTTCAGGACCGACAGATGATGCAATGGAGAACTTCACCATCTACAGAAGAAAGTCACTTCTTTGGAATTTACAGAACCTAAAGAAAAGTCTACACCGCTAGTATATGTGAAATCCGAGAGAAAATGTCCGAAGTTTGGAGGATATCCAGAAAAGGAAACGGATCCAGACGTGATAGATTGGATAGCAGAAATGAGAGAACACATCCAAGCAACCTTGTCAAAGGACGGTCATGCAGACTTTCTGATGGATCACTTAACCGGAAATGCAGAAGCTGAAATTAGATTACACTCAATTGAACAACAAGGCACTGGTGAAAGAAATATTGAACATCCTAGTCCTAGAGCAAGTGTCTGTGATTAAAGACACTGTAACCCAGCTTCTCCAGAAATCTATCAAAGAGATCAGAATGAGAGTGAGACATTAGAGAAATATTCACGTATGCAAATGCAAGATCGAATTAACAAACGAACGAGTCGATAGGAAATGTAAATTACAGATGTAAACTTGACAAAAAGATTAATTGATGGCATCAAAGACAGAGTTATACGACAATAGTTGAGAAAAATTGTCATTGAACAATCAATCATACCATTCCAAGAGTTTCGACTCAGGATGTTGAAGTGGGTTGTTGATAATCCCCCGTGTGAAAACAAACAGTTGAATGTTGCATCTGCAATCGTCGATAATACAGACACTATAACAGATATACTACAGAAACAACAGGAAATGTTGGAAAAACAACAACAACAAATTGACACTCTCACACAAACATTAGAAAAGATTAAACAAACTCAAACAGAAAATAGGTCAATGAGAGGAGTCGGGCGTGGCCGAGAATCTGGACGAGCAAGCCAAGTTGTATGTTATCCACGCAAAGGACAAAGACATTTTGCGTCAAAATGTGCAAACCGTAGAAACGAACGTTCACAAAACAAAGAAAACAGAAAATCTAGTCAGCAGTCACGGCCAAAATTTCCGAGTGACCCAAAAGTGAAACCCTCACAGTGAAGAGTCGCCTGATGGAGGGAAATGAAAAAAGACTCACGTGATTTTAAAGAGAAAATTTAGAATGCTGCAAAAGACAGTCCAATCACAACCATTAAAATAAATAGACAGCCCGTCTCGTGTCTTCTTGATACCGGAGCAGAAATTTCCACTCTGAATTGTTTTATAAACAGTTTTTACATCATAAAGATATTACAGACACGAGAAAATTTCTACAACTATCTGCTGCTAAAAAAATCCAAATTCCGTATCTGGGATACATTGAAGTGGACTTGAAGATTCAAGCAAACTATTCAGTGACGTGGGAATGTTAGTAGAAACTGTTACAACAGATCCGAATACAGTACAGGTGATTCTCGGATGTAATGTTTTGAAACATATTAGAACAACCTGTAATTGTGATACTGTTATCATAAAAGACCCTGTATGGAACAATGTTAGGTCAATTTTAACATCAGCTGAAGATGAATTAGATGAGAAGTTTGGACTTGTTTAAGTAGCAGGCAGAGAAGCAATTAGCATACCTGCCAAGTCCATGAAAACTATTTTGGGATCTACAAGAAAAAATAAGAAAAGAAACCCATACGTAGCAGCCGTCTAAGCTATAAGTAGTGAAAATGGAGCTCTACCAAGAAACATCATGGTGGTGGACACCGTTAGTAATGTAGAAAATGGAAGAATTCACGTAAGAATATTGAACATCGGTGTAGAAGATATCTGGATACAACCAAAGACTCAGATAGGTACAGGTACATTACACCACACTGAAATTCTGAAGAGTTCGGACCAAGAATATACCGTTGATATTGAACCGACAGAAATAAACATTTGTAGAGTTTCAGTGTTGATCAATACTATAACTTCTAAAAATTCCGAATTAACATCCAAACTGGAACCTGGAAAATTTCCATTTACATCCAAGCAAGAGGAGAAATTAAATGAACTATTCAGTGAGCATAGTGATGTGTTTGCGAAAAATGATGAGGATGTGGGATATACAACAACTGTATCACATCCCATAACACTGACAGATAATCAACCAGTGAAAATTCCTCATAGGAGAATTCCCCGCAACCAAATTTCCGAAGTGAACTACATTTAGAAAAACTCCTTAACCAAGGAATTATTCGCAAGAGTACAAGTCCATATGCTTCCCCTGTTGTGATTGTCAGAAAGAAGGACAACAGTATAAGACTCTTTGTAGATTATAGAGCACTTAATTCAAAGACTATCAAAGATGCATACCTGTTACCGCGCATTGAAGATACTTGGGATATTCTAAATGGAGCCAAATATTTCAGTAGTATAGACCTGATACAAGGATACCATCAAGTAGCAGTGAAAGAAGAGGATATTCCTAAGACTGCATTTCGTGTTGGTACTGGTGGACTTTACGAATATATCAGAATGCCGTTTGGCCTGTGTAATAGTCCGACGACCTTCCAGAGACTCGTGGAGGCATGTTTGGGAGGTGAAAATTTCAACATACTAGTTCTTTACTTGGACGATATCTTAGTGTTTTCACGGACAATAGAAGAACATATTGGCAGATTAGATCAAGTGTTTACTAAGCTCAAATCCAAATGGTTAAAGATTAAACCGTCATTTCTTTCAAAAATAAGTTAAATTTCTTGGACATATAGTTTCCGAAAGAGGCGTATCTACAGATCCCGAGAAAACAGCTGTTATTGAGTCGTGGCCTATATCAACTACTGAAAAACAACTCCGTTCATTCTTTGGACTAGCCAGTTATTATAGAAAATTCGTCCAAGGATTAATCATTATGTCTTATTATCAAAACCAAAGAATATCAAAATGAAATCGGAACAGTTTCAAAAGTCATGGACTGACGATTGTACCAAGTCATTCAACACATTCAAAGAAAGACTTGTTTCACCTCCAATTCTTGGATTTCCAGATTTTACCCAAGAATTCGTTTTGGAAATAGATACAAGTTTTGAAGGACTCGGGGCAGTTTTATCTCAAGAGAGACCAAACGGGAAGATTGTGATACCGTATGCATCAAGATCACTCAGAAAATCTGAAAGGAATATGGAAAAATACAGTTCCATGGAGCTCGAACTTTTCGCACTAAAGTGGTCAGTTAGTGAAAAATTTCGTGATTACCTTCTTGGATCGAAGTTTATCATGAACACTGACAACAATCCGCTCAGTTACATTAACAGACCCAACCAACAAGTAGACGCAACAACGATGAGGTGGATAGGAGAGCTAGCTCAGTTCGATTTTACAGTGAAATACCTTTCTGGTAAGGTGAACCGCAACGCGGATGCGTTAAGCCGTAGACCTACTTCACTGGAAGAAGTGAAAGATTCGTTGAATAGGATCATTCAGAGTACATCGTTAGAGATGTTAAATGGACGTCTACTGACTCTGTTGAATTCAGAAGAGATGGTGGACTTTCATGATCCGAAGTTGAGTCAAGTTCGTTACTGGATGGAGAACGATCGTAAACCTTCAGTGGATGATTTGAACAACGAGCACAAAAAGAAAACTTCTTAATCAGAAGGATAAAATTTTCATTGAAAACTGTGTCTTGTACAGGAAGAATACAGAAGAGACCGGTGAACAGAGACAGCTACTACTTCCTGAAAAATCCCCCACCCCCATCCCTTTGTGGCTCCACTTTTCTCCAGAGAATCATGATCAAACTTCAATCTGCACAATCTGTGCTTTCACACAAGTTTCAACCTTTTTTTTTGGCTGAATGCTTTTCCAGAAGATTTTTAAAGATTTTTCTCGAAATCTTCACATGTAAAAACTTAACACCCCCCACCCCATTGTTGCCCTACCATACCCACCATACCCCGGGGATTATGATTTGAACAAACTTGAATCTACACTACCTGAGGATGCTTCCACACAAATTTGAGCTTTTCTGGCCTAATGGCTTTAGAGAAGAAGTTTTTTAAAGATTTTCTCTATATATATTCCCCCATTGTGGCCCCACTCTACCCCCGGTGATCTTGATTTAAACAAACTTGAATCCACACTACCTGAGGATGCTTCTACACAAATTTGAGCATTTCTTGCCAAATAGTTTTTGAGAAGATTTTTTTAAAAATTTCTCGATTTATTTCTATGTAAAATTGGATACCCCCCCCCCCCCATTGTGGCCCAACCTTACCCCCGGGGACCTTGATTTGAACAAACTTGAATCTACCAATTTCGAGAATGCTTCTACACAAGTTTGAGCTTTTCTTGCGAAATAGTTTTTGAGAAGATTTTCAAAAGTTTTCTCCATATATTCCTATGTAAAACTTGAAATCCTCCCTCCACCATTGTGGCCCCACTCTACCCCCTGGGACCATGATTTGAACAAGATTGAATCTACACTACCTGAGGATGCATCCTCAGGTAGTGTAGATTCAAGTTTGTTCGAATCGTGATCCCCGGGGTATGGTGGGGCAACAATGGTAGGTCTTAAATTTTTACATGTGAAGATATAAAAAAAATCCCTTAAAATCTTCTGGAAAAGCATTCAGCCAAAAAAAAAAGCTGAAACTTGTGTGAAAGCACAGAATGTGCAGATTGAAGTTTGATCATGATTCCCTATAGAAAAGTGGTGCCACAAAGGGGTGGGGGATTTTTAAATAGGAATAAGGAAAAACCTAAAACAACAAAAGGGGTTTGGTAATATGTTGATAAAAATCGGCAGATTTTTTTTTACATTTTGTGTTAGATCTACTGTACTTTATTGTCAAGAATTGTCAAGATATTTTGAATTTGATACTATTATGCTAATTTAATTCAGAGTTATGGCTATTGTTGCCCAGGTGAGTGATGTGGCCCCTGGGCCTCTTGTCTTTAAGCTTTTGATTAATAAAAGCACTTATCTACTTGACACTGTAAAAATTTTGATCCATCTAAATATTACTCATACTTGTTGTGTGTGGTTTTGGCGTGAGACTCTGAGCACTGGGTAGAGATTCTTCTGTCTCTCCCCGATTTCAGGTGGGAATTGCTCGTTTACCCAAATATTTGTGTTTTTAAGTTTCTGTGGTGCACGACGACGGACGAATTCCCTGCTGAATTTGGAAACGATGTTGCCGCGTTTTGTCTTGAATTCGTCGGGTTTCCCCATGCGACGAACTCTTTCCAAGGAAATATATATAGTCATCAATTTTCAGCTTATTTTCAAGAAAATGGTGTAGGACTGCCTCACAGTCTTCATTTGGAGTTTCTGGAAGGCCACTAAAAATCAGGTTGTCACGCATTGACCTACTTTATAGGTCAGTAATTGAACTCTGCAATTCCTCGTTCTGTCGGATGATCTAGTTTACACTTTTCTAAGGCGTCGAACTATGCTAAACAGTCTTCTTGCGATCGTCCAGTCTGGCATTCGTCCATATTTTTCTTCTGCAATGCCATCTAAGAAATAATGCGCATAAGAAATGATTTCCTTAAAGTATCAAAATTATCAGAAGATTTTTTGTTCATTTATTAAACTAAAGAAATAATGTGTGTGAAAGTTGAGAGGAATGCCTCTATGTTTCACCGCAGGTGCGCGAGGATAAATCTTTGATTCGCCTCCGGTAGCAGACAAAATGGCGTCTTACAAGCAAGCAGACGCTTGGTGTTCTTTGTTAAATATTGTGTAGATGAAGTGGTTTCTTGAATAATTTTGTCAAATATCATAACACAGAGGTAAATATTCTTCGAATTTAGACCTCAACAAAAAATGCCCTTGTCATCAAAGTAGATTACAAGTAGAACATTCCGTGGCATGTGTCATCCCACGAATATAAATGGAATACGTTCTCACTGGCTTACCTTTGTGATGGTGAGTTACGATATGTTTGACATAAATTTTCTTTCTTCCCAACTCTCAGTGTCTTAAAAAATTGCGCCATTTATTTATTTTGGTTCGTAGCTCATAAACAACGAATGAATAGCAGATTTCTTGTTTTTTATACGATGGCAATAATGCGTACTCGGCAATATTGGGTATTTCCACGTTACTGAGTATACATTCAAATGGTGATGTTAAAATTGCAAAAAAAAAATTTTTTTTTTAAAGCAACATAGTTGCACAAATTTAAATTACACAAAACATAATTTTCTTATTCTGATATTATTTGATATATGACAATTCGTACAGAAATTCAATAGTATTTCTATTCAAGAAAATGTCAGCTCGACGCCTTTAATTTGTGACCGTTTCGGACTATCATCAATATTTCTTGCATCAGTTTTTATGGAATTTGACTCACTTTCATGGGTTTTTTTCACATCATCAAAAATGTGACTCATTGCTTTTGCACTTTGTTCTACAATTGTTATTGTTTGTTTCATTACTTTCATTTCATTTTCACATTTGCGTTATTGCTTTCAATGGCGGTGAGTAACGAATGGATCGTGTCCAGAGAAACAGCAGTCTGGGAATTGAGATCCATTGTTTCCCCATAAATGATCGAGTGACTTTGGGACAAAATATTGATCGTATCATTGATAGATGTTTGTAGAGTCATTTCTTTAGAGGTAACAGGTAAACAACTTGTACACAACATGTTTTTATATAGGCACAGAGCATAATGGTGGTGAATACTTCTCACTGAGTCTCAGACAAATTCACTAAAAACTCACTAAGTTTTTCACAATCTCGGAGATTAAGAGTATTAAAGTGTCAAATAAATATATACATGTATACACACATAGATAATAGGTTTTAGGAATTGTTAACTGTGGACTCTTGAAGCTCGTTCCCGCATGTCGGCTCTGTTCGATCGATAGGTCCGGTTTCAGTATATGTTTTATTGATATGATATATTATAATGAAATTAACAGTTACTAATGCTTTGTTGTAGATGAATACAGACACCGTCCTGATGGGACGTCTTGTCCAGCTCAACACCAGCCTGAGAATGGAGATAGCTTGAATATTGACAGGTTGTAAATGTTTCTGTACAAATCTAGTCTGCTCCCAAAACCACATATGTTGTTTGTCACTTTGTTCAACATCTGCAGCTGAAATTGACCTGTGTATAATTCACATGGACTGTAATACTGACTCCTCTTTATTTCACATTTTGTGATCATTCAAACATGGGTTTATGAAGCTATATATGGAGATAAATGCAAAAATACCAGTAGTTATATATGCACTTACAATAACGTATTGATGAATGTCACTCAAAGATATTTATTAATGATAGAAAATAATGGAGACGAACATTATTTATTATTATACTTTCATGTTAAATACTGAAATCTGATTGATTTAGACGCAGTTTATAATCCGTTCTATTACCCTCAGCGTTAGCAACACACTTGGCAACTGGTAAGACAACGAATTGTTACATACGCGAAAATTATGAGCGTACGGTTCGCCGTAAAATTTACTTTAGCAGTAAAGTTTTCTTTAAAATTAAGTCATTCAGTATAATAAAATAAATAGTGCCTGCTTGGGAGGGTTACAGTTGAGATTGACACCCATCGAAAACCATTGTCACCCTCCGCTTCGCATCGGTTGACAATGGTTTTCTCGGGGGTGTCAATTTTATCTGTTACCCTCCCAAACAAGCACCTATTTATATAAAGTTAAACTGTTTGTGATTATAAAATTAAGACAGTCTGTTCTAAATATTGATTTGAATTTAATTAATAAATGTTCATGTAAACATATGATAACCATTGTTATGAATTTAAAAACCTGCTTGCATATTTAATTTAATAAGTATGTAATTTTGGTTATATTCACAAATAAAATCATTAATTAGTTAGTTTTGATTATTGTAGACCAGCTATTTTTTTCACATCTAAGATCTGATGGAGACAACTTGTGTGACCCACAATTCCATAGAGGTCACAGAGGAATGACGAATAACTCCATGTAAAGTGACCACTATTCAGGGGTGTGACCAATATCAGGACCATTTGTGCATTTCCTGTACTGTCAGTAAAATAGTGAAAAAATCAACCACTATCGGGACCAGTTACTTCTTTAAGATGTATGCTGTCAGTGATGTTAAATAAAACCGAGGGGAAAAAAATTCAATAGAATATATATATATATATATATATATATATATATATATATATATATATATAGACAGTACCGATCAGACCCAACCTAACAGAAAGTAAACCCCAACTAAACCCTGGGTTTACTTTCTGGGTTTACTCTGGGTTTACTTTGTGTTTACTAGAGTGGGACCCAGAGTAAACCCAGAGTAAACCCAAAGTAAACCCAGAGTGGACACAGAGAGTATACCCGGTCAGACGTATACCCCTGAAAGCAGACGTTAACTGTGTATTCGGAATATACAAGGGGCAGGAATTATAGGCAGTATGATAGTAAGATAAAAGACTGGTCTGCTTCACACTTCAGTGCATACAGGTGACCTCAAATGCAATTTCCAAGTAAACCCAAAGTAAACACCGAGTAAACCCAAAGTAATCCCCGACTGGACCCAAAGAACAAGATACGGTATTGGCATTATTTGGCCGCAAAATTTACGATATTTTCAACGTCTTTTCCGCGTTATTGATGTTGTACATTGTACTAAGTGTGATATTAGCTAAATCCTACAGGCACTAAAATGAAGTCATTTTCATTATGACGTCACTAATGCGCGCTAAACATGGAATACTCGTTCAACTGCGTTACTATATGATATTTTATAAGCAGTTTTCGTTAAAATTAGACACTTTCACATGCGACAACCACTTTTATAGTTTACGTGCAGGCTTATAATTTCATCATTTATTCATACAATTAAAATGATGTTGGTTGTCACATGTGAACAATATGAATTTTTATAAGAATGAATACGGAAATTGATATTTTACCGACGTCAATTACGCTTTTATCTATTGTTATCGATGTTAACAACGCTATCGACGCTGAGTGAGAAGCTGATTAGCAGAATGTATTAATTGATAAGTTATTATTCTGTTAGCACTTAATATTGTTCCACTGATTCTTAAATCATACATACAGTACAGCTTACGAAACACGATGCGACATGGCTCAACAACATGTAACACCCGGTATATATACGTGAAAAATGGAGGATTCAAGAATAATACTTTTTTGTTTTTATTTAGTTAATTTAAACAAACTTAAATATTTATTTACTCAAGAAAAACTTAAGGTATCCGACCCATATTAGGACCTAATTTTTCTAACCCTGAATATCAATCATGTATTAAATACTCTGATATTTATTTAAAGCATTTTAGAGTAGAAAAAGATTTACCGAGAGAAATTTTCAAAAATATTAGTAACTAAACAGTAATTAATTAATGAAGATTGCATTAATGTCTATGGGGACATGCACATTTTTTAAAATAAAAAATTAAATATTAAGAATATCAGTAAATGCTTCGGTGGAAAGATGCATTTCATCATTAGGAATACAAACACTATTGAAAATTTTTTTATATCGTATATATTGTTTTTAGAATTAATTTTTATAAATTAAGAGCCAAGGGGAGCAACTCTTCAAAAAAGGAAAAGGTCAATTATTAGGACACATTCTGCTCTTACATACTGACACTTAAACATGAAAATTATGTCCAAGTATATTAAGTATGAAGCCCATATATATCTGTTATGCATCCAGATTCAATGAATCTGGGGCTATTATGGATCGGATACCTTAACAATTGTACCTTCTCAAAAAAGAATAATATATAGTTTTATATTTTGTGAAATTTTAAATTAAATTTTTTCTATAGTGCATGTTTGTGATGTGCATGTACATGTCACGGTATACGTGTACAATTTTGGGTAGAGCTGTTTGTCGAAGCGAGAGAACAAGTAGAGATGCGTACAGTATTTTCATCGTAGATTGAAAATACGTAAATAACTAATATCTGGAGGGACAGTATCTCGATTTTTATACGGTAGTAAACTAGAATAAGTTTATACTCGTCATATCAATCTTAAAATCTTAAAATCTTAAAATTTCTCTTTGGAAAATATTTTTATTGGATCAAAACAGTGCAAATATTCAATAAGAAATTGAATCAAAATTTCTAAAGAAGTGTTTCTCATTTCTTTGACAAAAAAATATTGTTTATTGTTGTGAAAATATTTCCCCAATATGATATCTTTCAGACAAAAAAACTACATATATGAAGGAAGCAATGTATTCTTTGAATTTGAAGTTTTTTTTACCATGCCTCGATATTGTTTACTGTACGCGTATCTCCTTTAAGTATGTAAGGGTAGGTCTGATTTGCAGATGAACATATGTATGCGTAGCTTTGAACATTACAATGAGCTAAGATATTTCTGTTAACAGAAATTACGTTTGAAAGATTCGTTTTTGTAAAAAAAAAAAAAAAAAAGTGAAAAAAACAATTAAGAAAAAAATCGGACACAAATAAATGTGTACAAAAACACAAAGCCCATTAATTTGTAAAGTGTTTTTTCCCGCGCTTGCGCGGGATTTTATATTACGGGTTTTGATATCAATTGCGTATACCTTAAGTATATTTTGTATAAAGTTTCTGGTCTTGTCAATATAAATACATGTATTTAAATGCTTGTACTAGTATTCCGCTTTTAAATCTCATTAATCCAAAACCTAGTTGTTGTTTATAGTTGTCTTCAGTTAAGCACTCATGTGCATATGACAGCTATGTAAAAGGATGTGCAAGGCCGATTAAAAAACTACTAATTACAAAAATAATCGCAGCAAAAATATTTGTTTTTCATCATTAAATTTTTTTTGAATGAGTCCTTTCATACAGTGGTCATTCTATTGAGTTAACTTACCATTCGAAACCAATGCTTAATCATAGAACTACGCGTACAGTAAAATTCTAAATATATGCTTAAAATTGCGCTACGCGTACAGTATGAAATAATGACAACTCAAGATATTCTGAGGAATTTTTCTACTTTTATTTGCAATGACATCAAACTCCAGGTCAGATTACTCTCTTGAGGTATATATCTGCCTCTACATGTCCCCTATTCAGTCGTATTTTGTACATAATAATCATTTCAATTTTGGAATGTGACCTTGGATATTGATTGTCAAAATGTTTATTGAAAATCATGTTGCAAAAGGAATACAACTTTTTATACTTGTGCCAGTTTATTACCATTACGTATTGAATTGTTAAGGAAGGTTTTTTTACATCCATTTATCAATTCATTTGTTTAAAATCTTCGACTATTTGCAGAGCTACGTCTTCTATTTGTTTATTCGCTTCGACAAACAACGCTACCCAAAACTGTGCACTTCCGTTCCTACACTGTGCATGTAGTATATTCATTTTTAAAGCGCGTAGAATCAGTGAATCGGTAGATAAAGTTCCTTCCGTGATCTTGTCTTAACGTTTTTGACTTAATCTTTATAAGACACTTTAAACATTTAGATAAAGTTCCTTCCATGATCTTGTCTTAAAGTTTTTGACTTAATCTTTATCAGACACTTTAAACATTTAGATAGAGTTCCTTCCGTGATCTTGTCTTAAAGTTTTTGACTTCATCTTTATCGGACACTTTAAACATTTGTTTAGACATCATTTGTTTGAAGAAACTGAGAGAGAGAGAGAGAGAGAGAGAGAGAGAGAGAGAGAGGAGGGTTCATTTCACTTGTAACTCACTAATATGAGACATTGTTTTTAATTCAGTTTCCATATATAAATTACCCTCTTATCGTTAAAGTAATGCACATTGTGATAGAATCCAACAAAGCAGTTTCAGTCAGAGTCCACGTGCTTCACCTGTCAATCAAATCAGCCCGCGAGCTGCACCACGTGCTCCTTCCATTATAAAGTTTTTCAAGTCCGAAGAAAATAGAAATATGTTTAAGAATAAAGTATTTACAGTGTTTTTAATGTATAATATGATTCTTACACACTGAGTGTGTGAAAGTTGACTTGCATACTACGTTCTTTAAACAGAAAAGAAAACTACACGTGTAACACCTCTCTCTCTCTTTCTGTCTCTCTCTCTCTCTCCCTCTCTCTCTCTCTCTCTGAGTGTATATGTGTGTGCAAACAATAATGTGAAACATGAACAGATCCAATTTATTTTCAACATCTTTCAAGTCCAGTCCAATCATTCCCATTTCCATTTCTTTTTCATTCAATGATATTTTTTAATTGAGGTTGCTTATCAAACTTGCTGACAGTCGAGGACCCCCTCCCCCTTTTCCCTTACCTTCTTCGAGTTCATTGCTCATGCATTTAAAGTTAAAAATTGTGATCAGAAAGGTTATGAAAGCTTTAATTTAGAATCTTTTTTTGTTTCCTGCTTTTTGGTGAATAACAAATTAAAGCCGTAGGGTTCTTGTATTTAACTGACTCACTACACCTTGGAATAGTTTCTCAAATCAACAGAAAATTACTTGATTATAAAAGATACAATGTAGCATAATGCATCAGAAGTATATACATGTAAGTCATATAGGCGAAAATATATACAATTTTGTATTTTAACACCTATAATTCAAAAGGTCAATAAAATAGGCCGCATGCAGATTTACACTCTTCTGATTTGCGGTTCACAAGCCCGAAATTCATGTACAGATACCGGTATGTTTTTACAACACAGATTAACAGCAAATCGACAATTTCTCGCGTAAATATGCATGGCGTTGCGTTTAAAAGTTTGACGTCTTGCTACAAACGGAACAGTTTTCAGCATAAATTTCATGATGTAAATGTTTAAGTCACACATATAAGTTATATACCATTGGATTTGATAAATTCAAGGCTTTTTAAAATGTTTTGTGTTGTGCATATTTGAAATACGGCATATTTCGGCCAATAACTCCCTTGTTCTTTTCAAAAAGTAAACCCAGAGTAAACCCCAAGTAAACCCCAAAAGTAAACCCGGGGTTTAGTTGGGGTTTACTCTGGTGTTAGGTTGGGTCTGATCGGTACTGTGTGTGTGTATATATATGTGTGTGTGTGTGTGTGTGTGTGTGTGTGTGTGTGTGTGTGTGTGTGTGAGTGTGTGTGTGTGTGTGTGTGTGTGTGTGTGTGTGTGTGTGTGTGTGTGTGTGTGTAATGTGATTATCATTATCAAAAATTTAATATAATTAGCTTTGTCATCGTATTGTTCATTTTTGAAAGAAATCAGTCAATTCACATAACATTCCAAAGAGAATTTTAATTAATTGTCCTCTTTGGGTTATATTGTGTTTTAAAGATGTGCAGTACAACGGTAGACTCTAATATACGCTAATTTTAATTGACCGAAAAAAAACGATCAACTTTCAATATAACTATAGCATTATGATATATTAGTTATCTTAATTGCACATAGTCTTTTATCTTGTCAGTGTAACCTTACTTACCATTATATTAATTTTGCTTTTGTTTACGAAACAAACTTTTGCAGATTAAACCTACTCTGAATCTTATTTGTTTAATCTTACAGCAGCCATTTACATGTACATGAAGTAATTGTCTGAAAGCAGTTATGATAAAAATATTGATATGTAATATTTTTATATATTTTTTTGTTGAATCGCCCGATTGATGCTGTAATCAATGTTGCTGCTCGTGCAAACAATGCAACAAAAGGGTGAAAAAGAAAAAACCAAAAAAAATTGTTTATACAAACAACGACAGTGATTTTTCCGCGGACAGAGCCCACGAAAGTTCCGAGGACACAAGCAAAGAAGGATTCCAGGAAACACGCAACGAAGGTTCGGAGGACACAAGCAACGAACGTTTCGAGGACACAAGCAACAAAGGTTCCGACACAAATGAAGAAAATAAAGAAAGAAAGCATTGGAGGGGATAGATCTATGAAATGGGAAAATATCAATTGCAAAAAATAATTTTAAAAAATAAGACTGTCAGAAAAGAATTGTTGTATAAGGTAACTATGTATTTGTAACATTTTGGTATATTCATTTTATTAATAACATATAACAGAGCTTGCAGCTGATAGTTTACTATATCTTTTAATTTATACAATGTAATTATGTGTAACGTGTAACCTAAAGCATGGAAAAGGAACGCATTGTATTTGCAATCTTTCTTTAAACTTTTGTCCAACGAAAGGAACTGAATAGGTTTTGATTATCAATAATATCAATAACAAAAAGAATACAAATATATTAAATCTAATGTAGCACTGCAGAAACTAGTTCGTTTTGGGATATAAAACTAAATAACATGATACTGACTAGGAAATCTTTCCATCTTTGTGTGTAATTTGCAGTGTTTTGCCAAACCAATCTATTGTAAATGACGTATCTGCATTGTTTACGAGTCATGTTTGAATATGATGGCGATGGTTTTTGAGAATGTTGTATGCTGTAACCTTTACTATGAATTCCTTTTTTAATTCCCCCCCCCCCCCCCAAAGAAAAAAAATTAATGATCCGTTTAAGATGCTGTGTTTTTTATTTGTTTCATTCTGAAAAATCTCGTGGTAGGATTAAAGCATACGCAGTCATTGCAATTTCATACTCAACACGTTTCAACAAAATCAAAAGCTCTGAATACATGTATCAGGTTCTCTTGCAAGTTGAAAACAGTTCTGAAAACTATAAATATTACGTGATTATCAAATTTCTTTCTCATGTTTGAAAAAGCATTCTTTCACTATATTTTGTCACTTTCCATTGTAATATTACATCAGTTTTAACAAACAGGTTCATCCTCGGTCCCCTAGTGTTCTTTTTTCAAAACAGTCTTTTATCTGAAATTCTTATTTGGGACAGTGATGAAAATTATATAAATATTTGACCTAAAAAATAAAATTTACAAAAGAGACACAACGCACTATGCACCACTCTCTGGGTTTAAAACCCTAGAGTCAAAACCCCATACTCCAGGGGACATGAAATTTACAATTTTAGTAGAGGACTTCCTGGTTAACATAATTATGAAGTCAGTTTTTCTTACAGATGTGTGAGAGTAGAGAAGATTTTTAAACAGTATATGTATGAACACTATATAGCCATATTTCCCTCCCCCTTACGGCCTGAACCCCTAACCCGGGGGCCATGAATTTCAAAATAGAGGTAGAGAAGTTCGTGGACATTATCACCATGCATTCAGTTTTTTCCCACATGTGGGGGAGTAAAGACGAAGATTTTCTAAGATTAAATACATTTTCACTATATGGCTATATTGGCCCCGCCCTAGGGCCTAACCCCTGACCCAGGGGTCATGAATTTCACAATTTAGGTAAAGAACTTCATGCCATTGGATATTATAACCATGCATTTAGTTTTTCTTAAATATATATGGCAATAGAGAAGATTTTCTAAGAGTTAATGCATGTTTACTATTTGGCCATATTGGCCCCACCCTAGAGCCTAAACCCCTGACCCAGGGGCCATGAATTTCACAATTTTGGTAGAGGGCTTCAAGGACATCATATCCATGCATTCAGTTTTTTCCTCATATGTATGGGAGTAGAGAAGAAGATTTTTGAGAATTTGGCTTATTTTGCGGCGCCCCGGCGGTGGTAGAGCCAAAAATTTCACATTTTAGATTTCTCTTACCATAGAGATGCTTCACACCAAAAATGGTAGTAATTGGCCTTGTAGTTTTTAAGAACAAGTTAAAAATGTAAAATTGTTAACGCACGACGGACGACGACGGACGAAAACAGATAACAATAGGTCACCTGGGTTTACTCAGGTGAACTAAAAAGTTATAACTTTATGGTTTTGTGTATTATAAACTTTCTCAAATTTTTGTTTTTGATATATTGGTTGATGGCGATCAAAGGTTTGTCGAAGAACTCCAAGTTAACCTTAATTATTTATCAACAATATTTTTTTCGTATTTGAATTCAACTTATAAAACAAGAAAATACAAGTACAAAGATAGTAGAACAAACATCGACTGTTCCTTGTAAAAACCACGAGGACTATTGTTCATGTAGTTCTGTTAGTATTGGGAGTTTAAGCCTTGATGTCTGCTAAATGTTTATCAATTCGGGATGTTCTACGTGAGGTCGAAATGCAAGAGATGGTAACCTTGAAACGTCCTAAAAAAACGCAATGTAGACTTTGACCCTGTTGTTGAATCCCACCCCCTTGAAGATGTAAGTCGTCGTCAAAATAGATCCAGAGACGATCATTACGGTGATGACGATGTCACCGACAAAAGGTAATGATAACAAAAAGAGCCTCAAATCGCATTAGCACGGAAATAGATGCTGTAATCAATGTTGCTGTTCGTGTAAATGATGCAACAACGAGACCAGAGAAGAAAATAGCAATGCAAATTCGGATGCAAGCAACGACAGTGTAGATTCCGATGACACAAGCATTTAAGGTTCCGAGGACACAAGGAACAACACAAATGAAGAAAATGAAGAAAGTATTGTAACAAAGAGTAGTGGTATCGAGCGTGGAAGAATCAAACTCATCACAATAAGGGACAACGAGGGACAAATCTCAGAGTTTTTTTTCGATTTTAATGAATGAGTATATCCAGAGTGACTAAAGTCCCACTAAAAACGGCATATTAATTCTTCTTGACCTTTCCCTTTAAAATGATATTTAATTTAATATAGGTAATGGGATTACTTTTGAAAAAAATTCCAATGAAATGTCAAGAAAATGTTTAATTATCTATATATTCTCTTATAATCATTAACTACGGGAGAAAGGAAATATCAAATCAGTTATAACGTCATAGTGGATCTAGCACCTAAAATACACTCTGAAATCTTTTACTAGACCTTGACTTCAATGGCTACTGGAGATTGATCAAGTGTCTATACATTTGTAATTGAAATATACAAAGGGCGGGCTTACTGGCGGTAAGAAAAACGGCGGTGTGCTGCACATTTCATTGCGTATAGCAGACCCCAAGACCTGACCCTTAGTAAACCCATAGCAGACCCCGAGCGGACCCAGGGCAGACGCACATTTTTGAAAAAGCAGACCCCGACCAGGCCCCAAGTATACACAAAGCAGACCTAGGGTTAGCCTTTAGGGTCTGCTTTGGGGTCTGCTTTGGTGTTAGGTTGTGTCTGGTCGGTACTGTATGTGCGCTTGGCGTGATCAGAAGCTATAAAAAAAAACCAAAAGTACTGCAAATGAACAATAAAGTATAATAAGTAACTGCTCAGTTACTTGAAACGAATAATTTAAACCTAACGTTAAGGTTTAATTAGGTTATATACATATTTTATTAAGAACAAATATTGGTGTTCATGCTAATTGCAAACCAAAATATGAATCCTTAAATATTGGATCCTGGATATTACCTAGCCAACTGAACAGCATTCCCATAATAACTTATATATGAGCTTCACTTTTTTCACCAGGTTAGCTATGCCTGTTAATGGTTATGCAAACCTAATTCTTTTTACTGGTCAATATTTCTTATTAGGTTTGTTACTGAATACTGAAATATCTTATTAGGTTTGTTACTGAATACTGAAATATATCGGGTTGTTCGGTCTCATAGACGGCTTCGCCTAACCGTCTATGAGACTGATCAACCGGATATATTTCTGTAGTAAGTCACTAACAAAAATTAACCCTAATAAGTGTTTTGTTTTCCCGAGCACTGAGTCTCAGGTGACACAAGAAGCAATGACCTTCAAAAATCCAGATATAAAAGTAGCTTACGTTACATCTCGTCTAATTCAATACAGTCCATCTCTTCCAAATTGCATTCTCACCTTTCAAAAAATCCTTGAAAATCTTTGTTGCACCCTTGTACTTTTATAATCTTTTGTTGATGTTTAATTGGAAACGTTTTCTCCCTTTCCTCAACAGAGGTTTGAAAAAATATCGACGCTGCTATTTAATCTGCTCCAGACAAAACAGTTGACGTCAATTCAAAGGGCAACTACATAGAAAGTATACTCTAACTTAGTTTCAAAGGGCAACTACTCCAGATAATTTGAGAAATTAAGGAACGTGGTTTTTGTATCAAATGTTATGAAATGTCGGGATATGTGGGCGAAGCGTCGGTCATATTGACGAATATTAATTCTTACCAGACGGACATAGATATATATCGGGCAGTCACCTGTCATGTTTATACCGATGAAAGTGTGACATTTCAGTCCGAGGGAAAACAACAGGTTTTTCCCGGAGCCCAATCTTGATCAAATATGAAGGTTTATATAAAAGACCCTGGATTTAAGCCCACCAAATAAAATAGTGTTCCCATTTAATTATATTATGTGAAATTCGCTATTATCTTCGGCTATCAATGTTAATGGTCGTAAAAACTCAATTGCTTTATTAGGTCAACTGGTCATTCCTGGGCCCAATCCTGACCAAATATGAATGCCTTTAATTTGGAATCATGGATGTTTACCAGCCAACTGAACTGTATTACGATTACAATTGTATTATATGAAATTTGTGATTTTCACCAGGCTAGCTACGCCTGTTAATTGTCATGTAAATCCAATTCCTTTTAGGGATCAACTGATCATTCCGGGGGCCCTATCTGGGTTAAAAATGTTGAATGTAATTTTAATAATCAACGGACCACAAAATAGTATTCACTATTCGAATAGTTAATAATAAATAGCAAGTGCATGTAGTACTCCAACTGTTTTTCTTTTAGAGAAAAATGTTGAATGATTAAAACTGTTATTTAGAGTTTTCAATGATATAAGCCATCTCTCTCTTACCTTCGCCATCCCGTCTTTCAGTTTAGTTAGATCGCTCATTTAGAATAGATTGTTTACTCGATCAAGTATTTCTTGTTTGATGCATTATTCACCCCAATTATCTATACAAATTCTTTCATCGGAACACATTAATGTGCAATAACTTTTTTGAAATTAAATTCTAATGACTGCTGACATAATTATGCATTTAGTTTTCATATCCAATTAATTTCTAAAATAACGAAAAAAAAACCTTTTCATAGGCATTTGGAAGCATCAAACGACAGATGGTTTTTAACAAACTTCTCACGCCTTGTTTTCTTACAGATGTTATCTAACTTGATTTTTTCGTCATAAAAATAATAAGTTCAAATGTATGTTCTTAAAGGGTAATTTCATGACGAGTTAAAAACCAATTTAAAACAAATTTCTGACATCATCATGAATGGTCATTTAGCAACAACAAATCAAGAACAAAAACAACACAGACATACTTTCACTAAGAGTCTACTAATTTCATTACACTTAAAACTGCAAATTGCCATTTTTTCGTGTAATTACGTGGAAAACGATTTATCATGTAATGTTGATCGATTATAATGTTAAATAGATAATTGATTTTTTAAGATTTCCAAAATCATTTCTTTTTTTGGTATTTTTTGGATGCAATGCGTCTGTATCTTTTGTCTTATTCATGCAAGGTTTGTTATGATCACAACGCCAAAATCATAAAAAAAACGTAGATGGGTACTGACTGTTAAGTCAATCGTAAGGATAATTTTCTTTGATTTTAACTTTTACAGTTCATGTGGCTTAAAACAGAATATATAAAAACATATTTGACCAACTTAATAATAAGGCTTTCATTTAAAAAAGTTGCTGTATATTCCGTTTCCTATATATCAAAGAAATGCAACCAGGCCAAACAAAAATTTTATATAAAAAATTAATTTAGTTTCTTTCATAATATTACATCATTTATATGGCAAATTTTTATTTTATATCTATAAAATAATATTATATTTAAAATTATATCATAATATATATCATATACCTAGTAGTGTATCAGCCCTGATACACGTGTTTTGGACTAAGTGAGACAGCAACTAAAAGCTAGGGCTGTATCGCCCTCGGGGCTGAGATTTCTCTGTCTCTTCCCGTCGTCAAGGGGGTGTATTGCCCTCAAATTTAAAATCGCTAATTCCCAAATATATCTGCTTTAATTTAAGACTAGTTTGTGAAATAACGATAGAATATCAAATAAATAATACAAAGCATCACCTTACACGTCTAAATATTTTTATTTATTGCTGAAAATTGAAAAATAAAAATTCAAAAATAGCGCCAAAGCGTGATATGTATCTAAGTAAGGGGAGGTAACCTACACGACGGTTGTGTATTTAGAACAATAGCACGCTTTATTTAATATCAATCAACATTTAAATTAGGGAGGATATAGAGAAGGATAGAACGAAACTTAATCTTAGAAGACCAGAGTTTATATTGTAAAAATTAAGTGGTTAAAGTAATGGACGCGCTTATAAACGCTCTCAAACGGTAGAGTCTATAACAGTATGGATTTTTATGAATGGAATCTGACAGGAAACTTACGAAATCCCAGTGAAAGAATTTGACTCATTACGAAGTTGCGTAGGATGGAAGTTTCTGTCTCGATAATTTTGAGTTCTAGAATATAGTGCTTCATCTCAGACGACAGACTCCCTTCTACTGTATTTCAAACGACGATTGTTTGTCAACAAAGTCCGACAACTCTGACAGTTCTTAACACATATAAAAAGGAATAAAAACGAACGAGTTCTGTAAATCCGAAAAAATTTATAGCTTCTTCATGATCTTGATAAATAATAATTCCTTATTTGGAATTTGAATTTGAATAAAAGTCTTTGATTTTAGATATATGATATAAACAACATCACACTGTTGTTTTGATCTCGTCCCTGGTATCAGCCCTCGGATGGTATCGGCCCGCGCCCTTCGGGCTTGGGCCGATACCAACCGCTCGGGCTGATACCAGGACCGAGATCAAAACAACAGTGTGATATTCTATATATATCGGTATTCTGCTATTCGGCGTATGCTTTTAACCTTTCGTACTGCCAATACAAGGAGAAAATGCTAATTTACACTATGTGAATAAAAAAGATGGAAATAAAAAATCAAAAGGATTTTTATAACTTTTGAGTGGTTTTGTGTATTTGTTTTTATTAATGAGCGCCTTAAAAAATGATTGATTTATAATTTTGTTTCTTTTTTGCAATGAAAACATTCACCAGAGATATATTTAGTGTAAGTGTAAGAAGATTCATGTTGATTGCGTTTAAAATGATAGAATTACATCAAACAACAGATTCCACCAAAAATAGATTGATTGATAATTTTTGGGGTTTTTTTTTTAGTTTTTCGGTGTTTTGTTTTTTTTTTTTTTT
>WFKH01002636.1:37590249-37611909 GCA_016163765.1 Magallana hongkongensis
GGGGGGGGTTTGAGGAGGGGGGTTGGTAATAAAAGCAATTTTATTATCTTTTACTTTTGTCATACTTTCAAGCAGTCTGGATTCATTCTGAAGTCAAGTTAATATGTAGTTTACGTGAACATATTTCTCCTTGTTGTTTGCCGAGTCATTTACCACAATCATCAACGCAAGTCCTTTTATCAGGACTTACTTATTATGGTAATTACTTCTCTATATCAAATTATGATTCGATGACTGATTTCAAGATTCACGTATTTAGTTCTCATATCCGATTTGTAACATAACGTAAACATCTTTCTTACAAGAATTTCGCAGTATTAACCCACAGTTTTCTTTTTGCAAACATTATTGTCTGATTTTCTTCTTACAGATAACATCTATCCTTGATATTAACATATCAAAAAATGTAAAGCAAATGTGCGCTATTTAAAGGGAATTGCATGGATGTTTAGAACTTCAAACAAATTTATGATATTAACACGAAAAGTCATTAAATAACAAAAATCCTAAACAAAATACAATTATATATATCTACACAAATGGTGAACTTGTAAGTACAATTTCACATTTTAACATTTACTTAGGTTCATTAATTAGATAAATAGACCCCATTTACGGTAACTTCGGTACTACTCTCTTTTGCAGGTCAAATTGATACACTTTGCCGAAGTTTAGATAGGTAGACAAAAATTGACGTAGACTAAACAATAGACATTACTTCATATTTCACTAAACTTCATCAACGTTTCGTTTTTTTTCCCTATTATGACATTTTCCCGATTTTGACATATATCTCGATCATGACATGCCCAATTGTGACAATGAGCACACTGCGGGTGCGACCGGTCAACAGGGGATGCTTACTCCTCCTATGCACTTGATCTCACCTCTATCTTTTTAGAGGTCCATGTTGCTTTGCTTTATTGTCTTTTTTCATGCAAAAGGGCAGTACCACAGTAACCGTGAAGGGGTCCATTCAGGTGTCTGAAATGCGTGTGTCACATGATGAAATGTATCTAGTATGTAATACATACTATGTATTTACCGCTGCAAATAACTGAATGCAAATCACTTTAGATTCATGTAGGTAGAGATGTATCGATTGTTATTTAACTTTTTTTTTATTTTTAAACCTGGACAAATAAAAATATTTTCCCACAAAATTCGGGACGGTGTTTCAAGATATTAGAATAACATTTTAAAAACCATGTATAGGAATTTAATTTCAAAGTTCTCTACCTGACAACGGCTGTCTCAGGTTGGACAGGTTTTAATTTTTTTTTATTAAGAGTGAGATTATATCAATCAGCAATTTAAATTTCTATATTCATTAAAATTTAATAAAATAACATGTTATATTATCCCAATTAAATACACTGTGTTTCTAGCTCTTTTGAACTTTCATGTGCAAATATTTATGTACAAGTACTTGACCTGAAACATATCTTAAAATTTATGTAAAAATACGCTAAATAAACATCATATTTCATTTAAATAACGTTTACCGTAAAACAATTCTCGCGCTAGTTGCTCATTGTGAAAATTTATCATTATAATTCTTTTGATTTTAATTTCAAAAGCTTTTCTGGCGTTATCTGACTTGCTACGTTAAATTTAAAGTCCGATAACTCTATCTTGCTTACCAATGTCTGCATCGCTGGCAATTGGAGTTTTCTTCGGTATAATGAAATACCTATTTATTGACTATTCAGGCATTGACTCCTCGGGAAATAGATGCTGTCTCGGGAGACAATAAACTTGCTATTTTCCTCATAGCCAGTAAATAGGTATATACTATTTTTACACGCTTTAGTGTCTTAATATTTTCTAATATCTAATTTTGATGAAATTTCACAGTGTTACTTACTGTGATTTTTAAATTGAATGTATTGATTTCATTTCTTTACGACATGATAATTATTTCTTAAATCAACATAAACATATCTCTGAGAACAAAATCCGTCTAATTTCCCACGTCTTTTGAATCAATACAGAACCTTACAAATATACACAATGCATAATAAAAACGAAAACAATTTCTTACTTCATGTTATAGTACGACTTATTCCTGAACATCCATCGAATTATTTACATTAGCACACATTTAAAACTGGTCAGCAATGATGTTTACAACATTTCTTTTATGCGATTTACTCGTTCCTTTTTCGACATAAATAGTGAAACCTAATGTGACTTACTTGAATAAACACTATCATAATGTATTGATAAATAGCGTTTTGTTCTGTTTTTGGTTTTGGTTTTGGGGGGGGTTTTTTTGGTTTTTTTGTTTTTGTTTTTTTGTTATTTGTTTTTTACTCACTTTTTTGAATAGAAACATTTCTATTAGAATAAAATAGATAAATTCTATCAAACTCATCCACTTCACTTTATTTTGCATCATTTCCAATTGAAACAATCCTAGTGTTCACCCATAATGATTTTTGTCACATATCCATGGGAACAATAAACACATTTTTGTGGCGTTACTTGATTCTGCGAAAGCTTGTCCAGAAGTAAAACTTGGGGTAATCCCTGTATAACATAAAAAAACCAAATCTACCTTTATAATATTAAATATTATGCAACGTCAATTTAGACTTAATGTATCTTAGTTAATGTATGCTTAATTACATCTCTAGATAATCGCCAGTCATATATTTTACAGAAAATGTTATTAAGAACAATTCATAAGAGCTACAGGTGTTAATTTTTTTTTTTACAACAAACGTTTTTCGGCGAGTTTATTGCATTAAAAGACCTTTTTTTTCAATCTTGGACCAGTGTTAATGCATTCCTTAATATCCAACTCTCATTAAAAGTATTTCTTACTGATAAAAGAAGGATACAATACAAAAATTAAAAAAAAGGATTTAGAACACCTACCTTTTGAGGCAAGCATCCTATCCTGGTTTCTAAGTATACTGTAAAATTGATTTGGGTTTACTCGGAAATTGTTACAAGTTGGAAAATTGGATGGTAATGGCGCCATTTCATGAACCTCCCCTTCCTGCATAACTAAGTTCATTCCTTCAAACTGATGATGTGCCAAATGGCAGTGCATGAACCAGTATCCTGAAATTCAACATTTAGGCAAATCATTTTTTCCTCTTATTTTTAATGATATCTAAAAAATCGAAATAACACATAATTTGCTACGCATGCAACGAGCTTCCTTTTACACTACTACTTTGATATAAGTTCAACAATGATAATGTTCTGTGTTATTATCTTGAAAATTCAAACAAATTTTGTTTGATATGATGTCTCAAGATATTTACAACATTAGGCTACAAAAACTATGTCATTTTTTTAGATAAAACTTATGAAGTATTGAGTTTAGATATAATTTTCAGAAATTTATCTTTAAAAGATTTGCCACCTTTACCGTACCTATCGAATAAAAACAGTGTCATCTCATTGAACCTCCAGTTTGTGTACTTTTTTAAATAAACACGAACTCCATAGAATAAATACTAATTAGATAAATAAGAAAGAATTTATAAGAAATATTTTGTAAATCTGTATACCAGGATTATCCGCCATAAATCGGATGATGACATATCCATTAGCCGGAACATTGACTTTCCGGAATTTATTGGATGAAGTTCAATTTTTTTGAAAGTTTAAAATTTATTATAATCGTGTTAAAATAACCTCAGAGTAATTTTTAAACATGATATCTAAATTGCGCTTGCAATTCTGCGTCTGATTTCTCGAATTGATTGGATGTAATTTAATTTTTTTTTTTTAATTTTAATTTTTTTTAAATCGTGTTAAAATGACCTTAGGCTGATTTTAAAACATGATTTTTGAAATGTGTCAAGTGACATCTTGTTCAAAATCATTGGATGAGTTATAGTGTTTTCAAAATTTCAAACTCATTTATATCGAGTTAACATGACATCAAACAGATTTAAATCTCAGGCAATAATCTCATCTCATTGCATCTGGTGAAAAATTGAACGGAAGACCCACTCGTTGCTCGCAACGAGATCGCATCTAGTTTTATTTATTTATTTTTTTTTTTAGCTTTTTAAAAGTGCAACTTCAAATGACAATAATGTTGATATTGGAGCAAAATATTTCGATTATTACATTTTAATTACCTTTGTAAACTGTTTATGAAAAGAAAAAAATAATAAACTGTTTGCATTGTAAACTATAAACTAAAAATTATATATTAGTTTCAAATTCTTATCATAAAAACAAACAATTGAATTTAATTTCAAGTTGATGGATTGGACGTACAACAACGCTTTCCAATAAAGTTACTTTTTGTGATACATTAAAATAAAAGCTTGCCACAGATACTGTTCCATGTCAGCATGATGGTTTGACAACAATTCTTACCGTAGGAGAAAATGACCATTTCTATAACATTTCCCAAATCAAATTTCAACGTGTGAGTACAGCGACAGTCAGTGTCTGTACAGGTATCAGGACCACATGGTGTTGTGGCGCCGGGACCAGGATACGTCTTTAGTGAAAAATAACAAAATAAGAATATGGTCAATAATAAGTAATCAAGTGTTTTTTTTAACCTGTATTTAAAGAAAATTTGTAAATCTTTGTATCAGAGGGACCAACGTTTCTTCTCATATTGGTATTAGTTCTATAGGTAAAGAAAATGATGTTTCGGTATTCTTTAATAATTCAACTTGCTATTGATTCTATTGTCCTTTAAAAAATGCATTAACTTAATATGCCGTGTAAATAAAAATATTTTTAAAACAAATTGGGTTTTTTCTTCTTAAGTGTTTCTTTTATTTCCTAATATTATTGAAAATAAAAAAGGAAACACATCAAATGCAGATCACTAAGATAAATGTATAACACATTAAACAATGAGGGAAAAAAATACGTTCAAACACATGGTGAATCCAGATTAATTGTTGAACACCAATGCTAACTAATGAGGGTTTTTTAAAATTTCAAACACTTCATGTTTCCTGTTTCTATAGAGTGAATTTAACATGTAAAACAAAATGGTTTCATGCTTTTTTGTATTGTATAGTCTAACGGTGTATCGGCAACCTGTTAAGCAACAAATATTGGGAACATATTTCCGCTAGGTGCAGTTGATATGTGATTTGCTTGGTTCATCATTTGTCAAGCCGTACAAAAAAGGTTTTAAACTTTGTTGATTGCATTTTTTCATTATTTAAAACTCATTAATTGTATAAATATGCAGAGGAAGTGGTATGGAAAAACAATTAGTAATAATTTAGGCTGCCTCGAACGTTTTGTTCCAATAAAAATGCAATGTCTTTGATATATCCTGACAGCCGTTGTTTATTAACAATAAATTTCATTAGTTAAGGATATTTTCAGATAATAATATTCAATGTTTCGGATAATCTGTCAGTGAAATGAAATCGTAGGTTTTGTATGCTTAACATTATCCACATTACATTATCCACAGGAATCCGTAAATATAGATAAATGAAAATAGACATTTAACAAACAAAGACCAAAAGAAAGATAGAAGAAATAAAGTTATTTTTTTCTCCAAAAATAAGACTTTTCTATATGTGAAGATATACAAACCTGAAGTGCAGAAGTTGGTTTGACAAACCGGTGACCGTTAATATTGGAACTTCCTCCTAGATTGAAAATTTAGTTCATGTATGAAATGCGTAGTTCAAAGCAGAAGACGGTAGTTTTTTTCTTTAAGTATGGAGAATATGTATCTGTGAAAAGTATGATGAGTAAATCTAAGAATAACTTAAGTTTACATTATGATCACGGCCCTATGATATGATAACATATACTTTTTTATATGTTATTGTCATTAAACAAGATATACAAGACGAATGAATTCATGCACTGTTTACACGAGTAATTAGGAATGCACTTATAAAACCCAAAGTAATTCTACTGCAAGCAGAGAACATTTCTTGATTCCGATTATTGATAATCGATATGAACAACGATGAATGTAAATGGTGTTAAAGGGACATGGTCACGATTTTGGTCAAATTCTATTTTTCTGTTTTTATAATTTACAATGCTTTAGGAATGCATTTCAAATGATAAAATGAAATTTGAGAGTCAGTCGTAGAGTTATAAGCAAGATACAGACCTCACAATTCTTTGTCATGTAAACAAGGCTCGTGCTCTGTTTTTGTTTACATAGGTTCAATATACCTGTAAAAAATCTTTTTCAAGCTGATTTGTCTATCTTCGTATTCATTTTAAGCATAAATATACAGTTTCTAACGTTTAATACATTTATTTTAGCTTTGTTTACATAGCAAATAATTGTAAGCTCTGTAACTCGCTTATAACTAAACGAATGATACTCAAATTTTGGTTGCCTATTAAAAATGCCTTACTGAAGCACTGAAGCACTGTAAACTTTAAAATCGGGAAAAAAAAAATTGAACAAAATCGCGACAATGCCCCTTTAAGCTAACTCATAATTTCTTTGTCACTAATTGGTATTTCAAAGACTTCAACATTTTCATATCTTTCACTTCTATAAATGTAAAGCTTTCCTTTCTTGATTTTAAAAAAACTCCTAAAATGAATTAGAGTTCGCAAAGTGACACAGCCTATCATTAACAGAGTCATTTCTGTCAAACCATTTTCATTACCTATTTCGAATGATAGAGCTCATAGAAAAATTTCGGTTTGATAAATTAAGAATCAAACATTAGCCAACTTAGCTAATTTAAAACTTTCAAATTTTTCATATATGATAAAGCTTTTTATTCCATTTATCAAATCTAAAAAACTGATATAAAAATGTAACAGCCAGGGGGAGTTCAAGTTTAGTTTAGAATTATCACTAGTAAAAACAAATTTTCTAAAAAAAAAAAAAAAAAAAAAAAAAAACTATTTCCCAAAATTTTTTTTCATTTTTTTTTCTTTTACTTTTACAGTTCAACAACTCGGCGTGATACTAGTCAATCTGTTCTTTCAAGAAAGATATTAAAAAATCATTTAAAAAAGGTCTTAAGACAAAATAACCGCGCCAAACTAAAAATAACATATTTTGAGAAAGAGAACAGCAAGACCGTGTTTTATATGTATTACCATCGATATTAAAGTTTAGAAAGAACAGCTGCTTTTGTCTCCCAGGTTTTACAATAGGGACGGGATTTTTCCTTATGGCCCACCGTGTGGATTGAAGTCTTGTTAGCGGTATACTGACAATGTTTATGCCGGCAGCATAAAGGCTGAAAGAAAAACACTGCGTCTTGTTAATTGTACATCATATCACAGGATGAAACTGTGCCATTCAGTCAACTGAATGTTAACTGAAAGGTCTGGAAAGGTGACTGAATGGCAGAGATATGCCATTCAGTCACCTTTCAGTTACCTTTCAGTAACCTTTCATTTTATCTTCATTAATCATCTTCATTAAAAGAATAAGAATATAATTGTTTGAAATACAGCAAAACCATATTCAGATTACTTTAACAGTACAGTTATAAATGGGCATGACTGAATTGTCATTGCTACACCATTTTATTTAAACGAAAGATTTTATGTGTCAACAAAATTATGAGACAAAGTCGCATTTTAGTTTAGGTATCCGTCTCTTAAAGCTGAACACCGCTCGTAAATAGGCATTGTCCTCCATATTTCTCTTTCATCACCATTATCCCTACAACCCCTATATAAGCCGTAGACCTCTTAACAGTTTAAAGTATTTCGCTGTAGAGGTCTCACATGTGTGGCCGTACGTATTGCCTCGCCGTTTTACTCGGTTGCGATGAAATTATCAAGTTTTACGCACTTTTTTCAAGCCAGAAGAATGCTAACATCAAATAAACTGGACAATGCATTATTTACAAACAGAATATGCACATAAAATAAGAACTAAATGCATAAAATCCAAAGACCACGAAAGGAATACTACACGTCAACCACAGGTGTGCAATCGAGTGTAACGAAATCGAAGGGTTTATATACCAGGGGTTCGTTTCATAAAGAGGGGTAAGTTTTGGGCTTAACTTTAGTCTAGTCCGAGGACTTACACCGAAACATGGTCGGGCGTATTTTGCATTTCATAAAGCGGCGTAACTAGAGGCGTAAACATTAGGCTATAGCTATGGCATTAGTCCTTGACAACGCAGCACTGCACAAGTGCACATGCATAAAACTGTTTCTATTACGCCGTTATGTGCAGGCGTATGTAGCATGTGAAAATATGATAAAAAGAGGAACAAGCAATTGAAGTAATTTTACTTAAAACATTTAAGATTTGATAAATTCTTGTTTCAGTATGTACAAAGACGCATACATTACTACTATACCAAGGTTAAATTTCTTGAATAATATTCATTTTCCTTCAACAGTTTAGCGAACAATAAGTACATAATATCAAAATTTACGTATACAAACAAATAAAACATTTAACGTAATAAATAAAGGTTATTCTATAAATGATTTTCAGGAATATCAACGCAAGGAGTATTATTTAGTGTCAAACACACATGTAAATCTTATATGCAGTATCCGTATAATCATGTATAATGTTTTTATAATGTTATTGACCTGAATTGTGTTTATTTATACATAGACTGCTAGAAAATGCAGCATGGTAAAATCATTTTTTTTTCTTTTAGGGTGTGTCCTTACTCGGCATTATTTTGAATAAAGTACATGTGTAATGTGTGCAATAGAATTATCAATATATCATTTTATGTATTTAGGAAGTCCGAAAAATATGTGTTAACTTATTACTTAGATCTTATTGAAAATTTTGAATTTACTGGGTGGTTGTAAATTTACCAGTTGTCATATTGTAAATTTTGTGTTTACATCCACCCAGTTTATTCATATACTCATAATTAACAATATGACAATTTTCTGACCTTTGTCGCTCTTTGTCATTGTGCATTTTAATTGAAAAGAATTTTAAGGGTTCTAAACAAAATTAAAGAATTTTATTTTTGTTTTTAATTACTTTGCGATGGTCTGCAATTTAGCGCTACATTATATATTATTATACATGTATTATAATAAGTTACACTTTCAAGGGACAATTCTGTATCCAGTATCAAAAAATTAAAAAGTGTATCTATCAAATCAGTTCGAATTGCGAATTTGTCTAACCTCTAATGTGTCATCATTATTGTAGTTAACAATATTGTATTGATAATATATATTGACTTTAAAAAGAGAATCACAAATTATGTTTATGACTGTGCGTCAGTATCAGTGAGTTTAATTGGCTTCAATTTTCAGTTACATTTTCATTCAATATTAATGCACCTACAGGTACATACATCGTAGCTTATAAAAATATGCCGTTCATATATAAATTACAAAAATTTCAAATATTTGCTATTTTCTCAGGAAGCATTTGTTTTAATGAATGATTTTTTAAAGGTTAAGTTATTACTAAATGTGGTGTAAACTTGTTCTAAATTCTAAATCTAAAAAATGGTTTAGAAAAATATTATGTAAGTTTATAAAATGCACACATATAAATCTATTATGAAGGTCTTTGATTACATGTAACATGCTTTGTAAAAGATATGTAGGAAAGTTAAAAAAAAAAAAAAAAGAAAAAGAAAAAAGAAAGGCACCTTGGTTTCTTTATATATATTATTAAAAGTAGATGTATTTCTCACCTTAGATAATATGATATCTGTCTGTCTCTCTCCCTCTCTCTCTCTCTCTCTCTCTCTCTCTCTCTCTCTCTCTCTCTCTCGCGCACACTAATTCGGGAGGACCCCCCCCCCCCCCCCCGTGGCAATCAAATTCCAGAACTTAAAGTTTAAATCGTTCTTTCTCAGTATCTAAGTATGGCAATAACTTAAATCGCATTAGTGATAAAATACAATCACCGTTTCATAATATATATGCTTACTTATGTTTACGTCCAAACTTACGCCTACCTTTGAGTGGACGTAGAATTTTGGCTTAACTTTAGTCGGACGTAAAGATGCGCTCTTTAATGAAACGCAAATGTACCGTATTTACACCGGCGTAGCGCTAAGTCTGGGCGTACGACCCCTTTATGAAACGAGCCCCCAGTATCTGTGTGACGGGGCCTATTTACTAGCGGTGTTCAGCTTTAAAGATAAAAGCGCTTGGCTACGAAGAATACTTAAATCCGACAGAATGTTTTATACGGAAAAATTGCCGTCATTCTTATTGATACAAAAATGTTTACCCGAATACTTGATTGACAGCTAAACACGGTACAACCGAGGTACAGTCTCGTTGTCTTATGATAGGAATTCTGTTTTCGTCCATCCCCTGATAATTCAATACAGCATAGGTGCGTGCACGGTTATCCAACGTTTCCTGCAAAATCGTATTCAACAAACAAATTAAAGTTGTAAAGATAAGTACAGGGTAGGAATAGCTGAAGGCATTATCGACAGCTTTATAATAGCATGTTTAATCTTGTTTCTTGCATATGTATCTTCTAATGTTATTGTTTGCTCTGATAAAATTCTTCTTTATAATTTCTTTTCATTACTTTTATCAAAAAGACAATTGTAAATGTACTTAGGTTTGTTGCTGAACAACAGTTAAAAATCAATGACAATTTTGAATAATAGACCTTTTGAAAATAATTAAGTTTCTTTTTCCCCTGGCAAAATAATGTTATAATTTATATGAGCATTACAAGGTCGGGTTTAAGAGAAAAAAATGAACTTGATAAATAAGTTCTACAATTTATGTTAATATGTTTTGTTAGCTCGGATGTTAGTACTAGGAACTCATTGATCATTTTAGTCAGATTAAGTACAATTACTTATATATATATATATATATATATATATATATATACAAAAAGAAAACTGTCACTAAGATTTGAGAGACAAAAACTCACCCCAGTGAGGTCTCTAATAGGAGTTGTAAAGTAGTTTATACGATAATTATCTATAGGTCTGTTGGTAAAAATAATAAAATCCACACTTTCACCGGGTTTAATAACAACAATATCGGTCTTGTAGGGTTGTACATCGTTGCCATCGAACGCAACAATGATTAGCATGTGCTAGATAAAATGAAAAAAAAAATCAGCTTTTTTAATTACTTTTTGATATGCAGTATAAAATGAATCCATTATTTAATAGACGATAAATTACAAAACGTAAAAATCGGTGCTTAGATTGATTTTCAGACACTGACTTACGTCATCAATAAAAATTTCAAATGCTACGTCAAATCCTGCATTGATAGTTCTAAACCTATAATAACGGTTCTGTAATACAGTGAACGTCTCAAGTGGTAAGTAGTCTCTTTCTGGTGAATTTGGATCATTGTTAATAAACTTCTGACCTGTAATTAAGTTGTATAGAAATATTATTTTTTTTATGCTGTGAATATTTAAATATTACGCGACGTAACATAAACCAAAATATTGAGTCTTTGATAAATTATCGGCACTTTAGTTATCAGAGTATATGCTGGAATGGAATATTTGAAAACGTTTTGTATAAACATGTATTGAAAGTCCTAAAATAATTTATTTGTCAAATTGTCAAAAACTTCTAGGCGAAATACTTGTACGCTGTGTCTCATTATGATACAAGAACATGAATATATTATTGTTGTATTTCAGAGAGAAAACAATAGAAAAAATTCTATTTTGATGGCTCTGTGACCAAAATATTTTTTTTCAACACGTGCAACCATTTATCAGGAATAATAAAGAAATAAAACATATTTCAATACTTATAAATAGTAACAAGAGTTTATTAGGTTAGCAGACCGATATGAAGAAAAATTTGAATAGTTTGTCTATAGAACAAGTAAGCTTTAATAATATACTGTTTCTTCAACAATACATGTCCTGTCATGTTCGGTATCAAGTAGGGATACAGTTTAGCTAGTTGACTGCCTTTGGGAGAAAGTTGTTCGTGCAATTTTATAAATAAATTATCTTCTGCACGTGGACTAAATAATGGATAAAAGACAAACAAATTCACAATGAGACGAGATATTTGATCGTTCCAATTGTCATTTATATCAACTCTTTCAATGATGATTCTTAACTATAGTTTGGTTTAAAAAAATGTATCGGGCCTTACATATATGTAATTTGGAAGAAAAAATGAAAACTATTGTTTCAAATAGTCAGTTTCCATTAAATCTGAGGAAATAAGTTACAAATATTGAAGTTTTGTCCATGTTGACTTATAAACTATATCTACAATGCCTAAAGTATCTCCAAAGTAAGTATTAAGATATTGATATTTACATTCCACATCTTTTCTGCATATAAAATGTGTAGAAAGCTACTGCAGTTATAGCACTGTAACGCAAACAGGGTACTGAAAGATTAAATAATGAATATTATTATGACGCCACAAACGTTTAGCGCTGTTAAAGTGCAACGTTACATGCAAAAATCATAGTTTACGCTTGTAGCTTTTACAGTGTCTTATCCATTAATTTAAACCTACCCACATGATAATACCGTGATTTTGAGGTATATTCAACATTTGCGGACAAGAATAGAAGTTTAATCTAAATAGATATAAGCATTACATTCTTATTTTTGGATATTATCGGTCCTATAACGTACCAGGCCCCAGGATCATGAAGCAATCTTAGACTTAAGTTATAGTTTGTAAACTGTCTTTTTTGTCTTGTAATTCAAAACATCGAAAAATAATGAAATCCTATTAAAATGTGTCTGTATATTACATCGATGGTTACAAATTTTAGGCCTAATTTTATGGTATATAATAATCTTGTAAATGATTGAAATTTGAAGTTAACGAGGCCGGGTCTTATTTGTTCTACCCTCGATTTTTTAAAGATTTTTTTTTAACATGAATTTCTACTGATTTAATTATTTAAGATAAAAAAAATCACACATTCACCACATTGTTTGTTTAAACTTCTGCCCTAGGGATTTTTTATTCTGTTCCACATATAAAAGTTATTGCTAAAAGGCTTCAAATGATCAAATAAAAAAAATTACCTCCTTGTTTTTTTCAGGTGTCTAGTCAATATTTGTTTTGTATGCCCAGATTTGTCAGATAATGGCTTTTTTATTTGACAAAGGCAGAAATTGTTATCTTTATTGTATTATTAAAACATTCAAACATAATTTTAGTAATGAAAATAGATATAAGATCACATATAAAAGGTCATAAATATAAAAATCGTGGTTAATGTCTTGTAACACATGTATCAAGCCATAAATCGGCAGGGTACTAAAATGTTAAATGATGAGTTTTATTATGACGTCACAAACGTTCAGCGCTTTCAAGTGCAATGTCACAAAGGAAAATAAAAGCTCACGCTTGTGACAGTGGCTCTTCCATTAATTTGAACATCTGTCCATACCTTTTCCATTGACCAGACCAATATGCACCCGTAACAGGGGGACGGATCCGTCATGATTAACTGTCAACGGCTGGCACTATCCGTCGTAGTCTTCCAAGCTGACAGTTTTAAAAAAATATCAATATATTAGTTAACGCCATAAATCAATTTTGAATATGAAGAGGGCTATATGATTGTCTTGACCATTTTTATAGTATATTTATGTGGTTAAGAAAATAAACAAATATTTAAAGTTCAAAGATAAAAATTTTTAATCTTTATTCGATAATGATTTTTGGCTAAATATCATATCTAAAAAAATTAGGATAGAGATGATGAATGATCTGTTGACAACCCAACCTCCTTTTGTGTTTGATAAAGTCAACGAAGACGATTTCAATAGGAAACAAAATTTAATGAAAATGATAATATAGTTTGCAGTGTCTTCCTTACCAATGGTTAATAACTTAGTATTTTCATTCATACCATTGTGACTTTTCAAGAAATGAATAAAACTCCTATGGAATTTGATAAAACTAAAACACAAGAACGCAATGTTGACGAATAAGGAGATAGCAAAATGCAAGCAGAGGAATACTACATAAGTTTACATACAGCGAAGTCGACCTTAAGTACCAAGTCACAATTATTTAGTTTTCAACTATAAAGGGTAGAAACAATCGGTTTTACCTTACTTCGGACGATATCCTTTCACATGCAAACTGACAATAACAAACTGTCAACCATCTCAAAAACCCATATAGCGAAATACAAATTCAAAGCAGAACAGGGACCTATAAAAAGAGAGAGGTTGGATCAAGTGCCAAGAAGAAGCATCTCCTGCCGACCGATCGTACCCGTCGTGTGCTCCTTGTCAAGATCATTAAAACCGGAGGAAACCGTAGTCAGTCCGGTCTATAAATAATGGTCTAACAAGTATGAAAACGTCAGTCAGCATGTGCCTTAATGAAACTTTGCACATGTACTCGCTGACAAGGTCATTGTATCGATCATAGAACTTGCGTAAAGATGATTTTAATGTTCTTGATATTCTTGTTCCAACAACTTGTTTGTTAGTTGCTTGCCTCCTTTAAGAAATTGTTTGTATGTAGAGCATGCTCTTGCATAACGAATAAGCTGGAAGACATAAACCCCATAAGCAGGTGATGATGGTATATTGCTACATAAGTAAAGAAATTTGACGATGGAAAAATGAAAATCATCACGTTTATCATATAGTTTTGTTTTTGGGTTACCATTTACGTAACTTTCTAGTAAAATATCCAAATATGATTGTTTCAGATGTGTCAGAATCTGTGGTATCTTTTATTTCAAGCTCACATATATTAAATAATAAATTTAAGCATGATCACAAGGTCAAGGTCTACAATTCAGTCAACTGCAGAACGTTATTCAATGTCTTGAAAGGTTGCTAAATGGCATATTTTTTGGTTTAAAAAAATTAAAACAAAGAGCAGCTCTGAAATTAAACAAAAAAGAGTTTTCTTTATTATGAAAGCATTGTATTAACTATTCCTACAATATAATGCCTGTGTTGATATTCCTGTACTACCTTTGTTATTGTTAATAGAATGCTTGTCTTTGGTATAAAATGCAAAACCAACCTGCACAGACGCTTTAATGAAAAACGTGGAATGTGGTTTTGAGTAAAGAATCAAAAAAGGTTTCGCTGGCCTGGGTCTCAATTCGGTTTTTAAACCTGCTTGTCGCTCCTTAAACCAAGTAATACAAATGCACACACAAACACATTTTGTCATTAAAACTTACAATCCAAATCCGCCTCTTATAGCTTGTAGTTTCTCATTTGCTGTGGTTTTCATCCATTCGAATAAAACGGCAGAAAACTCAGCTTCAACGTCAGGAATTGCTTCTTCTGGTATGCTCTGTGAATAAATGTAACGTAATAATACATGCTATAGGTTCTAATCGTTATTCTTCCGATACATTTTTCTACAAACTTTAAGTGCATCGGTAAAACTTTAAATCAAATGGCATATTCTGATTATGTGAACATTTATATTGTTTACCATATAGCTTTGCTTAAAATTTCTATTTGAATGATTTTTTTTGTGAATTATATTCATAAACATCTACAATATTTTATCTATATAAGTAAACAAAAGGGGCAGTGTACACAAAAGAGGGTTTGAATTTTTCGCTCAAATACTTTTTCAATTCAGATAAAATTTTGATATGCGAGTTTTAACCATGACTAGAATAGGTAATCACATGACAAAGCACAAAAATTACTAAAAAGCAATTATCTACCTGTCTTGTGACCATAAATGTTTCAGAAATATTATGATGCTACATAATGAGAAAAAAATGATAGCAATGACATATCAAACTAATATATTCTCAAAAGGACTAAATCAATAAGCAGTTCTTACGATAGGAGGTCGGATCCTTGGCAACACGATGATTGCGCCTGCAAGGCCATCAGATCTAAGGCTGTGTATGTGACCATGGTACCAGTGAGTTCCAACAGGGGAAGCGATGAACCTGCAACGAAATTATCGAACTTAACATACAAATTCTTAAATCTTTTCTAACGTTAATGTCAGACAGATTTGATTGGCACACAATTTAATAGATTTTAACATATATTGATGTAACTTTGAAGTATTTGGTTTTAGATGGCGACAACGAAGACTGTCTATAAGTAAATATAGGGATGGCGCAATGCCAAACTTCCGCGAGAAACTTTGAAAACTTTTGAACATTTTAATCAAGGTATGCAAAATACTCCCAGAAGTAAGCATTTGTTAAACACCGGGTTGCGAATAATAGGAATTGTGGTGGTGTAGGTAAGCGCTGGCACGATAAATTAAGTATGATCAAAACAAGATTGTACAAATATTTCAGACTGCTTTTCAGTTCAAGTGTTAATATTTTCATCAAAGTATGCCGAATCAACCCGGAATTAAACATAGGTCGCAATTTGGTAGTAGACACGTTGGTATAGTGTGTGACACACATAAAAACTTTCTTAATGGTTACCCGGTGTGAAACAGCTTTATATCAGGGCGATTTGTCCGCCATTTTTTTTTCCACTAAGCAACCGGTTGTGTTGTCTTTCAGATTAAACAAATCATAATTCATAAATGATCATTCATTTGCATTTCAAATTGCCCCAATATTCGGAATTCTGGTTTGTTTGGAAAGTTCCGTCATCCCCAGTTGTAGACACTGTTGTCGATAGCCAAAGACATTTTAACCACCTTACTTTAAAACTCTTAATATATCTCTACAGGACATACATGTAAAATATGTGCCAGTTTTTGACAGGTGATTTGTTCATTTGCATCACCTTTAATTTACTCCTACTCTCTTTTCTCTCACATTCAAGTCACGAGCGGAGATGTCTTGACTCCACCCTAAAGATCTTATTGGACGAAAGTCTGTAAAAACATTACGTTGAAACTTTTCTAGAGTCAATGTTTATTAAAACTCAAACCTCTACATAGTTCACTGTAACCATTTCAAAATGTCAGATATTACCGACCTGTATTCAAACGTTTGACCGGGATTGATCGGACATTGTGATATCATATCCGGTCCGTCCATCCAAGGTGTGCCACGTTGTACCAAGCCGTGCCAATGAATTGTAACGCCCTCCAGTTTTAAAGCGTTGCGAACACTGATGGACACCTAATTGGTAGTAATTAGTTTATAACAAAAATAAATTAAGTTACTATAACTTGCAATTTTTGTACAAATAATTTTCTGTAAAATAAACACTGTACCGGATAATTATGCCAGTGCCAAGGGGGCATTTTTGCACCCGCTTCAGTTGCAGTTTCATAAAATTCCATATATACCAAATGATAGACCATTGTCTAGAGAATATATATAACCACTTTTGTTTTTAGTGTGTCTCACCTTACAGGTGAGATATTTATTTTTAAAAAGTAATATCCTATAGGAAAAAAATACTTTCTATAGGAGAAATAACTTTCCTATAGAAAATTATAGCTGATTCCTTTATTGTATAGGAACTAAATAAAAAAAAATTCATCCGGAAAAGAAAATCAGAATCAATCTAAAATATAATAACTTTTCCCGACTAACTTTGATATACATGAATTCAGCATCCAACCTTTACCACACATTTTTTTAATCAAACGAAAAAAAGATTTATTTTATTTCCGCAAAGAATTATTATCTATAAAATTCTATATTACATAAAACGAGTATGCCCGCTGATTTTTAAACAGTCATTGTGTATGCAAAATGCACTGCACATCGTATCCGCCAAATCATTTGACAATTACTTACGATCTGGTCTTCAAAAACCACAATGTTAGGACCGGGAATTTCTCCATTGACTGCGTACACAAGTTTATATCGCCCATCACCAGTTGACACATCATTTTTCAATTCTGTAAAAAAGATATTTGCGAAATGAGTTTAAACTTTCTGTATCATTGAGGACATGATAGCTTATTTGTTTTACTTAGTCTAAAAAGGTTGTGAAAAATCTGCCTATTCACACCACAAAAATATATTAGTCATTAGTGTATACCAGTATTTCTTGTATATATGTTTATATAAAAATAGAAAAGCATTCAAATCCGTATAAATTTGCAATAGAGAAAATATCTAGAGTTCTGAAAATTAACTGAAAGTTATTGCACATAAAGTTTATCTATTAACATAAAAGGATGTTTGGTAAAAAATTTAGATTTTTGAAAACATACAATCTATATATTGGTCTGTGACCAGTAATAAATGTAAATGCAACATTGATATGTAAAATGCATCACAGCTTAAAATTATGATTGAAACCACTTTTAATATCCAGAGACTTTATGAAGGATAGTTTTGTCAATTAAAGTTCATTTGTTGAACAAAAGCTTTTTTTCCCCTTAAAAGCATTTAAATATAAAAAAAATTGATTCCCCTGATCTCCAAACGACAGCATTTTTTTTAAGTAAAACATTGATATTACAAAATTTACTCAAACCAAAATTTGTAAATATTTTCAGTGAAATAATATATACAATGATTTAACTAATATTTGCGACAACTTTATTTCGCGATTGAGACCAGAAAAAACTGGTTTGCGACGATTCATTTTCGCAATCAAGATTTAGATTATTTAAGAATGAAATGTTCGAGACAGTTGAGGACGGCTTTGTGCCGAAAAAAAAATTGCAACGTTCAGGCTTTCGCGAACCCCACTTAAATTTATTACAAATAATTGTTTACAGTACCGTCTCTCGTTAGTGGAATATACTGTTCCCCGCATGCTACATTTGCCACCCGGCGTTGTAATATGCCGTCTCTTATAACAACAGGTTGAAATTGAGGTTCCCTAAGGTTGGTGTAATTGTACCACATCATGGTGAACTTGTAGTCCACGACAAAGTCAAAGTAACACACGTTGTTTGTACAGTTCTGATGCGGGGTGACCACACGTCCTTGATGTTCGAGCACTAAGAGAATCAAGCCTAGACATAATTGCACCACAATCATAGCGAAAGGAACACAATGAAATTTGTAATGATATTAAACCAGTCAAACGAAAAAGAAATAATATGGCCTGACAGCTAATAAGATTGGCTTCGTTAAAATGTTTGTTATCTCCGAGTCTCCTTATCATATGATGAAGCAATATTTATAATTCTAATTAAGTAATCTAATATATTGCATTAATCTATTTTTAACGAAGGTGTATTTTGATAATTATATTTCTTTCCTTAAGAAATGGTTTTCTGTGATTTATTGTAAACGATTGACATGATTTATCATAAAATTAAGGATTCGATGAACTTTAACCCTTAGTATACGAAACGCAGGAAGGCTCATTAACATTCAAAATTAAAGTTCAATATCCTGTTTTACACAATCAAGGTCCTAATTACATAAAGTTATACTATAATATCCGATTGAAAAGTTTTGATTTGATGAACTGTTTTACGTTGAATATCATTACAAGATAGATAGAATTCCATGTTCTCTGCAATATAGAGACTTTTATTCACCATGTTCTCTGCAATATTAGGTACTTTTATTCGCCCTGTATCCCAATCAGGCCAATGTGTCAAAAGATATATTAAAATATTATTAGTTTTAATCTGCTTTTCTATAATGTTTTATTGACGAAGTGTTGCTTTTTTCATTATTTTATATGTTGTATATCGCATCCGGAATATTGAACTTACGCCAAATAGTTAATCGATTGTAGTTCATATGAAAACAAATAAGACGGAGTTAATGCAATATACGTAAACAACATGTTAATGAATATAAATTTGTTTTAAACTGTTTTCCAAATCAAATCCATTGTTTAGCTATTTCAAATGTCAAACAACTTCCTGTAAGTATAATAATATTTACGTCTTTTTGTTTTAATTATGTGTTAAGTTTACTTCTTTTTCTTTACTTTTGATTTAACGATAATTTTGTTTTAATTGTTTGAAACTTAAGCAACTTCGGGAGGGTGTTTTCCACGGGTTTGTGTAGCATGACCTAAGACTTCCAACTACTTGAAGTAATCATGATAACTTTTACAGAAATGGAAATATTGGCTGTTCCATCTTTTTAACAGGCTTATCAATAAAAATGTTTAACGGAAGGGGGAGGGTCCCACTTTTCACGGCTACTTGATTAAAATGAATTGAGTTATAAATATAAAAAGTAAATTGGGGGGGTTTGTGTGTTTCATACGGGGTATGAAGGTAACAATCGTTTCTGGAAAAAAAATACATGATTGTATTACATATTTGTTCTGCAATACTAGATGCATGTACCTTCATGTCCATATGAACCACCGAAGAAGGCATTTTATTTTACCTGCAGAGTTTCCATAACCGGGCTTTTACCGTTGAAGCAAACGCTTTTTTACCTTGGCTTGTCACTTTACATAATTCTCATACCTGTTTGCCGTATCACCATGCATTGCAAAAAAGCTGTCTTTGCTGATGAAAAGCTTTTTAAAAATAAGATTTCATTTTTTATTTTTTTATTTTTTTTGATAAGATAATTTAAAACTTATTTAGTGAACGAATTTTCACATCCAGGAACAATTGTATCTGTGTTGGATCGGAGATCTATGATATGAACGTTGTTCCCACAAAATTCGATAATGGACTGCATAAATGTCGTAAGATCTTAAATAAAACAAAAACAAAATCTGAACGTCAATTTTTCAAAATACACTCAAACGGCCTTCAAGTAGCAACAAGGTGACAACGGAAGAGACAAATTAGTTCATATGTATTCAAACAGAAATACCACACATAACCTAAACCAGGCACTTTGACATCATTTTCGCGCTTGAGAGAGTAAAATATTATTTCTCTCCTTAAAATTATCGTACCATTAATTATAATTACTAACAAAGATTTGAGTAATAGGACATGCCTGTTATTTTCAAGATAAATTACAGTTTTAAATATGTTGATGTGATGAATTTTGAATTGACACCTGCTTCCTTTCTCTTAATTCTGGACCCGGCCTTCGTTGATTCTCCTCGCTACATGTACGCTGTTCTATCTAGATTTGTGCATGAAAGTGCCACCAATCGCAGTTACGAATGCATCATTTACATTAAAATGACAATATATGTTTTTCTTATGCAATGGAAAATTGTAATCGTTACAATAAGCGTTTTGTTTTTTGCAAACAAAATGACGCAACTAATTTAAGGAGTTTCCTTCCTTCAAAATATTGTGAATAATTTTGCTGGTTCGATCAGTTATGAAAAATATATAAATAGAAACAATAACTTCGTTACGTACTGTTTTCAGACTTTTTTGTTTAAATGATTCAGTGCCATTGGTGAAGTTCAATGTATATCAGAGTAAAAAGGCGCTCTGAGGTTACATATGTCAATTTTATAAAAATATTTTTCTTTATTCTTTATTCTTTTAAGGCTTTACATCCCATCATGTAGATACAATAGACATTTCAGACATTTAAGCAAAATGAACAGGACAAAAGACAAAATACTAAAATTAAAGTAACAAACCACTTCGTAATTTTACACTATTATTTATATGCTTTCCGAGATTGTTCAAGATTTTCTCATTTTCTGAGCTTAAAAACTGTACAAATTAGACCACTAAAGGTTTCGTCCAAAAATAAGATTTGATAAATTCTTTAAAAAATATCACACAAACAACATATCAATATAAAAAGAAACTTTTTTGAACCAATAAAACTTAAGGTAATTTTTAATTTTTTCACAATATTGTGGCGAATATCACACAAGCCGAGGAAACACCAGTAAAAGAATCATGCTTCCTCATGTCTGATTTTGGTTGTAAGCCTTTTTCAGGGACGGATCACTTATTCATCTTTAAAAACAATGCCATATTGTTTGATTGAAAAGAAAACTTAGATTAAGATTTTTAATCGCACACCGAAAAAAAAATTCAAATA
>WFKH01002636.1:37615576-37668849 GCA_016163765.1 Magallana hongkongensis
TTTTTTTTATATTTTAAACAATATACCACCGCCACAGTCGATCAAAATCACTCTATCAGGAAAACGATCATTTACTTTTGCGGCCTACCTGCCTTGCTTATGACGTCAGTAAGACGCAGTCAGCTTGTAAAGCAATATAATGAAGGTAAATATTAATATTATTTTGCAGTAAAATATAAAACACTTTATATAAAAATCTTACATAATTATGAAATATATAGCCACGGCTGTATATTTTTTCTCAAAAATATTTAACCATAAACGTTTATTTTTGTCATTTAATAGCGTGAATTTAGATTAGAGGGAACGAGTGGTTTTCAACATTCCATAGTCCAATTCATTGCTGGTTGTTGACCCACTTGCACGTTCACGCAATTCATTAACTGTTCTAAACAGGCAAAATGCTGCTTTATGTGCTTCATGATTAAAATTTTCGTTAATCAAATAAAAAGACAAATATTTAACAATTTATGTTAGTTATTTTAGTCGAAAAGAAATTTCACCAAATATGTTATGTGCAGTGTTTACTCTCTCTCTCTCTCTCCCCTCTCTCTCTCTCTCTCTCTCTCTCTCTCTCTCTCTCTCAAGTTTTCTTTCATTTTCGTTATAATTGATGTTTGTGCTTTAAAAAATATTCTCATTATTAATTCATTCATTCATTCCATATAATTGGACGTTAAATCGCGTGTTCTTTGTTATCTAAAGCTATTGCTATATCTCAACAAATCTGAATTTCATAGACCCCATTAAAATTAATATATAGGTTTGATTATCAACAAAAAATAATTATTAAGAACTTAAAAATTAAGAACTACATAATATATATAAATGCGTCAAACATTTTCGTATTGGCCTACCTCATACCTTTTCATGTAACAATATGAACTAAAATGCATAAATTCTTTAAAAATGTAGTCCAATCATTATACGTATCAAACATGAAAAGGTTGTTTCTGTTTCAAAAGTTTTGGGATAATTCATTAATGGTGTAACATTTTCTTTTTTAGATTTTCAATGCAGTACGTGATATTCATCTTTATATCATTCTGGTGAAAAGTTGATAACTTAAATCAATAACGCCCAGTTAAAACTAAGTCTATCTGAATTACAAAATCAGATTACTCATCCGAATACAAAGACACGTTCATACAAGTACAAATAAGAAATAGCAAATATTAACTCGATAAAATACTGCAGAATTGCATTAGGTAATGCATGGACTGTGTGATGTCATAAATTCTCAAAATCAGGAACGATAAGCGTCTGGTGAGTTTTCACGGTTATTTCTCAGTAATGCAGAGGCAAATAATTTTCACTATACGTAGTTTAACATTCTTTTATACCAAGCTTTATATTGATGTAGGAAAATCATATGACCTAGATTTATATCTCTCCAGACTGCTAAAAAGGCGTCTACCTATTTTGAGTTTTTAATCTGCTAAATGTTAAAGGGTTGTTAACGTTTAAACTCTAAGACGTTAAATTTGCAAAGCATAGTAAAAAGTGCACATTACATATTACATAATAAATAGTACTGTTGCTCTTTGGGCCAGGAATTAAAATATTTCAATATTTAACGTGAAAACTGTAATTTCATATTGAACGAAATGTTTGCACCATCTGAGTAAAAGGACAGATACATCTGTACTTCCTCATCGATTGCTGACATCGTTTCTTCATTGTTGAAATTTTGATATGTTCCGTCATTTTCCCCATTTTGGCGGGATTCGAACGCGTCAAAGGCAGATAATCTAAATATCCCCTAGTTGTTTGCCAGAAATAGTAACATGTTTGAAGGATCACTACACTTTGAAATAATTTCTAAAATCTGCAGAAAAGTCTTAATAATGAAAGACAGTGTGATGCATCATAAGTAATTAAGCCAAAGAGGAAAAAATTTAGCAATTTATTTTTTAAAACATGATTTTCTGAAATTTTATTTAGTAAATATAAATAAAAGCCTCAGGCGGATTTGAACTCAGGATCTGCGGTTCACAAGCCCAATACTTTAACCACATGCTATGATGATATTCGACCAAATCAATCAATAAAAACTATTTCAGGAAACATTAAAATCGCCATCTTCTAACATAGTGTAATTTAAAATATAAGCCTTGATGTAATGAGCTAACATAAATTAAATTAAAAGAGTTTTAAGGCAACGTGTTCTTATAGCGTGTTAATTGCCAAAGCGATTAATAAAATAATGATTTGGCCGAAGGATGTTGAATTTGTAAACATTTGTTGTTGTTACTGTAATTGCATTCATATAATGTTATACAAGGACAACAAAACTTTTCCGTAATTAGAATCTATTTTCAAAAAAATTTAAACAGTTTTAGCTCTTTATTAAATAAATGCTATAAGATAATGCGTACTGCAGTCTGCCAATGAAAACGGATAAAAGAGAATTAAATTGATATAAATTCTTGACTAACCAAGGAGATCAATATTTGTAAAATTACACGTGTTGTTTGTTTTTACGATGCTTTTTTTATATTTAAAAGAAAACGAAATCCCTTAGACAGAGATATAAAAAAAAAAACAGAAAAAAAATTTTGACTCATTTCCAACAACACGATAAACATTGTGCGCCCAATCATTTATCATATTTCGACATAAAAGATGCATATGTCTGTGTATGCAATTTTTATGTGTTTTACTAGGGTACATGTACCAAAACCATTTTGACAGATAATTCTAGAAATATAGTTTTATTCAGGATTAAGAAAACCCATCGATTAGACTAATAAACAGCTATTGATAGAATATATAATTGGTTCCTTTTAAAAACAAATATTAGGTCTATTCTTTTGAACAAACAACACAAACAAGCACCCGTCCATTGACGTAAGGTGGGCACTTTAAGGAGCCACACTGTGCCTCCACCAGGTAGAACAGGTAACCATCCTTTCCAGCGTGACCTCCATGTAAGGTGTCTGAGTTGGTGTCAATGCATATGAATTTTGTTCCTGCACTGCTAGCATGGTATCCCGCCATAAGATAACCATGGTATTCGAGCTTCCATCCTTTGTAACACGTTTTCCTTGCTAAAATTGATCGTTTTTCTTTCATTTCTTTCCAAATTTAGATATACATGCATAGGCTTGTAAAAATAAATGAAGATCAGAGGGCATAATAATGTTTATTAACTTCAGATATATATGACAATCCTTTATTGAGAAATGAATTATTTCAAAACACATGAAAAGGGGCTATTTTTTAAAAATAATTTTCTAGTTTATTTAGAGGCAGGTATAAATTAAATGTTTGGGCTCTATCTTGAATAATGCTTTCAAATCGTTGGTAAAATAAGGTTTACTGATGCTTATTTTGGTCCTTTTTTAACTTGATTTTTTTTCTTTCTAATTTACTTACATGTATTTATCGTTTGTCTTACCTGGAAACATTTTTACAGCGGATTTGTTTCGGCGGAGACAAACAGCACAGGGAACATCATGATCATATAGTTTTCTCATGTATCCAGTAAGATCACTCGTTTCGTACTCCGCTCCATATATATAAGATTTTCCACCCTTGGTTCCATCTTTATAGATTCCCCACTCTTGATTTCTGGGTAAACAAAGGGGCTCTACGGCACCTCCTGATTGAGTATAATGACTCCCACCAACATATCCTACAATAACATTGAAACTTTAGATCCACATTGGCCAATTTGCTTACATGTAATAAGATAAAATGAAAATTTTTAAAAATCAAAAAACAGACATACGACATTAACGCACTTCGATTGACGCCAACGGATAGAAATCAGTCAGGAAAGACTCCAAACACAGTTTTCAAGAAATTTCATTTCAAAGTTAAAAAATATGAAAATGGTGTTTTGCGCATGCGCAGTTTTATCAAAAGAACAAATTGAAAACAGGGCTCTCAGAAAAATTCATGGTGCAAAATAGCTTTTCCTTCTTCATATACGAACAAAATTACTTTTCAGTAATATTAGTATTGGGTATATAAACAGAAATTCCCACGTAAGCATGCAATGATTATTTTTTTTTAAATATAAAGTTAATCTTACCAGAATGAATAGTTTCAGAATCGTTCGGACACTCCTTTTTACCCCAGCGGGTATAAACAACACTTGCGTTTCTGGTAGCTTGTCAAACACAAACATTTCAAGTGAAAAATAGATATTTTGAAGTAAAATGTTTTCGATTTTTTGTAAAATAATATAAATATTCTACCTATAATTGTATTTATATCAACCTCTAATTTTTCTTTCAGTTCTCTGATAGCTTTTTCTTGATTGATCTTAAACTCCCGCCTCAACGCCTCCACTTGAGTTCCTCCTACTTCTGAGGACAGTCGCCCTGCCAAGTATCCCTCCAACAGGTCTTTACAATTACCGGTGTTTGTTTCTGCATGTGTTGCGACAAAGATCAGCACGAAAATAAAAACACTAATAATCTGTAAAAAAGAATATGTATACAGTAAAAACTCGTTTAGTACAAATACGGATATAGCGAAATTTCGGATATAGCGAAGTATATTTGAATCCCCGGTAAAATTCTTAACAAATCTTTGCAAAATTCTACGGTTATAACGAATTCGAATAGAGAGAATTTACAGATATAGCGAACTGATTTTGAGTCCAGTAGAGGTGAATAATAACGAAATTTAACACTTTTATAATGATTTTTTTTACAGTTTTAAAGTTTAAAAAGTTTTCAATACCATTTAATATAATAGTTTAAATAAATATATTTTCACATAAATTCTTCAATTCACAATCTGATTATTAAAGGTATCAAAAGAATGTATTTTCATTCTAAGCCTCAATTACCAAAATCTGTAGTCTACTGAAAGAAAACATGCATATAGTGAATTTGCTATAGTTATAAGGATATAGCGAATTACGGATATAACGAAGTAAATTCATTGGTAGAACTTCGCTATAACCGAGTTTTACTGTACATACACATGCTCTACTGTTAATTTCTGGTTATATTACAACATAGCACCGTTATCTAGAAAAAAGATAGATGAATAAATCTCTATGTAAGGTATCCTTCAGTTCAATTCGATTTTATTCTATTTATCTTCACTCATTTAGCTGAAACAAAAAACTAAAATCGTTTAGGATTAGAAAGTCTTCATTAAATTTAGTTTTCAAAAAGATTAATGTTACTCAGTATTCAATTTGACTAAAAAAAAAGAACTATGCATAAAATCAATGAAATGGAAGCAAACATCTAAATTAAAATAACTTAAAACATTGACAATGATAATTTGTTTAAATTGTATTTTTTATGAAAATTTAAAGTTTGTTTAATACTTTTTTAAATCTCAAAGGAAAACAAAAAGGAAAGTTATACAAAAGTACGTAAACGCATATTTACTAAGTTAATCCGGGCAATCAAAATATTGATTTTGTCTTACCATATCTGGGGAATAAAAAAAATTCACGTCAAAAGATAATGAAAAATAACACCCTCTGGATACACTGAAAATAGACATATTTTAGATTTTAGCTTCTATTTATAATAGTATCATATCTAGTCTACGCGCAAATATACCATTTGCACGTTATAAATACATTAATATGAAACCAAACACGGATTATAGATAGAGTCAAACAAAGGTTTAAGCTGGGCCGAATCTAACAGTATGCGATGATTACTAGTTTTTTATGAAATAAGTTGTATTTATATTAGCTTCATATCAATATTATATCTTAAAGATAAGACATTGACATTGACAGTTCAAGTTCAAGTTCAACTTGAACTTAAACTTTAACATAACACATGCAAAACACTCTCTTCAACGATTCTACCATGATCTTGATAATTGACAAACAAAAATGAATGCGATAAAAACATCCATTCAAATGTTAATAGTATATTATTATGATTGACGCATTATTAATAACCTTATAAACAATATAGAAGTGAATTGTTTTGGTTTGTGACCTTGTTCATGGATTTAATTAAAAATTAAAGAATTGGGTGGAATAGAAGAATAGACAATATGCATATGTGGAAATTAAAAAGATTGGACAAGACTAGTTAAAATATCACGTGACATTGTTTATCAACAACACCTCACAAATTGGGGGAAAACCAGCGATTTAAATAGCATGTACATGTACACCTGATAAAAATACCAATTTACAAAAAAAGCTTTCAGTACTCTCAACTCTTTGAATCATCATAGGATGCGTTTTGACTAATAGTCGGTTGCGTAATAGCTTTGGTTAATCGCTTAAAAACAATATCAAGCTCTGACAGAGAGATAGTGCACATTCACAGTACATGTACAACCGCAACTTCTCAGGCCTTTTTGACAAAGCTCGGAAAAAGACATCAAGCATATTCACATTAGTGGAGTTAAAATTTTATACGAAACGAAGCCTTCCCATAAACCTAATAGTATGTGATATCTAGATAACTTTGAATGTTTCCTTTGTTCTGCGTTTAAGGAGGTTGGATCCTGCTATTATAAGTCTCTAAGTTTTTTTCTTAAGTATTTTTTTTAATACTACATACATAGCTAAACCAAAATTCAAAACAAAATGTTGGGGTCTATATGCCCCTTTCGGTGCTACAGTGTATTTAATATGACCTCTCTGCACTGAAAGTGCAAATTGCACATACATGTAAATCGCTTTTTAAATATATAGGAGTATCTAAGATTTAATACATTTTTACTATATGGCATTATTGGCCCTACCCTAGAGCCTGAACCTCTGACCCAGGGGCCATGAAATTCACAATTTTGGTAGAAGGCTTCATGGACATTATAACCATGCATTCAGTTTTTTCCTCACTTGTGTGGGAGTAGAGAAGAAGATTTTTGAATATTTGGCTTTTCTGGCATATTTGGCCCCGCTTGTGGCGCCCCGGGGTAGAAGAGACATTAATTTCGCAATTTAGATTCCACTTACCATAGAGTTGCTTCACACCAAAAATGGCCTGGTAGTTTTTAAGAAGAAGTTAAAAATGTAAAATTGTTAACGCACGACGGACGACGCACACGGCACGACGCACGACGACGGACGAAGACCTAAGAATGAAAATATTGGGTGGAATAGAAGAATATACAATACGCACATGATGAAATTAAAAAAATTGGACAAGACTTGTTAACAAATCACGTGACATTGTTTATCAAAAACATCTCACAAATTAGGGGAAAACCAGCGATTTAAAATAACATGTACATGTTCACCTGTTATAAATACCAACTTACAAAAAAGCTTTCAGTACTCTCAACTCTTTGAATCATCATAAGATGCGCTTTGACTAATAGTCGGTTGCTTAATAGCTTTGGTTAACCGCTTAAAAACAATATCAAGCTCCGACAGAGAGATAGTGCACATTCACAGTACATGTACAACCGCAACTTCTCAGGTCTTTCTGACAAAGCTCGGAAAAATACATCAAGCATATTCACATTAGTGGATGTTAAAATTTTATACTAAACGAAGCCGTCCAATAAACCTATGTAATGTCTGGATAGCCTTGAGGTTTCCTTTTGTTCTGCGTTTATGGGTAAATCATAGACTATAACAAAGCTCAGGTCATACCTGAATAGATAATACATGGCCCTGGGTTTGTCTCTAAATTTATTAAAAAAACGAGGGTTGTCATTGTTTCATAATTCATTTTGTTTGTTTCCTGCTTGACAAAAAGATTCTTGAGAATCAATTGATTTATAAACCGTTTACTGCGTTGGCTTTTTATAATTCCTCTCAGGGCTTTGTTCTGGTATTAAAAAGATGTAATCTTCACGCTTTACCGTAATGATTTTGTTAGATAGGTATGTGTCATTCATATTCTTTGCTCTGATGTGGGAACAGGATGTTCCGAAAATTTTACAATTTTGGATTGGGTGGTTGTACCAATGATTTTGACTTCATGTGTTTTAAGTGATTTGTCTGCAATAATACAAATGAATGGCGTCTTTATATCAATACAATGATTATTTAACACAGTTTTTTTTAAGATATAGAAATAGTTATAACTGAATGAATTTTATATTTTCCTCTATATAGAAATTATTACGATCTCTAGCTGTTATTTTTCATTGTAAGATCTCATATCTAATCACAACTGTTTTACAGTGTTAAATTGTGGGTCTCGAATGTTCTTGTAATTGAACCACATCATTGTAAATTTGTGGTCGACGACAAAGTCAAAGTAACATACACTCTATGTATTGTTCTAATGTGGAAGGACCACACGACATTGGTGTTTCAAAACAAAGAAAATCAGGACTATTTTCAAGAATATCATAGGGGATGCTTACATGTAACAAAATTCAAAATTGCTAAACGAAACAATATGTTGACAATACGATTGTTATGCTAATGCCAAAAAAGTGGCATTTTCACATATTTAGTAGATGATTTTTTTATCATGAGTTTTAATTTGATTTTAACAGGGAATATCAAAGATTGGATCTGTTTTTGCTTTCAAATATACTAGTATTTATTTCCATATCATGACATGTTTACAATAGATTAGTCTGGATTGATCACAATCATAACATAGCATATAAATGCGAAACAGGCAATTGTATCACTATGATAAATAAGAACACTAACCTTGCACCTGGAATTTACCTATATTATCAAGGTAGTCTGTATTGGCTAGTTTTTCAAAACTATAAGCTTTACGTTTTGCATAATAAAATGCTTAATGTATTTATTCCTTGGGTTGCCAAATATAACAGTTAGAACTTACTAAACAGAACTGATCTTGTTGTCTATAACACTTTGAAAATTACAAAATATCTTACTTCTTAATACTTTATTATATCTGCCTTTTTCAATGTTCATCCAATATTTTTTTTCAAAAATAAATGAATATCCAATATTACGTCCTCAAATAACGTTTAATTCCTTATTTGATTCATACGTATCAAAGATTTAGTTATAACTAAATAATTATAATATGCTAACTAGCTGATCTTAAAAAGTTACAACAAAACTGTTATTGTTTACATTAATATTACATTTTATTCTTTTAAAGCACAGTTATTGTGGGGGTGGAGGTTACTCGATTCTCAATGTATAGAAAACGTCCTGTTTACTTTAGATAATACCATAATAATGCACGTGTAAGACTTTTCTTTATGTCCAGTCCATTATAAGAACTCTAGATTTCAAAAGCGCGATATTGCTACGTTGATAATCATCAGATTGATTGGGTCTCGACAATGAACTGGTTTTTATAGTACATGTATTTGATATGCAAAACAATTGCTCCATGACCTTGTTCTGCAACATACTGTGGAATCATTTAAACTCGTGGGGACAAATTTTCGTGGATTGTGGGTTTTTTGCTTACTCGTTGGATGTAATTTCGTGGATGCGTCCGTTTTCAGTTTCAGTAAGAAAACTAACTCTTTCAAAATTTGTTTTCGTCGAGGATGTAAATTTGTGGGGGAGAGCTTCCCATTAATACCACGAAAATTGGGCCACCACGAATTCTAATGATTCTACAGTATTTCTGTTTTCTTCTTAAATAACATTCCCATATTATTAAATGCATTTTCAATGTCCAGTTGTAAATTCACTGTACACGTTTCTATCCATACCTCGTGTTCTCATACCTTTCCGCCGATTATAAAAATGCTAAAATGAGTTTTTAGACCAATACCATATCCACAGGTTTTAATAGAACAGAAAGACTTTTAGAACTCAACATAACAAAAACATGTTTTTTTAATTTGTTCTTGAGGTTCTGTTCATCACAAAATAATGTAAAGGGAACATTGCATCAAACGTACAATGTACCTAGATCAAGTCAAAAAACAAAACTGTGCTTCATTTTTCACGAAACATATATTTTTTAACTATGTACTTTTTCAAGATTTGATTGATGTGATGCATGCATATGTAAAACAAATACATCAATAATTCATGTGCTGAAATGTCATATCTTTAATTGAAGTGACATGTGTTAAACTTTACCCCCCCCCCCCCAAAAAAAAAAAATCCAATATTTCAATTGCGCAAAAATGTTCTTCTGCCTAATAAGACTTTTAAAAAAAGATATAGGAGGTGTTTATAACATTCTGTCAAACTAAAAAAATTAAATTATATTATTATTTTTTTAAGGATTAAAAGATAACAGCTAACAAGTACGTATTTATGTAATTAAAACTGCATTTATATTTGGTGTAAATACGTCTCAATTAAATACTTAAGGAACTAGGCGTAGGGATCATGAAGCATTTAAGACTGAAGTCCAAATGTCAATCATTCATAAAATAATGACATATTTACAAAAAAAATACGCTTAAAATTTGTAACTATCAACGAAATATAGTGGCACATTTTGATAGAATTTTATTTTTTTGATGTTTTCAATTACAAGGCAATACTTTGAAAGTGGTAATTTACGCGTTGGGGAAATTTACACTTGTTACGCGGTAAGCTTAAAACTGCGTAAAATATCCCGCGCGTATAGTAAACAAATCAAAACTTTAGAGTGAAAAATCACACATCCGCGCATATAAGGTATCTCCCTCCTCAATGTTGTTGTATCAAGAATTTCTTTAGAAGTATATCATTGAAATCTGTAGACAAAACATACTTAAAAAATACAAAGATAATGGGGAGTCAGTATTCATCCCCCTGAGTTATGGCCTATTTAATTTGACCTTTTTGCACCTAAAATGCAATTTCAGCCTGATTAGGATTTGTTGTCGGTATTTTTTATTAAGCAATCTCATTTCTTCAAATATTGTTTTTAATTATGCACAATGGTCACACAGAATAGAGGGATTACGAAAAAAGTATGTACGCAGTTGCATTAACTTTTTGGTGACCTTTTTGCACTTAAAATACACAATTTCTATAATAGTTACAATTTGATTTGGAATAAAAAAATTTTGAATATCATTTTATAAGATTTATCCAGTTTGCCTAGATATGTATTCAGTATCATTTTGACATAATAAAACATGGGGGTCAGTGATGTCAAATTTTAGATATAAGGCTTCAAAGGTAAAATTCTCCAAAAATTTGGCTTAAAAAATTCAGACATTTTTTATATATTTGCATGATTTTATGCTAAACGACTATCACTCTCTCAAGATTTAATTTTGTACATGTCACACAGAACCTACAGAATATGTTACAAACCTATCAAATGTTAAAACTGTGAATAATGAATAAAGTATAATGAAAAGAAAAGTATATTCAAAATTCATAAAATTGCTTGTCTCTGTCATTTTCGTCTTAAAAACCTTCCGCACGAAAAAATAGTTCCCCAAAAAACTTGTTTGTTTCTTGAATTCAAATGGATTTTCTTTATGAATGTTGTGTAATTATGAAACATTAATCTTTCTGTGATGATTAGATAAATAAAATCATATTCATTTTAAATATAATTATGATCATCTGCGTAATGAAATCAAAACGTGAGGAGTGAGATACCTTAATACCCACGCGTATTGTTTGACTATAGAAAACGCGTATTTAACCACCAACGTAAATAACCACTTTTACAGTAAGACAGTGTACAAATTTTCACTTAAGTCTAAGACTGCTGCATAGTTCTGGGATCCGGCTTCAAATACGCTAATTTAAGGATAAGGTTTCCGAATTTAAAAAAAAATAATATCGCGGTTATTTTTAGTGCGCCTTTTAGGGAACATGAAGAAAAAAATATAATTCTTACCAAAACTTTAATAAATTTGTAATTAGTTTCAATAAGTAATGAAGTAATACTTTGGATCACTTATATTTATTTGTTGGTGTTTGTGCAACGATTCCAGGTTCTGCATAGGTCGATCCCGTAGAAAAACTTGAGCTTAAACCTGTGTGACGTAAAAGAATGATTAAACATTGATTTGACATAATTACTCCACTTACTATTTTGAACTATGATACAGTTTATAAGTAAAGCGGATTATGCATTCAAAATCTACTCAATAAAACTGAATAAGCGAATATGGTTTTAATGTTAAGCATTGTTACTATTAAAACTTTTGAAGACATCAAATAAAGTTAAATCAAAAGTAACTGAAGAATAAATGTATCTCCCAATCATGGAAATATTATCAATTTTTAACAGCCTTTTTATAAATTCTAAATAAGAAAAAAATACATATAATAATGAAAGGGGAAAAGGAAGAAGTAGAGTATATCAACCTTTTGACGAAAGCATTCTCTCTTGGTTTTTGAGTGATGAAAGAAACTGGTTTGGATTAACCCGAAAGTTATTGCATGTCGGGAAATTCGGTGGTAGAGGGGCCATTTCTTGGATTTTTCCTTCTTGCATGACTAAGTTCATTCCGTCAGACTGGTGATGGGCCAAATGGCAATGCATTAACCAATATCCTGAAACACATATGACAATCAAAAGTAAAATTATGTTTTACTATGAATCTTATCAAAATTGCATATGAACGTTGATGTAATATAAAGTAATCATGTTTTCTGTACAGAGAAATTTTGTTTCGCCCAAGTAAGAAATATATCTGAAATAATCTGAACTAAACTTTAGTGATGTTGAATATAGGAGGTAGATTCGGTATCAAGGTATTTGCATTAATTTTTAAAGGCCGGGGTCCACATAGATTTTCTGCCACCTGGTAGACAATTAAACCTATAAGGGCAAAAAGGCGGAGCTACCTCCATCACTGTCGGTGATGCTGATAAGAGTAAACATTGCATGCGGCTCAGTCTGCTTTGTTTATACACTGGGGAAAACCCAATCTATTAAGAGGGGCTGTATAACTTTTTATATAGAGGGATTTTGATAAGTGTTTTAATTTTACTTATGTTTTAACATATATGTGTGAAGATGATAAAATGTCAATGGCATTCCTGAAACAATAATGATTTCAAGCATGAAACTTGATCCAAGTGACATTTAGCAGTTCCCCCACCAAAATGATAAAGCTTACAAAGAATAATCAGGGGTTCTCTAGGGATATTTTTCATTCAACTGATTAAAACCCCAGTAGATCGGCATTAGGGTGTGAGAAGAAAATATGAACACTAATTAACAGCTAGTTGTTGAGAACTCAAATACAACGTTCATTTGCTTTTACAAGCAAACATATATTCATATACCCCTTATTTACCTCATATTAATCATCCGGTGCTGGGAACTAGGAAACAGAGTGAAAATGGAGGGAAATGGCAGAACATCACAATAAGCTGGGAGAAATGTATATTTTAGCTTTGGAAGTAACTAAACGTTGTGGAGAAACATTTTGTTAGCTTAATTTTGACACTGAGTTGGGATTTTAATGAAGTTCCTGTTGAGAACAACAAGAACGGGTTTATTACAAAGTTCTTAGGACAGTGACCCACATTTTGATGACTTTGTGATCAGTCAGGTTCGGGAGACTGAAGATTGAAGAATGTCAGCATTGCTTGTGTTGTTCGTGCATCACATACAAAACTATGGTGGCTAGTGGAATGTGCAAAGTAAAGTATATCTCACACCAATGGAAGGACAATGACGGTTAGCTTGATTTAAATTTTGACACAGGAATTTTTGGGAGAGATCAAACATAACCCAGATGTATTAATAAAATAGGAAGTATTGCATATGAATTAACTCACATTATTGACAATTTATCTACCACGGATGGGACATTATGCATCTTTATTGCGGACTTGTGAAGATTTTAATGTGGAACTAAAGCAATGTGATTATTTTAATTTTAATAAATTTCAATAATTATCACACCTACAGTGTTATTCATGTGAAGGATTTATTTTTAATCAATGCTAAGGTAAAAGATTTTTCCCGATACATTTCTCATGCTGTGATGAGTAACCTACAGAGCACATGGCTACAGCCACTTCCTGTGTAAACAAAACATTGATTATCTCCGCCTCCAATGTCAATCACTAGTTTAGAATTCAAAATTCTGAGCTGCTTTAGAACTTTATAATATGAATACTCTTTTAATAATTTTTTGTTTGTAAAAATTTTAATGTCAATTGATAACTGCCTTGGTGGCTACTTCCACACCAAAAATTAGAATTTTTTATTGGTGAATAATGCAATTAATTTGAAAATATTCTCTCTGAACTGGAAGCTGCAGAGAAAATTGAATTTCCCATTCATTTTGTGATTGGCTGCTATTTATACCTGGGCCCCGGCCTTTAAGCAAAACAGTTAAAATGCCACGCCTGCTACAGTATGGTTCGAAGCGTATATTTTGAATAACATTTTCAAAGATTTACTATGAGTTATATTCCGATTGCAAAGGCTTTGTAGTCTTCCATGTAATCCACGCAGGGTCATTTTCAATGAGGTTTTGATTTCATCGAAAGGCATGTATATATATGTTGCCTTCTCATCCAATCATTTAACAATAATTTCATTGATATATTTCAAATTACGTTGTAAATTGTTAAATTTACTATAAAATATACATGGCTATACAATTTACCAGGATTATCCGCAATAAACCGGATGATGACGTAACCATTGGCGGGAACATTAATTGTATCCTTAAGCGGTGGATTTTTTAGATTAAAGCCCGGTATGTTCCCGTTAATCCAAGAGGTGTCCGCCCATGTAGCTCTCGTACATTGTTCATTCAAACATCGAATGTCAGGGTTAAAGGCAGTGGAGTTTCCAGTTTCAGGATCAAACGGTGGATAGGCTATCTTTAGAACGTGGAAATGATGTCCATGGAGGTGAACAGCATGCACAATTTTAATAGTTTCTGAGCAGAAAAAAAAAATCTATTTCAATACTTTACAATTGTTAAGCAAAGAATTTTGGTTATGAAACATGCTAGTTATGTAAAAACGAGGTTTCTTTCCGAAAAAAAAGTTTCAAACTATTCATCATATACAGAATAATAGTGGTTTTTCTTTCACACACCAATATTATGTTTAGTACAGCACACTAGTTATTTTTGTTCATTAAATGACATACATGTAATAAAAAATCGAAGAATAAAAACGAACATCTAACAAATAAAATAAAAGTTCAATACTTATATTCTCTTTAGTGTGTTCTATGTGAATCTTATCACAGTCGTATATTGAACAGGAAATCTCTTACCACCAAAAGAAAAAAGAACCATTTCTATAACATTTCCCAATTCAAATTTTAGCGTGTGAGTACAGGAACAGTCCGTGTCTGTGCAAGTATCGGGTCTGCATGCTGTTGTGGCACTGGGACCAGGGTATGTCTTTAAAGAAGTAAATAGTAGATATTACAGTGTAAATTGTTAGTTGAAATTCAACAGAATTCAAAAGAATGATTATTTGAATCCATCCATATCACCGCCTTTGGTAAATTCTATCGTATTGTAAAGAGAAAGAACCAAGTTCTCAAAGAGAAAACTTCCAATTAAAAATGGATGGGAAAAGACATAATTGCTCTTTTCTTAACCGTTTTTGATGATTGTTCATATTTTTGGTACCGCATGGCTTCTATATCAAGTAGGTTAACATTTTCACAAATCAGATTTAAGCAGTGTTTGTAAGACAACTTATAAGTTTTAAGAGCCCATTATTTTAGTAGTTTTACATGAAATTTTCGACTTAAAAATTAATTCCTAAAGTAAGTCGAACAAGCCAAACATTACTTGTATACGATGTATGTACCTGAATGGCTGAAGCTGGTTTAACAAATCTGTGTCCATTGATATTTGGACCTCCTGAAACAATTCAATGGTATTTATTTATAAAATCATTGTGCTTAATCATAATTATTTTGTTTATATATGATATGTATTGAATTATATTCATTATATACTAAGAGTAAAATCTTATACATTATGTGATAACCTATTAAATGATAACGCAAACTATATGATAAATGCGCAATGTCTACTTATGCACTAAATGGTTAATATTTTATTTTCCCAGGTTAGCAAAATGAATAATTCACCATATAACTTTCAGACTTTTAATTCTTATCAAATGACTTATATTGACGTCCAATATTACTCTTACAGAATCTTAGATTGTAGCAAATCGGATTCCGTCATTAAATTTTGAAAAACAGTAAGTTGTATCAGATAAATGTTCAACGAGGAACTAATTTTATTCTCTCAGCAAAAAAGATAAACGTCGCTGATCTCACTTCGATTATCTTTTTATTTGGTCTATCGACTCAAAAACTTATTCCAGGAATTGAATAAACGAACAATTAAGAAACTGTATTGTTTTTACTTACCAAATGTTTCAAAATACTTGGAAACAAGGGTTTTTTGCTGTATAATCGTTTACACAGTCATTCTAATTTCTAGTATTATAAATGTTTTATATATTAATTTTAAAGTTTTAAAACACTCCTCGATGTAAATAAATGTTTTTCTTTCCTTTTTTCTTGTCTCTATTTTCATATTATTTTGGAGCACTCTAACGTCATCATTATCATATAAGTTTTTACCATCAATGTTAAAGTTGAGAAAAAACAACTGCTTTTGTTTCCCAGGTTTTACAACTGGCAAGGGAAGTTTCTTCATCTCAAAACGCGTGGCTCGTAGTCTTGTTAATGGTATACTGACGATGTTAATGCCGACAGGATAGAGGCTAAAAAGAATTTTGAATTAAATGCACAAGAGCTTAATTTTACTAGTCAAGTGACTTCGTATTAAAACATTGAAATTACATATTTATATAACATTACACAATTATAAAATATTCTTAATTAAAACCAAACATAACGTGATGTGTTTTAGGGCAGTTAATGAGTTGTTTCATTTTTATATGTTTTAATTTCGCCTTTTGAGTTTTTCTTGTTGTTTTTTTTTTAGAACAAGCACATACAGTACTGTTACTAAAACAATGCAATTTTTACTCAAATTATTGTACGTGGTATTTTTTTGACTAGATAAGTTTTAATCCCAAATTACGCAAGTAACGTTTCTTATTTAGTTCGATTTGTCTAGCTGTGCTCAAAGATATATAACTCTTTTGTTCAATTTGTGCTATTTAACTAGGGCATAGAATTTGATTAATCAATACCAAAAAAAAACCACACACACAAATAGACATGATGAAAAAAATGTAAATTTTTATCATAGTTTGAAAGTTTATTAAAATACATTTACAATGTAAATAAATTATGAAAAGAGTATTCCTTTTAAAGGAATGATCGGCATGAAAATATGATATATGGTCAGTTTCATGTTAATGTAATGCGAAACCATTACATGCAATAGACATGATAAATAGGACATATCGTACCGTTTTGTTGATTTTCGAAATAGCAAGGAATTAATAAACTTTATTCTTAGTAGGCGAATTCTACTTCCGATCAAATTATTACGCATGTAACGAAAATTGTGATTTGAATCATTATGTAACTTTATAATTGTTTTTATCTCAAGGCAAAGGCATAAGAATAATGTTTTCAGTAATCTACACGTAATTAAAGACTTACATAAAGCTGTCACTGAATAGTAAACAAAGTAGTGCGGGGCACAATGCGCGTGCAAATAGTAGAAATTGTTGGATGCATCATACGGACACAACAGTGATCGGCTGTAGCCAATCACAAAAATAAAGGTTAATTTAAACGCTCTAAAAATGAAAGCATCGAAACACAGTAAAGTACTTTCTTTTTTGCTTTAAATTCGATGAATGATAATCATTGAAAAGAATACAGAGAAAAGAAAACGTGCACATTGACAGACTTAAATGTGGGTCATTTTTCACAATGATTTTAACTCTTCTGCTATCACACACAAAAATTTACCTGTAGATATAAATTGTAAAGATAATATTAAGCTTTCAAGAATCATGCTTTTTCGTTTTTATAGAGAATACAATCATGCATAATATGTTTTCTTTAATGATGTTCAATTTATTTTATCTAAACATGCATTTAAAACTTTGAAAAAAGACAAAATTTACCCAAATATTTGATTGACAGCTATGCAAGGTACAGTTGGTGTACAGACTCTTTTTCTGACAATGGGTATTGCGTTTTCGTCAACTCCCTGATAGTTCAAAATCGCGTAGCTACCCCTACGGTTGGTAAAGGTTTGCTGAAAGAAAGGAAATAACAAAGCAGCTTTAACATTAGCTTATATTTAGGTTGAACATGGTCAAAAGAAGTAAAAAGATACATGTATAAGGAACATGAGGAATTAATCAAAGGTATCTGATCCGTCTTGGTGGGTGCTGAAAGTTTGATCCCATAACGCTAATGTTCAATAACGGGTAATCCTGTTCAATCACAATACATTTGAAATTTAGGTAGTAAAGGTTGCTGTTCTCTTGAAAAGCAATGAAAAAAAAACAAATCCCTGTGTAATCGTTCATTGTCCTCAGCCATACGGTATAGATTCATTTTCCTTATGAATTCATGAATGGGTTTGTCAAAAAATTAAAACATAGTTTGAAGTCATAATACCCATTTGGTTTAATTGTTTTCATATTTCTCTTTATATAATATTTTTGACTGAGAGACTCTGGCGTTAGTATAAATCGATTGATAACAATTAATTTTCAAGACTAAAAGGGAACTAACATCACACTGAGAAAATGAATCACAATAAATACTAAGTCCGTGCAAATTCCTAGAAAATGATTTTTTATGATGAAATAATAAACCTTAAAAAGATTTTTTTTTAAACTTACTCCACTAAAGTCTCCTATGGCAGTGGTAAGGTAATTAATTCGGTAATTATCTGTAGGTCTGTTGGTAAAAATTATGAAATCCACACTCTCCCCTGGCTGGATCACAACAATATCTGCCTGATATGGTACTACGTCGTTAATCTGCCTGATATGGTACTACGTCGTTACCATCGAACGCAACAATGGTTAACATATGCTACAAAATTATTAAAGAATTGCATTAAACATTGATAAACGCTATACCTTTTATTGTATACTACAATTATGCAATTTATAGTTTACTTTAGCAAAGTGAAATTTCATTTGCAAACTGCGAATAATTCAGTGTGCAATCATTAAAATTCGTCGTATCCAATTTTAGTGCATTGCTTAAATTTTACAGGTTCGAGGAGACGTAATTCCATGTGTTATCTTTTACCTACAATAGGAAATATTACTTTATAACCCTGATTTATTAATACGTGAAGGGTGTTAATTCCACAAAAATTGAGTCACCACGAAATCTAATGATTTAACAGTAAAAGGAGTCTTAATTGCATTGATATTCAGATATCTCTTTCTTATACATGTATGTTCTGTTTTCTCTCTTACGTCATCAACAGAAATTTCAAATGCTGATTCAAACCCCGCGTTGATGGTTCTGAACCTAGAGTATTGGTTCTGTTTTACGCTGAACGTCTCTAGCGGAAGATAATCTCTCTCCGGTAATGTCGGATCATCATTAATATACCTCTGACCTAAAAAAAAGTGTTTATATCATTACATTTTTAAACGAGTTTGAACTTCTTTGCATAGACTCAAGATAACATTACTGTGTAACATAATGTTTCGAATAATACTCAACATTCTAATTTCCTAACTTGATATGTATTGGTTTGAAAATGTTTTTTGAAACATTTTTGTTTTAAAATATCATTGGTTGTAATGATTAAGTAGATTGAGTATTGTTCACTGCAACTAAGCTAATTTTTATCTTAAATTTAGATATTTTGACAGTTTAATATTTTATTCTAATCATGAGTGAATTTTATATTAGTAAAATGATGTATTCTTTAACAGATGAAGAAATCAAACTTTTGGGGATTTTTTTAGATATGAATTGCTTAAAATTATCTTCCTTGTTAGATATACAGGTAATTTTACAGTTGTTTATAAAGTTGATATGTCTCATACTAAAGCTTACAAAAATATGTATAGGTACCAGTAGACTTGATCACATTATAACGTAAAATATTTTAAACATGGTATAGATTAAATATCGTTTTGTTCATGTACCACATTTTTTTTTCTTTTAAAGGACTTGTTTGATATATAAATTACGTAAATTCAACACAATGTTTGGATTGGTGCAAAAATAAAACTAGAAATAAGAAAAACTGCCTATGAAATGTTGAATTGCTTAGATATTGTTTCGATATTGCTCATAGTTCAAAAAATAGAATTAGAATTAATTTGTCTCTAAAACAAAACTGAAGTCATTTTTAATAAACTTTCTTTTGATCTTGCGCCTCATATGATCTTGAGCTTAAGGTTAACATTTCCTCTTCCTCAATTTTCTTACTTGAATTGCCAAGCCATTATTGTTTCATATAAATCATACCTTTTCCATTGATAAGACCAATATGAACTTGGAACAGAAACCCGGATCCATCATAATTAAGCGTCGCTGGCAAGCATTGTCCGTCGTAGTCTTCCAAACTACAGTTGTAAAAAAACGAGAGCAATCGTGGACATATACTAGTATATAATTAGTTTTTATTCGAATCATTATATGAAGCAACGGACATAATTAATTATACAAAAATGAAGAGATACTTATTTTCTCAATCAGCATTTCGCCTTAAAATTCATTTCTAGTTGTCAAAACTATGATTTTGCCATTATAATTCAAATGTACATGCATTATCACTTAAGTACTGTCTGGTCCGCCTCAGATTTAAAATATATGTTTGTCGCATTCAAACAACAACAAAATATTCTATAAGAATTGCATGCATACCAATAACAAGATTATGTTATATGAAGAACACGTTTAAGAATATGAATGAAATGATTTTGAATATGAATGACATATTTTTTAATATCAATGACAAGATTGTCGAAAACAAGTAACACGTTTTAGAATACAGATGACATGTTTTCGAAAGTTAATGATGGGCTTTCAAATAAGAATAACAAGTTTTCAAATATCAATAACATGTTGTTTTAAATAAACTAAATTCATATAACAAGATAGATAGTATAAAAGTTCAATGTTTTATACGCCATATTAAATCACTTTAATATTGAAAGTGTATTTGTGTGAACATTAAAATCAAATGCATGAATATTTCCATATTAAGACTTACACTGCAAATCCACCTCTTCTTGCTTGGAATTTTTCGTGTGCTGTAGTTTTCATCCAATCAAATATCACCACCGAAAATTCTTTGTTTACTTCAGGAATTAATTCGGATGGAGTACTGTAGTCTGTACATAACAAAGAAGAAAATCAATATTGTATGAACTTTAGTGCAATCTTTGTAACTATGTATAATACTAATCTACAAATAATGGGACATTGGACTTTTGCACTAAAATATAATACTGGGATTTCAATGGGGTTGTTTAGTATTAAAGCCTTACAAAATATCTCTGCAAAAACAATTGAAATACTTTGAATCTGCTATCTAATTTAATACATGATTTTCTTTTAAAAAGACACTGTTAATACAGTTCCTTTAGAATCATTATTCCTTTGTGGAGATATAAAGTAAAATAAATTGTTCGTTGAGTGAATACAAAAAGGGATAAATAGATTTAAACATGTTAGTATGTACTGGGTATTTCATCTGTATTTTTTGGAGCCAGTCACTATTTTAATGACTAAAATGATTCATTAGAAAAACGTAATACATTTCAAATTAACACATTAAACACATAAAGATGATTATGTAAAAGTGTACTTTTTCAAGTTGAACTTTGTTGTTCTTTTTTGTGTGTGTCGTTGTTGTTAGTAGAAGCGAGTATTTCAATTAAACAAAAAAACTTCCTCTATGATAACAAACTTTGCATCCCTTGCTCTCAATCAAATTTGGAAAAATCGCTTCACTATCTATCGTGTACAGATATCGAGTTAAATATATACAATTAAATACAATATTTATTATATACAATAATTTGTATTCCATTAATCTAATCATTTATTATTTAAAAGCTCTGTTTGAAAGGTTAACAAGGGCACCGCTAAGCGGAGCATCCCCTCGCGACATGACTTATTGTACGGGGGAATACGTTATTTAGGAAAATACAAATGTACATGTAAATTTATCAGATCAAAATAAAGAAAGTATTTCTTTAAACCACTTTGAATACATACATGTAATATCTATTTAATCCCAATCCCCAAGCTTTGTGGTGTATAAATTGGGGGAGGGGGTTTACATAACAGTTTTCCTATTCCTAGCAGAAGCTCAACACATATACTTTAAAGTTTAATAATTTAGATTCATTTAGTGACATTCATTTTTATATAAGCATACATAAACGATCCGTATACATTATGAAACGTAGCTGAAAATCAAGCGCTCTGTAGTCTGCTCTGATGGAAATTCTAGTTGCTAGTTGTCGTATTATAATTAACCCATAGTATAGTAGATATATATGCAGTTATTATTAATATAAAACAGTTTTCGCGTGATAAATGTGCAATATCTGTCAAAGTCTCTACTGAATTTTGGACTAGTTCTATTGTAGGCATGCTAAGGCAAAGGGCCGTAACTCGCTCTTCTCTATTTTTTTTATGTCTCTGACGTCATGCGTATTTTAGGCATGAAGGGTTGTTGTCTTTTACGGCTTATAACTCGACGAATAAGTACGATATGTTCCGAATGTTAAAGGAACTAGTTTACGAAATGATCCGAGCGCATGCCTTTCACTCTACTTCTGGAGATACACGCGGTAAACGAAGGAAATACAAGTTGAAAGAGAGCGGTAAGTGTGTTTTGTCTTTTTAAATGCAAAGGCACCCTTTTAACTATGATAGATAAAATATATAATACTTTATGTTGTTAACAATAATAAGAAATGATATAAGGATGCACGACAAAATGTATATTTTAACGAAATAAAATGTGGTGTGTTGATAGCCTCGTTTCCGTTCAAAAATGGCGGTTCCCATATTTCACACTGATTTTCAACTTTTATTTCATTTTTAAAGATATCTAGCGTGATTAATGCTTGTATTTAATGTTATTTTTAAACAATATTATCGAAATTGTATTGTTACGAGTTATCTTCGATCAAATATTAAGATTTAAATGTTAATTTCGACATGTCAACAGAGGAAATTCGAAATGTATATTGAATTAATAATGGTAGGCGTTTTACACATTGTAATGGCATTCATTCACTACTTTCAACAGATCAGGAGTATGTCAAAGAGTAGTCAGAATCTTTGGGGTTTTTTTCTCAATTCAGACTTAACATTTCTATCTTGGTGCTGGTATTATTAATATGATACGGGTAATTATGACAATTGCATTTAATCTTCATCACTGAAAATAAAACTTCAACATTTTAATTTATTAAAGCAATACATTTCATCAGTCCATTAATTTTACAATTTGTTTAAAATTTAAAATATTTTACAAAATTTACTTTTGCTTGATTTCAGACATGTTAGCAGAGATTTCATGGTTCCCGAGTAAAGACTATACTGTTCTGATTAATTTCTAATCAGGTAATTATGTATTAGTAAATAGTATTACTGAGATTTTCTTGTTTATTTATTGATATACAAATATCACATGAATTGGTATTTTTTTATTCTATTTACAGACATTGGGGCCAGAGATCTAGCTGATGAGAGTGTTCGACCAAAATAGACTGAAATTTTTTCCATTTCATTGTTAATTATAATTAATAAAATTGAATCTTTAATGAAAATTTCACACTGGATATTGTTGTTTTATCAATTCTCTTCAGTTTTGTACTAAAAAAAAAAAATTCTCAGTGGTTTAAAGGTATGAAAATGAAGGTGACATTTTGTATGTAAAAACTCAATTGTAAATGTTAAAAGTGCAAACTTCAAAAATATCTTAAAAATAAATAATGTAGGAAATTTTCAAAAGCCATACATTTTTAAGCTTTATAGCAGGTAACAGAATTGAAATGCACAAAGATTTTAGGCTAATAATACCATTTTAAAATTGGCTTGGCATGCCTATCTATTGTAAGTAATACGGGAAAATTTGTCCGAAAGTCGACTGCTTGTTTCGATGTAAATCGGCAGACTTAAATCTCTTGCCCGCTTCAACTTTTAACTATGGGCACTCGTCTAACACTCCAATGCTACAAAACGGTGTTTTTTTTACCTTTACTAGATTTAAATCCCAAAAATGTCAAGTTGTTGATTTGAACTGTATACGGTAGCGATTAACTTCAAGTCGTACATAAAATTACCGGAAATGTCTATTGTCAAGTCGTACATAAAATTCATGTTTTTAACTTCATTTTATACGATAATTTAAAAAAATACGTAATCAATTGATTTTGAAATCAACAGGGTTTGTCCTTTTACCATGCCAAAGAAGTGTACAAAGTTTGATGGATATTCATGAGAGGGTTTTCTTGGAATTTACTAGAAAATTGAAATGGAGTACACACACACACACACATACATACATACACACATACGAACACACACACGCACAGTAGCGATGCTATATCCCCTTCGCAACAAGTTGCGCGAGGGGATAATAAGGAAATAGCTAATCTTATATTTGAATTTGCAGAATCGGCAATTATGGGCTACATGTAACCTTTCATTATTTTATTAGACTGAAAAACAAAGCGCTTATAATATGCCCTGAAAAAACAGCAAAACGTCTTCTTGTACCATGCACCGACATTTTTTTTATTATTTTCTTCACACATCAGCATCAGATTAAATGTAATTCAATTTTTATAAATAAAGATTGGCTGTTCGTTCGCCTTAAAACGCGTTCGCCCTTGACGCCGTTCGCCCTACTTTCCGTTCGCCCTAGGTCCGTTCACCCTTGACGCCGTTCGCCATAGGTCTGTTCGCCTTATTTTTATATAGGATTAATGTATTTAAATATTTTTGTTTTCTGATCAATTTAAACATTATAAAGAGATTGATTAAAGCAGACATTACCCCCGTTTCCTCTTTTACGTAATAATCACCAATTGACTGACGGTGACAAGATATCGACACGGAGACTTGTGAATTGATTTATTTAATTTTTTTAAATGTTACTACATTTTATATTCTTCTGTTATTTTTTGTAATTATTTTAAATTTCACCTCATAGTATAACCATATTATAATTATGAAATCTCCGTATATATCTCATTTAGAGATCAATGGATTGTGTTATGTAATTTCTTCAAAGCCGGATAGAATAGGTGATAATCATCTGCTTAGCTTCTGAATGAGCCAATAAAAGTCTCAATTTCCTTAATTGTTTAAAAAAAATACATCAAGCGAATCATTATAAAAACAACAAGACGGTTATCGACAATTTAGGGCAATAAAATCTTACAATTATACCAATTAACGGTACGTTTTTTTGACGAAGGAAAAACAGAGAATGACGTTATACTAATAATTAATTAAAGTTTACACGTTTTAAGTTAAAATTAAATGAAAAACTTATGATGTGGTTTATTAAAAAAAAAACAAGGTGCGAACGAGGTTTAGGGCGAACGATTATTAGGGCGAACGATAATTAGAGCGAACGGACCTAGGGCGAACAGACTCAGGCGAACAGGTAGATAGGGCGAACGAACCCGATACCATAAATAAATATACCATTCGACCAAACGTCCTTTACCAAATGTGCAATGTTGGTTACACAACTCACAGGGACAGATTCTCAATTTAACTTAAAACAAGCAGTATTTTTAATTATTTCTTACAATAGGTGGCCGGATCCTTGGCAATACGATGAAAGCACCTGCTAGACCATCTGACCTCAAGGTGTGAACGTGACCATGGTACCAATGTGTTCCTGCTGGGGACGCAACAAACCTGGAAACAATTCAATTCACAAGATGAAATTCTGCCATTCAGTCAACTGAATGTTAACTAAAAGGTATGAATAAGATGATTCAGTGACATATATGTAGGTACACTGTACCACATTTAGTCAATTTAAGTTACCTTTTAGTCAACTTTTAGTCACCTTTTAGTTGACTGAATGACGGAATTCCAACTTATGCAAATTACTAGGAAACGACAGTTTAAACGTTATCTATAACCCTCTCTATCTTAATATAACATTAACTTTTTAAGTTAATGAAAATTCTACTAAAAATTACATTTAAATGATTATTCAAGTTGACGGTATTTCTTACAAAATACACGCGTATTTTGCATATTAGAGAGGTTAAGCATTTGGACGTACGTGGTTGAGTCTCATTGCACTGAAAGACATTACTCGTGTTAATTTGCAGATGAAAACCTTGCAATATTTATCAGTCTTGGTGAATAAATGTATAACCCTTATTGTCATCCATGTTCCTACTTTTAATCAAACGCCATAAACGTGTTTTATATTGATCACATATGACATAGAAAACCTTTGAAATATGTTGATCTTTGGTCTTGCAGTAAATCAGATCCTACCTGTATTCAAATGTTTGACCCGAAAGTATAGGACATTGTGATATCATATCCGGTCCGTCCATCCAAGGCGTTCCACGCTGCACCAGCCCGTGCCAATGAATTGTGATACCCTCTATCTTTAGGGCGTTGTGAACAGTGATGGAAACCTGATAAATTTGCGAGAAATAAAATGTCATTAATATTCATACAAAATTGTTGATTTTCTAATAAATAATATGAATATTATTAAATTCATGTAAGCTGGTTTATTTAGCGGGTTTAGGGGTTTTTGAGGTTTGGTTTGGTTTTTGGTTTTTTTTTTCTTTGCTTCATGTTGATATCAAAATGAAAGTTTCTTTATTATAGGGACTTAGACATGAATTGAGCTTAAAATTTTCAAATTTTATTTTTCATGTTTAATTTATAGAATGGTTAATATGGGTATTGTTAATGCTTCCTCAAAATTTGAAAGTCAAATATCGAGTGACAAGCAAGATACAGAGTTTGAAATTCTTTGTTTTGTAAACAAAGCCCAAGTCTTGTTATTGTTTACATATGTGTTTTATTGGAATAAGTTTCAATTAAATGGTACTTTCTTTTGTTGATAATATTATTTATGAACACATTGAATCAGTTTATCTTTTTTGTCACCAGTCATTTTGTCAAAGAAATGGTAATTTCCTTAATTTACATTATTTGTAAACATATACTAGTATAAGACTCGAGCTTTGGTTACATAACAATGATTCTTCTATCTCTGAATCTTGATAGTAATTTAATTTCTAACATTCAAATTTTGATCAATCATTTAAGATGCACATCTTAACCAATTTATACATAAAAAATGAAATATAAATTTTTCAAATCGTGTCTAAGTCCCTTGATGGTTTGTGTATTTATTTATTTTTACCAAAAATACAATTACTCAATGTATGAAATGTATAAAACATCAATTTTATAAAATTGTAAACAAAGCTCCCGCTAAAAAAAATCCAAATTGCGGTAATTAAGTTTATTTAACATGACTTACTATTTTTGATTTGTGACGAGACAGAATGTCTAAATGATATCAATAAACTTTGGGAAAAATGATTAAACATTCCTTTTTCGACGTGATTGGCTTTATTTTTTTCTAAATAGTCTGAATATTTTTTTTACAAAGAATAAAAAGAAGCAATTTTTTTTCATCAGCTTCCGTACATTCAATTGTAATGTTTGATCCAGAAAATGTTCTGTAGCCTATACGTCAAATGCACTCCAAGCTTTATACATAAATTGATTGGAATACATTTACTTACAATTTGATCTTCAAAAACCACAATGTTAGGTCCGGGGATTTCCCCGTTGATGGCGTACACCAGTTTATATCGCCCGTCGCCAGCAGTCACTCTGTTCTTTAATTCTATGTAAACATTAAAGCTGCATGGTCCGATTTTTTTGGCTATCACAGTATCAAATAATTTTCCATACAAACCAATTATCTTAGAAAGTTATACACTTTCGTCTAATTACACCAGCAGAATCGATCTCCTTTCAAAGTTAGAAACATTCAAAGTAAATAAAAATAATTTCTCTTTGGGCAAACAAAAAAACAAACCAAAATGCACTATGGGAATGTTTAGGAAAGGGAACGGTTTAGTTTCGTCCTCCGAATGTTTGGGTTTATTCAACCCGCATGTTATGCATCGATTGTAAACAGAACAAACTTCAGAAATAATAGTGAACAAAATGTACACATGTTTATTCTTGATTTGCCAGAACATTACTCAAATTTAGACTCTATCGAAAGCGATGTCAAAGGTGTAATTACAATAATCCCCGCCTCGATGCCAGGGGCGAATTTTGATATGAGGCAAAATAACGCGATACCCTTTTTATGTCGTTTGTTTTGTAAAAGAAATTATGTACATTATTTTTTCATTGAAATATGGCTTGATTGACCGGGAAAACTACTGTAATTCTATTTATTATACAAATATTTAGCTTAACCATCGTTTAAAAGCGTACAAAAAATTTGATATAAAATCGGACCAAGCAGCTTTAATAAATGTGCATGTTTGTTGGAGTATTTCATGTTTATATTACCAATCCAAATATTTTATGTTGAATTCTTTCTGAATTTCCAATGCCTGGTTTTGCATAATTAAATTTGTTGTACAAAAAAAAAATCAGGTTTTTTGTTACATGCTTACAGTGTAATTAAACATTTCACAAGGTCAAGGAAAATTCAAATGGTGAATTAATGTGCCAGTATTCTAGGTAAATGTCCTTTTCAAAAACATTACTTATGTTCAATTATGTTTATTTACATCTACCGAGTATGATTCCCTCTAACGGAAACATATCGTTAATTTCTAGCTCTCTAGAACAGACAGGACTGAAATATACACGCCCCTTTAATCGATTGGTCGAAACCTACAGCGACTAAAACTGACAGGAAACTGACAGGACTAAAATCTACAAGCCCCGTTTATCGATTGGCGACCTAAGAAAAATCACGGACTGCACGAAATAATCATGATGATGTCGAACTCAAATTTCCATTATAGGAGACTTTTTGGCTGTTTCTTTTAGCTAACGTACTGATGTATATTAACAGTAATTTTGTTAATTTAACTTTTTTTTACAATCAATTTATTCATTTGTTAAAAGAAAGATGTAAATATAAACGCGGTTATGTATTTATTTTTTCTGCAATGTCGCCACCTTCATTTATCGCGTAAATCACAAAAGAAAGAATTTTATTGTTTAAATAAACTACGTTGGTTTTCAAACATCTTGAAGTTAGCAAAATACCATCATAACGTTAGGAGTCCCGCCATGTTTATTTGATGCACATCATAATTGCTTTATTTAAATCGAGTTTTTGTCCTTAAAACATAAAGTGCATGCTTAGATAAGCATATCTGATTTCTTCGTTTTGCCTCGTAGATATTGGGGTATAGAAATGGCGTTAAATTACTAACGTCATAATCAACTAGCGAGTGATATACATGTATATGACAATGCTTAAAAATGTCTTGGTTATGTTTTTCAACTCTTCTACAAAATTATATTAAAACAGCTTGGTACTGTCATAAAGGGACAGTTACGATTTAAGTTCAAATTTGTCGATTTTTTTTCATCATTTTTATTGTCTAGAATATTCAATATGGACGTTTTTAATGCTTTGTCAAAATTTGAAAGTCAAAAATCGAGCTACAAGCGAGTTACAGAGGTTAGTTTTGTAAACAAAGCTCGAGTCCTGTTCTTATTCACATATGTGTTGTATTGGTATAAGTTTCAATCTAATGTTGCTTTTTGTTGTTGATAAAATTATTTATGAACACATAGTATCGATTTATCTTGTTTGTCACAAAAATGGCAATGTCTTTATTTTACGTTATTTGTAAACAACTATAAGACTATAGCTTTATTTAAATAAAGACGACTTTTTTCCTCTGCATCGATCTCGCTTATAACTTGATTTCTCACATTCAAGTTTTTGTGAATCATTAAATTACACAGGTAAACCATTTCATACATAAAAATTAAAAATAAGATGTTCATTTCAAATCGTGGTTTGGGCCCTTTAAGTTGGTAATAAAACTTAATGGCCATATTTCTTCTCTAGTCAATTGATTAGGTCTAGTTAAGGATTTTGATAAATTTACAAGTGCGTTGTCTATCGTCTTCATTTGTATATCAATCAAGTCTCCTGTATTTTAGCAAATGTGCCGCACTGTTTAAAACTTTTCTGCCTGTCAATATGAATCCGTATATATGTACTTATGAATCAATTTCAATCTAAAGACTTTTAAATGCATTTATCTGTAGTCAAAGTGGTTGTCTAGGTTTTAAAAAAACATTCTGGCGACGCAAGACGTGCTGCATATAAAAAATCACGAAAAGGAAAAGATGGGTAGTTGTTTTAGTATAGTCAGAAATTAATTCAAGTTTTTTTCAACAGGAAATTTATGAGTCAAGAACTGGAATGAAAGGAGCGAAATATTCATTGTACAGAGATGGGGTGCATATTTTCGTAAAACTGGTTTTTATCAGTTTTAAAATAAATTTATGAAGCCAAGCTTATAATTTTTATCACAGAAATAAAACATTCATTATGAAGAAAAAAAATTAATCATCAAAAGGGCGTTTGATTCTAAACAATTCACTGTTTTACAGAAGGATTAATATTTACAGGCAAAACATTGTGTTATGCTAAAGGGCGACACTTTTACTAAAATTCAAAAGACTAGCCGATATGTTTAATGAAATGCAACTTTCAGTCAACATTTTGATTATTAAACACACTACTTCAATTTGAAGATGAGACAATTGTTCTTATGATCGAAAATTACTATCATTTTGCTTCTTGTCAACCAATACCTTCTCTGGTAAGTGGAATGAATTCTTCCCTACACGCCACATTCGTCACCCGTCGTTGTAAGATCCCGTCTTTGAACACAATAGGATTAAACTGCGGCTTCCGGAGGTTGGTATAATTGTACCACATCATGGTGAATTTGTAGTCCACGACAAAGTCAAAGTAACACACGTTGTTCCTACAGTTTTGATGCGGAGTAACCACTCGGGATTGATGCTCTAACACAAGAAAAAGCAAAACCAGACATGATTGCAAAACAATCATGGCTTTCTTAAAACTTTCTTAATTTCTCAACTGCAGTGTAAAATCGCTATGCAAAACAGGATGCCCTATGCAACTATCTGCAACGTGTCTTGTTTCTGAAGTGCAAAGGTGCTCCAATTTTTTTTTCTTCGGTCTGTCAAATAAATTATCTTTCGATTCCGCTTGCCGTATCATCCTGTAAAGCAGGTGAGACGACACTTTTAATTCATGAATACTATAATTAGCTTTCTCAATATTCAAGACATTTATCCTCTTACTTTATATCGTTTCTCGCTAAAATTTGTCTAGAACTTGGTTTTAATGTTTTTAATAGCCGAAATGTGATGCTAATTATTTTATCAAATAACAAAGATTCCAAAGTATAACAGAGATGCATTTTAAGAGTTTCATAATTTTAAAATTATATTTTTCTATTTCTATTGTTTATACAATGCTTAAATAAATAAATGCATATCTAATGATCAACCAAAATTTGAGTGTCAGTCGTTGAGTTACAAGCAAGATAGAGAGCTCACAATTATTTGTTATGTAAACAAAGGCTTGTGCCATGTTTTTGTTTACATTGGCCCAATATACCGGTATGTTATGTAAACAAAGGCGCGTGCCATGTTTTTGTTTACATTGGCCCAATATACCGGTAAAAGTTATTTTTCAAACTGATTTTTCTTTCTGTTAATTCGAACATAACTAAACAATTCCTAGCTTTTGTCACATGCATTCACTTTAGGTTTAAACCTGGAATTGTCTTTTCAAAATGTAAACAAAAACTTGTTTTCATAACAAACTTTAAGACTCATATTTTGGTTGACTGTAAAAGAAAAATGCCTTACTAGAGCATTGTAAACAATAAACAAGAGGCCCATGGGCCACATCGCTCACCTGAGGAACAATAGGTATGATAAAATCAGCTTAATGGAGTAATAATACAAATTATCTGGACAATGTAGTATAATACATGTAGATCCTATATACCGGTAAATAAAAATCCATTTTCCCCCTGAATATTGTTTATATTGTTTATAATAAAGTTCCTTTTCTAACAGGATGATTTTATAGTCCGATCACATTTTGAGCATTGCAGTTCTCAAAAAGATCATAAACAATTGTTTATATATGGGATATAAACCTACATCAAACTCTGAACCCCTTGTGAGGCCCAGGAATCGTCCAAGATTTGTCTCTATATATTACTATGTAAAAATTCAACCCCCCTTGTCCCCCAACCCTTCACCCCCCCCCCCCCCCCCACACACACACCGGATCATGATTTGAACAAACTTGAATCTATCCTACCTGAGGATGCTTCCACACAAGTTTCTGCTTTCCTGGCTAATTAGTTTCTGAGAAAAAGATTTACTCTGTATATTTCTATGTAAAAGTTCGCCCCCCACCCATTGTGGCCCCACCTTTCACAACTTTGAATCTACACTACCTGAGGATGCTTCCACACAAGTTTAAGCTTTTCTGGCTTAGTTTCTAAGAAGAAGATTTTTAAAGACTTACTTTATATATTCCTTTGTAAAAATTCGACCCCTCATTGTGGCCCCACCCTAGCCCCGGGGGTCATAATTTTCACAACTTAAAATTTACACTACATGAGGATGCTTCAACACAAGCTTAAGCTTTCCTGACTGATTATTCTCTGAGAAGAAGATTTTTAAAGATTTACTCTATATATTCCTATGTAAAATTATGACCCCCACTGTGGCTCCACCCTAGCCCCAGGGGTCATAATTTTCACAACTTTGAATCTACATTACATGAGGATGCTTCCAATCAAGTTTTAGCTTTCCTGGCTGATTACTTTCTGAGAAGAAGATTTTTAAAGTTTACTCTATATATTCCTATGTTATAATTCGATCCTCCATTGTTGCCCCACCCTACCCCCAGGGTCATGATTTTCACAACTTAGATTCTACACTACATGAGGATGCTTCAACACAAGTTTCAGCTTTCCTGGCTGATTAGTTTCTAAGAAGAAGATTTTTAAAGCTTAATCTATATATTTCTATGTAAAAAAAATCGGCCCCCCCCCCCCATTGTGGCCCCACCCTAGCCCCGAGGGTCACGATTTTCATAACTTTGAATCTACACTACCTGAGAATGCTTCAACATAAGTTTCAGCTTTCCTGGCTAAATGGTTCTTAAGAAGAAGATATTTGAATATTTCTCAAAATTTTTCAATAATTGCTAATTATCTCCCCTTGGAAAAGGGCGTGGTCCTTAATTTTGAAAACTTTGAATTCCCTTTGCCTAAGGATGCTTTGTGTCAAGTTTGGTTGAAATTGCCCAGTAGTTCTGGAGAAGATGTTTCAAATGTGAAAAGTTTACAGACAGACGGACGGACAGACGGACGACAGACAAAATGTGATCAGCTCAAGTGAGCTAAAAAGGGAAAAATAAATTTTGAACAAAATCGTGACTTTGCCCCTTTAAAAATCAAAGAGACTGCAAATTATCAATCGAGTGCCTACAAGTTTAATAATATCTGTAATTACCTGCATTTAATGACCATATAATGACAATAGCCTAACTTGTAAAAACAAAAGGCCCAGGGGCCACATCGCTTACCTGAGCAACAATAGCCTTAACTCTGATCAAATTAGCATTACAGTATCAAAATCAAAATATCTTGACAACTAAGTAGAGTAGATCTTGCTCAAAAAATTTTAAAAATCTGCCAATTTTTATCCACATATTAAATGGTGAATACTAAGCCCCTTTTGTTGTACCTGTAAGAAGATTTTTCTCTATTCCTATATAACCCCCCCCCCCTACTTTGTGGCCCCACTTTTCTCTAGGGAATCATGGTTTGATCAAACTTTACTCTGCATAACCCGTGCTTTCAAACAAGTTACTGCTTTTTGGACTGAAAACTTTCCCAGAATATTTTTAAAGATTTTCTCTATGTATTCCAAAAAATTACATAATAATATAAATATATTGTAAAAATTCATCCCCCCATGGTGGCCCCTCCCTACCCCCGGGGACCACGATTTAAACAAACTTGAATCTATACTATTTGAGGATGCCTCCACACAAGTTTGAGCTTTTCTGGCCTAATAGTTTTTGAGAAGAAGGTTTTTAAAGATTTTCTCTATTAATATATTCCTATGTAAAAATTCATCCCCCATTGTGGCCCCACCCTACCCCTGGGGACCATGATTTAAACAAACTTGAATCTACACTATCTGAGGATGCTTCCACTCCAATTTGAGATTTTCTGGCCTAATAGTTTTTGAGAAGAAGATTTTAAAAGATTTTCTTTATATATTCCTATGTAAAAATTCATCTCCCCATTGTGGCCCCTCCCTACCCCCGGTGACCATGATTTAAACAAACTTGAATCTATACTATTTGAGGATGCCTCCACACAAGTTTGAGTTTTTCTGGCCTACTAGTTTTTGAGAAGAAGATTTTTAAAGATTTCCTCTTATTCTTATGTAAAAATCCATCCCCCCATTGTGGCCCCACCCTACCCCCGGGGACCATGATTTGTACAAACTTGAATCTACACTACTTGAGGATGCTTCCATACAAGTTACAGCTTTTCTGGCCTAATAGTTTTTGAGAAGAAGATTTTTGAAAAATACCAACAAATTTTCAATAATTCTAAATTATCTCCCCTTTAAAGAGGGTGTGGCCCTTCATTTGAACAAACTTGAATTCCCTTTACCCAGTGATGCTTTGTGCCAAGTTTGGTTGAAATCTGCCCAGTGGTTCTGGAGAAGAAGATGAAAATGTGAAAAGTTAACAAGGACAACGCCAACGCCAACGACAGACAACGGACAAATTTTGATCAGAAAAGCTCACTTGAGCTTTCAGCTCAGATGAGCTAAAAAAAACGTGGAAAAAAATACAAAGTTACTAAGAGATTGTAAAATGACTACAAAATAACAAAGATGAAACAAAATGACTAAAATTCATGTCTTCTGGTCCCTTTCAAAATTGATAAAATAAATTTTCCAATCACAGTGAACATTCTAAGAACACTTATTTCTAAAAAATATAAAAAACAATTAGAACTCTCTCGTTTAAAATCACGCCATTGCATCGTACATACAGATACTGTATGAACGCTTTAATTAACATATCCTGGTTTTGGGTGGTCTGTGCGTGAAATCTTGCACAAATTATGTAACCAACACTGTCCAAGTTAAGAATGCCTGATATTTTAAAATGAAACTATGTTGGTTTCCTGTCCCCTACTTTTGACTCACCTTTGGCTAGACCGCAAAATTAGCATGTTCTATTTCCTAGGTCAGGCACACAGTGATATATATTGTCGGCGGCAAATCAAATGCAGAGGTTACACAATTCTCTTTAAACAAAAATTGCAATCATTTTCCCTTTTTTTTTTTTAAGAACGTCGTCACTGATGATTTACTGGCATAAAAATTGCACCGTATCTTTCTGTTAAGTTATCAAAGAAAATTAATTTGTTTTTTAGATATAGCAAATGATGCATGCCTAAAATTGAAGATTCGTACTGTAAAAAACATCTTAAAGTTGCTTATCGAGTATATTAGAGAAATAGATTCCGGTATCCTAATGAAGTTGGCCGACTTTTTAATAAAAACAAAGTGAACAACTTTTGTTTTACAAATACTGTATACATGGTTATTTTCGCCCCGTGTTATTTTCGCCCTTCTTCACTTGCAAACGGTATCACCCCGTCTTGAATTCGCCTAGACGAAGTTTTGTTTAAGGAGAAATAATATAGGACTTGAAATTCGCCCATTCTTATATTCGCCCGCTGACAACGAGGGCAAAAGGGGCGAAAATAAAACGGGAGCGAATATTTCCCTGTATATATACAGTATTAGCCTTACCATACCAAAGCACATAAATAAGTACCAAAACAGTGGGGAAAAACCAAGTTTTAGTAGAACAAAATAATGTACATGTATACTGTCTTTCAAGGAAGACAATGCTCACTATGACCAGAATGGGGGTGGACCTGATCACTCATTAGATCCGCAATAAAATCGCAACAGGAAATAGTTCTTTAAAATTAGTTTTATTTTTACTGTTAATCATTGAGAGCATTAAATGTTTTTAAATTTCGTGTTTTAAAAAACATAAATGATACCTAAAATAATGGAAAATATATGAATTTTAAGATTTCTTAAAGTGCTTTATGTATATTGATAATGTTGCTTTCTAGTTTGTAAGAGTTATTTCTCTTGCAGCACAATACCAAATTCTTCATATATGGTTACGAAAGTGATCTCGCAACGAGTAACCAATGGAATAGTTTCGCGGAAAAATTGTAGGTGTGTCGTTCCGTTAGCGTGGATAATCACTTTTTCAAGGGACGCCGGTCAGTTAACAGTCTTTGGATTTTTTAAAGCGTTTTAAAGCGGTAAGATCTGCATTTTTGCTTTTTTATTCTAATGGAGGCTAAAAAAGTACATGTACCTATTTTGGATCACTCATTTGTGCGTCGTTTTCAGCAATTTCTCAAAAGCGATGTTAGATATTGTAAAGATCTCATCAATTAATAGTTAGGAAAATTGGTGGTAGTACAAAATGTACTATTTCTTGCATTCTTAATGAAGATGCCGAGTTTATTGTGAAAGTAAATCCTTGACATAATTCTGATTGACAGATGAAATGATGTTAGTAGTGCGACCTCCCCTGAGGAATTGGCAGCGCAGCTACAATTAGTTGTATCGGTGCGGCATAACATATTTGCAGTTTCACGTGTACACGTATGCAAATTGTTGTATGTTTTCATCAACGTTTTAATTACAAATGCAATCGTTGATCAGGTCAATGTCCTTCTTAATGAGTCTTTTCAGGAATTTCAATTCTCCTCTTTTTGGCAGCACAATGACTATTTCCCCATCACTTAATTCAAATCATGTGCTAAATTTCACCCAGATGGCGTGAATTTGAATAAACAGGGCAACGTTTATCTCAGACTGTACAAAGCTTTGTGCAGACTTCTTTTGTCTAGAATGCGCTGAAGGCACGGCCCTTATATATTTGCACTTGGAATCTACACAGTTTACGTGGGTTTTCTTTAGGAATTGATTTTATTGATTGATTGATTGTTTGATTGATTGATTGATTGATTTATTTATTTATTTATTTATTTATTTTTGTGCCTCTCCGAGGCTTATCTCATTGCACTGGGAATCTATACAATTTACTTGTGTTTTCCTGAGATTTTTGTGATCGGCTTCGGCCAATCACAGTTGTGTCCATATGAGGCATCCGGCAAATTTTACTGTTTCCCCTACTAAAAGTAAAGTTTATTAATGCCTTTCTATTTCGGAAACAACAAAACGATGCGATATATCTTACTAGTATTTTTCATGTTTATTGCATGTACCGTTATGCTCTCGCATTACATTTACAAAGCTGATCAATGGTATAACATGCCGATCATTCCTTTAAAAGGAATACTTGTTCATATCTCTTTTGCCTCCCTGAGGCTTATCTTATTGCATTTGGAATCTACACAATTTACTCGTGTTTTTCAGAGACTTTTATTTATCTATTAATTATTTTCTTATTGTTGTGCCTCCCTGAGGCTTATCTCATTGCACTTGGAATCTAGAAACTTACTTGTGTTTCCTGAAATTTTTAACATTTCTTTTTCCTCCCTGAGGCTTATCTCATTGCACTTGGAATCTACACAATTTACTTGTGTTTTCCTGAGATTTTTCATTTTATTTTTTTTTGCCTCCCTGAGGTTTATCTTATTGCACTGGGAATCTACACAATTTACTTGTGGTTTTTTTTTTTTGAGATATTTATTTATTTTATTCATTTATTTATTTTCATATTGTTGTGCCTCCCTGAGGTTTGGCTTAATATCTCATTGCACTGGAAAACTACACAATTTACTTGTATTTTTCTGATTTTTTCATATATCTTTTGCCTCCCTGAGGCTAATTTCAATGCACTTGGAATCTAAATAATTTATTTTTGTTTTCCTGATATTTTTAAATATTTGATTTTCCTCCATTGGAAAAATTGTCAGAAATATTAAATATTATTTTATTCCAGGAATTTAATTCTTGATCATATTTGGTTTTGTCTTTTTTAGGTTGACTGGTTATTGACAGACTGTTCTATTTTTACTAGCCAAAGGCAGTTTATTTGTATATAATTTTAGTTTCCACCTTAAACAACTGCAACTATGCCAAAGAGGAAGAGCCAATCTAGAGCGGTTCCTACTGTTCAGTCTGCTCAGAAGAAAAAGAGAGCAGAGACTGCGATTTCGGAGTCTGTTGCAGCTATATCTCCCGCAGTGCTCGGCACCATTACAAAACAGGTCACTGAGAGAGTGAAAGCCTCAATTAAACAGGAATTGAAGGTGTGCATCAACAACAGCGCTTTCAATAATCAGATAAGTACATGTTCAAGTAAATTAGGTGCATCTCAGCCCAACTTTGAGGCTCTTCCTCAAGAACAAATAATACAGCAGTCTGTGGAAACTGAGGTCATAAACCATGCGGAAAAGATAACGAGTAAGTGCTCAACCGAATTTGTCAGCAAAGCCGTGCCAGTCGACGCAAGAGTCTCAGACCAGATTAAATAAAAAATATGGTCAAATTAGTTTATGGAGTTTAGAAGTCTTTTGTCAAAAGAAAAACAGAAGAAGGGTGAGTTTTCTCTACAAGTTGAGATGATGTAGAATAAATAACTATTCATCAGCTTGATAATGAGTCTCAAAACGAGGTAAGTGTTGCATCTATGCATGACTGGCTTACAGCCTGGACGAGGTTTTCAGCGATATATTGTATCAAATACCCCGATCAACAAGCTAGGTTAGCAAAGCACTTAGAAGCGGTTAGGGACAACGCAGACACTAAGGGCAATTGGAAAGGTTATGATACAGATTTTAGAAGGCTGATCACCCAAGGACAAGTCGAATGGGGCGATCGTGTCATCCCAAAATATCAAAACCACACAGGTAGTACAAACTCAGGGAGGCAATTTTAACCAACAAAAACAAATGCTACACCCAAGCAAGGGCCGTACACCAATCAAGGTAAATAAACTTGATCATTGGTTTTCTGGGTATGATGAATTTGAAACTAATCATTTAATTCAGGGTTTAAAAATGGTTTTTATTTAGGCTTTGTTGGAGAATGCCCTGGCATTGCGTCTAAGAACTTGATTCAGCACATATACAACAGGAAATAATTGATAAAAAAAACAAAAAGAACTTTTGGCTGGAATAGTTCAAGGACCTGTCGATAATAAACCATTTCCTGATGTACAGTGTTCACCTTTGGGTTTGGTTGAAAAGAAAGAACCATGAGAATTTTGAATGATTAAACATTTATCATATACAGAAAACCAATCTGTCAATGATAGTATACCAACTGATGAATCATTTGTTCAATACTCATCAATTTCAGATGCTATTCAGTTAGTTAAACAATGTGGAAAAGGTTCATTCTGTTGTCAAACTGGCATTAAATCAGCATTCAGAATGATAAATATTCATCACTCTCAGTACAAGTTTCCTGTGTTCAAGTGGAAAAATAGGTATTATTTTGATACATGTTTGCTGTTTCGTCTTAGTTCATCTTGTAGAATTTTTTAACGAGTTTCAACAGCGTTGGAATGGATAGCAAAAAATAAATTTGGCATATCATGCATATCACATGTTTTGGATGACTATATTATTGTAGACAGATGACCAACACAATGTTTCTCCAAACTCAAATCTGTTTTGTCTATGTGTTCAGATATTGGGGTTCCAATATCACTTGAAAAAACTCGTGGCCCTAATCAGGTTATAACATATCTTGGTTATGAGTCGGATTTAACAAAAATGGAGTGCAGACTTCCAAAAAAATTTCAAATATGTTCAAAACATTCGATTTGCATTTGAACAAGACAAGTAAACATTAAAGCAACTACAATCGCTCATAGGCTTATTGAATTTTGCGTGTAATGTAGTTTTGCCAGGTAGGGCCTTTTTAAGAAGGCTAATAAATTTGACAATATGAATTAAAAAGGAGTATTATAAAATAAGGATGACAAAACAAGTCAAAGAGGATTTGGAGATTTGCTATAATTTCCTTAAAAATTTCAATCGTTCATGTACATTTCACCTTGATATGTGGATAAGTTCAAGTGAATTAAGGTTATATACAGATGCATCTGGTAGTTTTGGATATGCTGCAGTGTTTGGTAGTCAGTGGTTCAAAGGAGAATGGAATGATAAGTGGCAGTGTCAAAATATAGCAGTTTTAGAAATGTACCCAATAGTTCTAGCTGTAGAAGTTTGTTCCAAATATATGGCTAATAAGTGCATATTATTTAACACAGACAATCAAGCATTGGTTCATGTTATAAATAAGCAAACTTCTAAGGATAGACACATCATGTTTCCTGTAAGAAAATTGGTCTTGACATGCCTAAAGTTTAATATTTATTTTAAAGCACAACGTTTGACTTCAAAGAAAATTTACTATGTGATTGTTTTTCTCGTTCGAGGTAAATCAGTTTTTACAACTTGCATACCTGGCCAACAGACATTTAGTCAAGATACCTCAACTTCCGCCATTTTCGAATTAAGAGGCAACATACAGAAACTACTGGATGCGAGCCTTACAAATTCCTCTACCACTTCTTACTCCCACGCATGGACTGTTTTAGGAATTTCGCAGAAAATATGGGTTATGTATTCAGCTTCCAGTTAAGCAACATATATTGGTATATTATGTTGCATACCTGTTTTCCCGGGACTATGCGGCATCAACCATTACATCTTACCTCTCTGTTGTTAGTTACATTCATGAGTTTCACAACCTTGAGGATTCATGCTCATCTTTTCCAATACAAAAAATATTGTGTTCAACCAGTAAGCTTAAAACTTCAGAGGATATTAGAATACCTTTTACAAAAAATATTTTACATAAAATGTGTGATTTTGTACCAGTTACAGTTTTTAATGCATTTGAATCATCCATGTTTACAGCAATGTTTTTGTTGGCCTTTTATGGATTTTTGAGAGTGGGAGAAATAACATCAGGCCCCAACGTTGTCAATAAATATGTACTCTTTTTTAATCAGATTTCTATAGAGCAAGAGAAGAAAACTATCAAATTTATTACATATAAGCATCATGTTGGCAATTCATTTTTTCTCACAATTTATCCGGCAAGTAACAAAAATTATTCTCCAGTTCAATGCCTCCATAACTACATAAGATTAAGAGGAGTACAAAAGGGGCCACTTCTTTGCTATGTACCAAATATTCCAGTATCCAGGAGTAAATTTTCAACAGTATTAAAAAACTGTTAATCATTTGCAAAATTGAATATCAGTAGAATAACTAGTCTTTCTTTTAGGATAGGAATGACTTCTCACTGTGTGGATGTTGGTATTAGCGACAGCAAAATTAGACTGTTAGGTCTGAAAGTGTATGTATTTCAGGAACATATGTATATCTCCTGAGAACCATTGACGGTGTGTCTACATGTAGATTGGAAAGGACTATATATGATATTAGTCAAATTTGGCCCCCATAATTCTCATTTTTTAAAGTGTTTTAGGTACATTAAATTGTTGACTGTTATTTTTTAGAGGAGTTGATATAAAATATATTTTTCATCCAAGTGTTTGATTTATTTGAACTCACTGGGAGGATATGATGTCAGAAGTGTCGCTATTTTTAGACTTCAATAAAAATCAGCCATTTATTGACATTTTTCTTATCTTTTTTAGAATGGAAAAATTAGAGCGACGCTTTGAACAAGAACGAACTTTTTGTTACTTATTAGTACTGGATAGATACACGTTGGTGAAAATATTTTGAATGTTCAAGCAATCGCTCAATGTTTTCTTAAAGAAAAACGGCTTCAAAAGGAGCCGTTTTATGCTAAAAATGCAAAATGGCGGGAAAAGATAAACTTTATGATGTCATATTTCTAAATTGTGGACACTTAAATCAAAATGAAGATTATGAAAAAACTTCAAACGTATATCTGTACAAAGAAAACAAAGAATGTAAAATGACGATATTCATTTAAGGGGGCCATTTTAGGCTCAAATCATATATAGTTCTTTGAGTATTCCTACCATTTACAAGGTCATACTGATTTGATTATAATTTTGCATGGTTATTGTTCACTACATAATGTCGATTGGTGGGACATATGTTTATTTCTACTACTCATCACTATGTAGTTAAGGGTTCTTGACTTCACCCTGTAGGTAGGGCATATGTATATCCTTACCATGTAAAAATTGCATTTGTATTTTTTTTTTTGGGGGGGGGGGCATAGGACTAATGTTTGTAAAGCTTATGTTTTTCTTTACAAAAAAATTAAGCTTACCATATCTAAATATGCACTTTGGCACTATTTTTTCTTTGGGGTCTGAACTTGATATTTTTGAATCAATCATGTACATGGCTGTTTCAGACCACAAGGATTGTTTTTTTTTTTTTTACAAATTATGTAATCAATTACGTCACTGATTTTATGATTCAATTTTATTTATGTATATGTGCTCTTTAGTCCACCAAGCAATAAACAGTTTTACTAACATTTATCTAGAATTTCGACGTTTTTGAATTGGGGTGGCTGTACCTCTAACCAGTTTAAAATTTGCATTAAAGCTATAACCAAACATATGCAGAATATGCACACAGTGGATGCGGCTTCTATTGGTAAAATCTTGAATATACGTGAATAAGATAATATCTTCGAAACAAAAACAGTTAATAGGATGTATACAAAAACGATTAATTGCAAGCATTTAACAAACTCACAAAATAAATGGATAAAAAAAACCGATTTGATAAAACAAAGGATCACCAGCAAGCAGATAAATCTTAAAGAAAAACATCTACCAGAACCCTCACAGTTGTTTATCAAGATCAAAGATCATTACAAAGACGACAGAAGTCCTTAGCTGATGGGAAATATGATAGAGTGTCATTAAATAAAATGAAACGGCACGACACATACTTTACAAATACCAAAGATTTATTTTAAGATTAAGTAATAATAACATTCCGTTCAAGAAGAGGTTCAACAATTCAAGAACCAGTCCATATGATATTATGCAACAACATAATATTGTTAAGGATAAAGAGTCGCCATAAAGCAGATATATCTTCAAGAGAAGGCATTTACCAGATCACCTACAGTTTTTTTTATCAAGATCAAGAACATAAAGACGACAAGTTCTAAGCTGATGAGATACATGATAGAGTGTCTTCAAAATAAAACGACCGACACACCTACTGCCCAAATACACATAAGCGATTTAAAGACTAATCAACGATAATGATCAGTTCAAGAAAATATTTTCAAGTACCACTCCTCATGTTGAAATAGTGTACACCAAAAGGGGATGACATGCATACATTAATAGGAAACCCGATTTATCTCAAAGATATCAGGACGCCTGTTTTAGAACCAAACCAAACCCAAAGGACACGAAAATAACAGGTAACGTTTTGTTTCAATTACTATCGAAATTTAAGTCAACAGGTAATCCTTTAAAAGTATAAAACTTTCTTGTATATAAGTGATATAAAAATAGGAACATATTTACAATGTGTATTAAAGTTTACACCAAATCTTAAAAAGACAACGTCAATGTGATGACTAATGTGGAAAAAGGAAATCTTTTGAAACGCCACTAAAATAATAATTCATTTCTTTCAAATAAAAAGAGGTTGTGGATACAATAGATTAACACCATTCTAGAAAAGTAAAGGATCCTAGACGCCCCGTAACTTCTACTTTTTATTAAGTCGCAACGTTGCGATTTTGACCCACTATAAAACAGTTTATATCGCTTTAACGTGGTGTTTATCTCTGTAACGCAATTAGTGTAGCTTTGATGTAATAACACACAGGTCCCGAGTTCGAATACTGCAGGGACTTTGATTTCATATATAGCATTACAATTTTAAAAGTTGATTTTCCCGAAAGTTTAATTTTTTCTGTTATATTGAAGTCAAACACATGCTAGGAATCAATATTCTTAAATGATTTAAAAATTTGAACTTAAACGAAGAACTTTTACAAAAGGTGTTGATGACCCCTTTTAAACAAAACTTTTACAAAAGGTGTTGATGACCCCTTTTAAACAAAACATTTTTTTATCGTTCATCATTTGACTATTTGATCAACATTGACATATGATGATCGAAAAAGAGAAACAAGTTATAAAAATCGAAAAAGATAGATATATAATGAAAATAAGTACATTATAACAAACGTCGTGATATTTTTTGAATTATCTAGTGTTTAATGATAAGAAAAAGGAGAAAACGACAGTTGATTTGCATTTTGGACAGTTGGAAAAAGTACGCTTAGATAGCTCATTCGAGATTCGAGAATCAAAATACGAAATTCGAAATACTAGATTTGCGATGTGGAAAAAACATGATGACATCCTAACATCCAGACATGTCTTAAACTTATTAGAACTCGACACTTTTAAAGAAGCATTTGGTCAATTGCTTATATGCCATAATTAATTAAAAGTTTTCGGTGGTATTACATGTAATAGCACAATTTATTCCTTTACAGATATGCAAGAAATGCTTTTTACTTCTAATTTAATGATTTTATAATGGTTAAAATAACTTTGATGAACTGTTCTACAAAGTATGAATATAAATTGGTGATAATGCCGTGTGATTCACAAATCTATAGGATTTTGCTTTTCCTGGGAGTTTATCCTCGATAATTACATGTTTTTGTAGGAAAAGGTGCCCTAAAGTCTCGTACAAATTATTATAAATCAGATCTTGATTTGATTATTACTCAATAATTGTATATAAATGCACCTTTTTCTGCAAAATGATAAGTAATAACAGATCCATTGCTTGAACAAGAGTGATAATTTATTTTTAGATTAAAATAGATTTTAGATAATAATAGTATCTTCACTGATCACATTTTTACACAATCTGGGCGAATACATTCCGGTTTTAAACATATGAGAGGTGAAATGCACCTTAAATTAAATCGGGTCTAGAGGGATTAAACACAGAGCAAGCAAATTCAGGTTAGCAAGGCACACATTATTATAACTATTATAATTAGATACATTTAAATTTTCTGTAAAATAATAGATACAAGAAATCATTTAACCAGGGAAAAAATATCATTTAAGTAGTTTTCTACAATCTTTAATTTAGAACAGTTTTGTGTCGCAAAATATACATAGAGATGCAACATAAAAAAGATTACAATGAAATGGGTCTTTGCATGCTCTAACATAATTTTACATATACACATGCAAGGTGAATCAAGTAATAGGAAATATTTCCTTGCGGCGGAATTGGTCTTTAAGTTACAAATAGATCTTAGTTACTTTTTGAACATTTTGTTCCAGAAAAAAGTTTGAAACAGAATTACAATGAAAGATACAATATGTGGAAAACAGGGGAAATTTCTAAACTACAATTATACATTTGATAAGGGGCCAAATGTACCTTAAAAAATTATCTTCAGCTACCGCTTTTATAGTAACCAATCGGTAAAAAAGTAAAACGGGACATCACGGGACATGTGTTCCGGACTACATTTACACATACCCCTCTCAAACACCCAGAAAACTGTTAGACATACAGTAAATTACGTAGTATTACACGTAAAGTCGTGGGAAGAAGCTACATATTTATACATCGAGTGTCCGTTATACCCCGTGATGCTGATTGTGGATGGGAAAATTAAGAATATTTCATTTTAAGATGTTTCAAATAAAAACGAAATATTACGTACTGTTTTATACATAGGTATATTTGATTGATAAAAACAACTTTGTTATATATTTCTTTCAAATCGAATTAATTTTCTTTTGTAAACTGAGTGGTATTTTATGTTTGAAATTTAAATTGTTTGATCATTGTGGAAATACATTGCCGCATCTGTTTGTGATCTCTCATGTTGACATCTCCCTCCTCTCCCCTATCCCCTTCTCACAGTGATCCCCTGTTTATTGCCATTTGTTTATTTTCGTTTATCTGATTGATGGACAGATCTTAGACTGGTGTGTCTTTGAATTTATTATAGTGATTCCCTCCTGTATCCTGTTTTGAGAATTTATGTCTTTAAGCGTTCCCCAAATTTCGGTTCCATCTTAAAGTTATTTGATTGGTCCTTTATGGAAAAAGGGGAGGAGTTGTCAAAGATGAGACATGCAGGCTTCATAATAATTTTACACTCTCACTTTGGATTTCTTTTAAAAATGATGTTTGTTTATTTGTGATTTTGGACTTAATAAATTCTAAATTTTCAAACGGGATACTTTTATTTACGTTACATTACGTAACCAATATACGTAATCACAACACTAGCCACCAAAAGAACACGATGGAAGAACATTTACTTTTTCATTAATTTAACGTAGTGTAGTAACCATGTGTGTTTTGCGTGTTTTGTATAGATGGCTACAGAATCATTATCCGTGGAAGATTTGAACTTATCTAGCGATGACGGAGTCTCACAAGAAGAGGTATATATTTTGAAACTAGAAAATGTAATTATTTTCAGTGTAAAGTAATGGGTGTTAATTCAATCCTTAAACTACATGTCAAACGTTTATTTACACTTTTGAAACCGTGTTCTAAACTGTGTCTTCATTGTTTCTACCTCTGTAAAAGATCAAGAGAAACTTAGCTTAAAAGAAGTTTGAATAGCATATCAAGTAACATCAAACCACTTTTGAAATACAACCTCTATTGAAATAAATTATTTTTATTGTGGTTGGAGATATGTTTAATTAATTAGAAGAGTCACTTTGCAATTTTGAAATAAACCCACTATTGAAATAATTCTTTCAATAGTGGTTGGGGACTATCTCATTATAAGAATTATAATTATAGGAATCACTTTGCAACTATTATTGAAATAAACCATTATTGGAATTATTCTTTCAATCGTGGGTGGGAGTGTATTTCATTATAAGAATCACTTTACAAGCACTATTGAAATACAACTTCTATTGAAATTATTTTTCAATAGTAGTTGGGAAATATTACTTTGTAATCACTAATGAAATCATGTTTTAAAATTGTAAATCATTTGTATAAAGGTGAGAACGTTGTACGTTGCTAGAACTTCTAATCAAACCCACTGTATATTAAATATACAATAATATATGTTCAAACCAATTAAACACAACTACTATAGACATATTTATTGTCCTATAATTTTACTCTGAATGGGGGATATTTAATAAAATTATTGGGTTTGACTGTCCATCTGACCGTCTATCATTTTGTTTGTGTATAACGCTTTCGTTAATCACTACAGAAACAATTATTTCATTATACTTCAATTGAAACGAATTATTATACACAGCCAAATGTGCCTCACGTGAAATTCACGTGAAAAGAGCTTCACGTGAATTTCACGTTAAGGTTCGCTTGAATTTCACGTTAAGTGAAGTTCACGTGAATTTGTTCATGTGAATTTCACGTGAATGTGTTTCACGTGAATTTCACGTGAAAATTTCACACATTTTTCACTAAAATTTCATGTGAAACACATTCACGTGAAATTCGTGTGAGTGCTCTTTTCACATGAATTTCACGTGAAAATTTCACGTGAAATTCATGTGAATTTAACGTGAATTTCATGTGAGGCACAATTGCCTGTGTAATAATGGTTGGGGATGCATTTCATTACGATCGATCACTATCGAAAAAAAATATTTCAATGGTGGTTGGTGATTAATTTCAATATAAGAAATAATTTGCAACCACTATTATAATACAACCTCTATTATAATGATTTTTAATGTATTTCAGTTTAATTTTCATATTTGAAAGAGCGGTTAGGGATGTATTTTATTATCTGTGCAGCCACTATCAAAATTTAACAATAATGTATTACAATAGTAGTTGGGAATAATTTTCATTATACACAGATACTAAAGATTCTGAGACAGCTGTTTCATATTTGGATATCTTACTAGAAAAAGACGTTAATGATACAGTCCCTGAAACGTTCTACTTTCCAATTTTTTCGTTCGTTCACCGTGCGCTCACAGTGCGTCCACTTGCGTTCTCCGCTTCGCTCCGTTTTCGCTCACCGTGCACAAAGCGTTCAACGTGCGCTTACCGTGCGTTCACAAAGCGTTTACTTTGCGCTCAGCGTTCGTTCAACGTTCACCAATCTCTCAGTCCCTCTTAATTCATTTTCATTCGGAACTCCAAAGTGTTAGGATATGTCTTTAAGAGGTAATCAAAAACTCATGCATAAAGGTAGACGGAAACTTACATTCCACATCTATGACATCAATTTAGTCAAAATTTAATTCGTAGAATCCAAAGTACGCATTCTTGAGCAGGTCCGTAAATACAAAAAAACCTGATTTTTTTTATGACTTCAACAATACTGCTGTATGTTTTTAACAGTGTAAGTTAATAGTAAATGACTAGATGCTGTACTTCTCGAGAAATGTAAATTTATTATCAACATCTACAGGTTTTTATGATTTATTATTTCTTATTATGTCCAGTTGTTGAAGCAGGAAATGAATAAATTGTTACAGTAACGTATAATTCATTTAAAATGCACATCACTGGTATTATGCATTTGTACATGGTAAATTTACGGGAGGTCAGTCAGTACAATTTATGTGTCAAATTTTAAACGATATTACAATAAGGATAATCTTATATTTATGCTGAGAACAATAAATATATGTAGTTTATTTGGAGGGTTTTTCCCCTGATTACCGACGAAATATAATGTGAGGATAACTTCCGATGCACTCCGAATAAATCGTTTATTTCGCGTTCACATAGCGTTCACATATTATTCACCGTGCGTTCACTGTTCACTTTGCGCTCGAGTTTGCACTCCATGTGCGCTCTGCGTTTGCTCACCTTACACCGTTCTTAAGCGCTCATCAAATTCCGTTCATGGTGCGCCCACCGTTCGACATTCCTTTCAACATTCCTCTACTTGGTTTTTACAAACTCTGTGTTCAGAAGACAAGAACTACAAAACCAAAACCCAAATACTGGAATTTACAGCATTAGATCTTCAAATCCAGCACTTGCAGATTATATTTCCTGTATAGCCTTATCACCACTTGGTCTTCATACCCTTCTCAACACAGCTTACGACATCTCTTCTCGATCACGATTCAACTTTAACGCTAGCAAATCAAATAATTCCCTCTTCCGGAAACTTGGCCCAGACACCATTTAAATTTCAAAATCATGTAACCATCTCGGTATTCTTCTAGATTCTAAGCTTGACCCAACCGAAAGAACAGCGAAAGCATGCAGAAAAGGTCAACAGACGTATTTTGCTCTCAAAATAAGTAAACACCTCAATTCTGAAACTCTCTCCAAGCTTTTCAAACGGAGTATACATCCTAGTGTTCAGTACGTTAGTGAACTATGGTGTGACCTTAAACAGAAAGACAACCGCACCCTTGACGTATTTCAGCACTTCATATGTGTAAACACGCCATGAATCTTCCAAAACATGTGCGAGTCAATCTTTGGACTTTTACCTATAGCTTCCAAAATTGATAAACATAAACGTAAACAACAATTCTTCGACCATCTCTGTATAATGGACACAAAATGTGGCACGAAAAAGATATTTCTTCATCGCCTTTTTTCATACCTCGGTTCTCCAAACTGCAAACACTACGGTTTTATTCCCGATGTAATTCACCTTCTGGATAAATATAATCTCTCAGAACATCTGAGATCGTTTCTACAAAATTGAACGTTTCAAAATACATGTAAACTTGACTGGAAAACGATTGTTAACTCAGCTGTGTTATACATCTACCACTTTATAACTTCCATATCAAACCGCTTGCTCTGAGACAACGACTTTACCAAATTTAGACATATTACTGGAAACAGTAGAACAGACCGAATATGGAAAATTCCTAGCGATGTTCACGAAGTTACTCTTAGTAAATTTAGTAACACTTAGTAACAAAATTGTTGATTGTAACAATATTTGTTTTAAAAAAACCTATACCATGCCTATTTATTACTTAATTAGGGATTTTTAGGGGCCAAAGTCTTTAAACATTGACGCAATATATCTAGAGAAGGAGACATATTTTTTAAAGCATTGTAGAAGAGAAAATGTCTGCATTGATGATTCATATCGATTCTATTACTCAAAACTCCAATGTTTGTCCCCATTATAGATCTACAGGGCTGGCCCTAAAAATTTTCAATCATTTGTATCTCAAAAATGAACAACAATTTTAAATAGATGTAAGAACAACAATTGCTCGATAAGTGAGACCTTTCAGATGGAATTAAGAAAAGGAGCTATCCCCTTTAATTAGGGGCCAAGAGACTCGTAAAGTCTATTGCAAATAACTTAAAAACTTGAAAGATTTTGTAATGCATTATAGAAGCAAATTTGTTTATCGTAAAAATATTTGTTTGAAAAACTCATTGCCACACCCATTTATGAAATAATTAAGATTGTTTTTTATCATCTGAAAGTGTGATTGTGGGGTAATTCTCAAATCATATAAAATAAATTGGACGGAAGTCCTATTCGTTAGTCGTAACGAGATCGTATCTAGTTTCAATAGTAATTGTGTTTCACTAATGGTTACAATTTGATGTTTAAAATAAAGTTCAGTCCTTACTACTATTGAAAAAAACTTTTTAATAGTGGTTGTATTTTAAATCCTGATAACAAATTGATTCATATAATGACATACATTCCAACCAAAACTAAAATAATTTATTTCAAAAATGGTTGTAATGAAATGCATCCCCAACCACTATTTAATTAATTCCTTTCAGTAGTGGCTCTGTTTCAACACTGGTGCAAAGTGATTCTTATAGTGAAATAAGCACCTACCTTCTCTTGAAATAATGTGTTTTAATAGTGGTAAAAGAAGCGTTACATAGAGACAGAATTCTAGAGGAACAAACAGTCAGACGGACTGACAAACCCAATTGAATATCTACCATTTTGAGTGAAAACGGAGGATAAGATATATATTTCAATAGTAGTTGTTTTTATATGGTTTGAACATATTTTATTGTATATTTGATATACAGGGGGTTTGAACACAAGTATTTGCATCTTACTAGGTTCTAACTCTAATACAAATAATTTACAATTGTCATAAAACATGATTTATCTATAGAGCAAGAAAGGTAGAGAAAAATTTGAAATCACGTATTATACTATACATTGGTAAATCTGCGAAAACTGCTTTCATCGAAAATTTTCTTCACAACAGTGAAAATTCTATCATTGATTTATTTCAATATCAAAATTTCATTATCCTATAAAATGCGTGTCCATAAAACCTAAATTGTGCATTTAGAATAATTCGAAAAAAAAAGTATTTCTTGCATTCTAATTTTTTAACAAATAAAAAGGTTATATACATCATCTTTTTTCATATGTGTAAATATATCGTGGAATCATTTAATTTCGTGGGGGCAAATTTTTGTTGACTGTGGGTTTTTTGCTTATCTGTGGGCATGTTATTTCGTGGATGCGTAAGTTTTCAAGTTCAAATGGGAAAAATAAATCTTTTATAATTAGTTTTCGTCGAAGATGTTAATTCGTGGATGAGGGCTAACCACGAATACAACGAAAATTGAGCCATCACGAATTTTAATGATTCCACAGTAGTAGTTACAAAATAATTTTTGATATTAAATTTATTCCCAGCTATTACTGAAATGTATTCAATAACGATCGTACTTCGATAGTGGTTGCAAAATCATTCTTATGATGATATGCATCCCCAATCACTATTGAAATAATTATTTCAATAGTGGTTGTATTTCAACAGTGATTGCAAAATGCCTCTTTAAATGAAATACATTCTCAACCACTATTGAAATAATTATTTCAATAGTGGTTTTATTTCAATAGTTGTTGCAACAATGTATACATTTGAATGCATACAACTCTTTTTGTGTCTTTTCCCACGAAACATGAACATAAAAAAATGCACTCTATGTTTTGTTTTTGGGAAGATGTGTGTGTTTTGCTTATGTATACAAAATAAGTGTAAATACCTCGTAAATATATGTTTAAAAAAAAAGAAGGAAAAAAATTAAGCTTACTTTTTTCAAAAATGTCGCCGGAGATAAATTAAGGAAAAAAATTGTAAGTCGCTGTAGGAGTGGGTCGCTACTAAGATTGTTAGGAAAACATCAGAAAAAATAGTATATATAGTGTCACATTTAATTTGCTATTACGTAAGAAAAACCTTAAAATGAAAAAACCTCTAAATCTATTATCAAACTACAACTACCTGAAATGAAGGAAAAAGACTGTAACACCGAGGCACTCTCTCTCCCATGATTAAGAATGCAAAGTTTTATTGATTGTTTAAAGCGTTGAAATTTAGTCATTTTTTTTTTCTTGAGCAGCGATAAATATTATTAAAATTCAAATTAAACTTTTTTGTTACAAAGTAAGATATAAACTAATTTAAACAAAATACAAATCGGAGGTCATTATAATGGAGTAGTTGAAGTTTATGATCATAAATAATAAATTGAATAATTGGACCAGTCATATTTACGATAATACAAAGCTGTAGAAAAGTCAGGCATTGTTGTTGGATGTGCATATTGTTTATTTGTGTTATTTAACATATTTAAGCCGACTTTTAAATAGGCATTAAAACTTTATTTGAAAAGTATCAGCAATGAAATCATTTTAATTAAATAAGCATTTGTAGTGCGATTACCTTTAAGTTAAAATTGATCTGTATCATATGCACCACATCGTTAAAAGATATATTTAATGAACTAAAAATTTTTACCCTACCATTAAGACCAGATTAATTTATACCAAATTGGTGTGGAATGTAATAAAGGAATTTTTTTCTGTCTTTCTGCAGACGACTATTGACGGTATTGGACAAACTTTAGAGAGAGATGCTAAGATAAGGATTGAGATAGCAGATATTTATAAATCTCTGATTGACTTGCTTAAATTGGAAACTTTGGAGAAAAACTTTGGTTCCGTGATAATGAAAGACTTTTATGGGGGTGTGGGAAAAGTGGAATGTAACATGGAACGGTTACAAAGGAAACATTGTCCTATTGTGGTTGCTGGTAAGGATTTATCTAAATTTAAAACAATTTCTGCTCAGATTTCATTAACAAATCTCATTTTACCCATTTTGCCAATGTATGCATGCCAGCTAATGATAGCATTTAATTTTTCAGAAATGTTTAAATATCTTAATGTAGGCAATAATAGCAATGCGATATCTTTTTAGGAGAGACGAGTGCTGGGAAGTCGTCCTTGTTGAATCTACTTTTGGGGGAAAACGTGCTCCCCGAACATACACTTAGTTGTACGTCCGCCATTTGTCAGATATACAACAGCGTGGAAAAGAAAGCCGTGGCTATCGATGAGGACGGAACAAAAACATTCATCAAAGATGTTACTGAGAAAACGCTGTCTGAATATGTCATGATAGATCGGTCTAAAAAGTGTACTCATCGCTATAAAAGAGTTGAAATTTACTGGCCTGTTCCTATGCTAAAAGTATAT
>WFKH01002636.1:37709986-37733757 GCA_016163765.1 Magallana hongkongensis
AGATAGATAGATAGATAGATAGATAGATAGATAGATAGATAGATAGATAGATAGATAGATAGATAGATAGATAGAATGTTCATCTATTCTTATTTGTTCAAAAAATGATTTTTATTCTTTATTAAGGAATTTCGATCATCCAAATGTTGTGAAATGTTACGGAATTTCCATCAAAGAAACAGATGAACAGAAAGAATTCCTAAACATATTTATGGAGGTTTGTGAATGTTCCCTTGCTGATGTCATTCTTTGTGACAATCATATTACAGAAATGTGCCAATGTAATTTTCACCGAAAGGAAACATGCCACAGATATGAAGAAAAATGCAGAGTAGGCGTAGAGTATGAAGAGGCATGGAACTTTTTTACAACCATGCTAGATGATATTTTGAACGGGTTGGTTTATCTGCATGATAAATTGATCGTCCACAGGAATTTAAAGCTATCAAATATATTAGTAAGTATTTTTATAAACATTTTAAATATTTACATCCATCAAGTATAATTCCCTGTGTTTCTTTTGGTAATTGATTATACATTCATAGCTCTGTAGAAAATGACAGGACTGAAATCTACACGCTCTTTTTATCGATTGGTCGAAACCTTAAGCAACCCAAGAAAAATCACTGAAAGAAATATACATGCAGATGTCAGACTCAAGTTCCCATAGAAGACGATTTGGATTTGGCTGTTTCTTTTATCCAACATACTGATGGATATTAACAATAATTTTTAATTCATTTGTTTTATTTTCTACGATCAATTTATCAATTTGTTGCAAGAAAGATGGAAATATAAACAATGAAATGCTTTCTTTAATTATTCATGTGGTTTATGAAGGTAGCGATCATTGCCAAAAATGCGTTGGCAGGCTATCATAATGTATTTTTTTTCTCCAATGTCGCTACCTTCATAATCCGCATGTATTACCAAATAAAGCATTTTATGTTTGAATTAATAGCTCTTTATAATGCAAGTTAAATATGTTAAAATATAACGTCTAAATTCCAAACTCGTATTCATTACTTGTACGTTCACACATGTGTGGGGAAAACTATTGAAATGATGTCCAAAATTGTGAAATCCTTGGCCCCTTGTTCAGGGGTTCAGGCCCTAGGGTGGGACCAATATGGCCATATAGTAAAAGTGTTTTAATCTTAAATCTTCTTCTCTACTCCAATATATATTTGAGAAAAACTAAATGCATGGTAATGATGTCCATAAAGCCCTTTACCAATATTGTGAAATTCATGGTGCCTTGGTCAGGGGTTCAGGCCCTAGGGCGGGGCCAATGTGGCCACATGATGAAAATGTATTGATTTAATATATATTCTTCTGTACTATCACAGTTGTGGGAAATAATGTCATGCATTTTTATTATGTTCATAATGTCTTGATGTTAAATGGTGATATTTAGGCAATGAGGCAGAAGTTAAGATTTGGGGTGGGGGGGGGGGGGGAGTAAATATGACCATATATTGAACATGTATTTTTATTTAGGGTAATTGCTGTTGGTCATCCATTAACAATTTTTACTTCATCTTGAAAACAACATGGCAATATGTCACTTGGCAATATTGAATTGATATGTCTTCTAATTTAGGAAATCTACTCTAATTTCAAAATCTTCTACTGTACTCCCAAACATCTGTAAGAAAAACTGAATTTATAATTATGTAGACGAGGAAGCTCTCTACCAAAATTGTAAATTTCATGACCCCCTGGGAAAGGTCTTGGACTAAAGGGCGGGACCAAAATAGTCGTGTAGTATTAGATTTAATGCATATAATTGATGTGGGTGGGCTGTATATTATGTTAAAAATTTTAATTATCTTATTCAGCGTTTGAATTTTGATAAACGAAATGAGTACATATTTAGAAAAGAGAATGAATGAAGCTGTCTATCAAAATTCAAGATATCATGAAAGTTTTAAAAAGAGTTTGAGTAGGAGGTGTAACAGTTAATGGAGTTATCTTCCCTTGCTTGTTCATATTTAAAAAATTAAACACTGTACAATAATGTAACTAAGTGTGCTATGTGTACAATTTTTTTTTTAAAATGCCACATGGTGTCATTGAATGAATGGTTGATAACTGAACAGGTAAAACATGAGAATTGATATAGCAAAATAACTTATCAGTGGTTTTTGTTTTTTGTATAAATGTCCTAAGGGGAAGAGTGTCTGTCTGGCCCCTGGAGGTGAGAAGGGTTGTTGTTGTTGTTGTTGTTTTTAACAAATTGTGTATACCAGCTATCTTTAATTTATCTTTGAAAAAATATAAACATAAGAGCTATCTTAATAGTTAGCAAAAATTATTTCTTATTTCCTTGTTGTAAGATTTCAGGTAGGAAGGTGGAAGTCATTACCATATTTTAGATTCTGTTTTACTGCAGAATGAAGCTTAAATAAATGCATGTTTGAGAATTCTCAAAAGGTCTTTGTATGGGCTATTGAGGCCTGTTTGCCCCTTGTTATAATTGCGATGTGAAGCATAGCACATTTATTTAAGTATTGGGTGTGGTGGCCTATTTATATAAATAATAAATTTTACGTCTTCTTACTCAAAGATATTAAAGGGCAGAGCAAAATTAGCAGACATGGGATTGTCAAGGCACCATTATCAACAAGACACCATCACCGGGACACCCGTCTTTATGGCACCAGAGGTTCTTAAAGGCTTAATGTACGATTCAGAAGCTGATATGTATAGCCTCACTATTATCATGTGGGAAATGTGGTATGGAAGGAAGATATCAAGTGATGTTTTTAACACAGTTAAGGTAAATGACAGTTGTTTCGAGATATACAATAATTGCATCCACATGATAAAATTACCGACAACACACACGTTTGCATTTAACTGATGATACATCCATATTAATAGCGTGTTACTTGATGTCGAATTGTTTTTTTTCAAAATGGGAAGCACTCCATTAACTCAATACTCGTTGCTTTAGGGTAGTACATAAGCTAAAGTTTGGCTATTATTCATTTTCTGATACTTTGATATGTTGTTTTTTTAATAAAATTTTCAAAATTTCAAGTATGAAACAAATCTAACTGCACATATTTTGTCTATATCAATTTCCATTTCAGTCTCCTCTCGGTTAAGTGTAAACTGATATAATCATTGTTAGAATTTGCAAAGCAAAGAAATTTCTTTTGATGATATCAAAAGTGTTTGCGCTGATGTCAATAAAGGAGAACTATTACATGTACAAATATTACGATTCATTTCAACTGGTAACGAACAGTTAATAATGATGTGACATAATGTAAGAATGAACTTTTTGGGCGGGCTATTCAAACAATCATTTACAACACTAAAACGTCTTCACAAATATACGTATAGCTCACATTTTTGTGAAAAAAGATAATGCAAAAAAATGCCCGCATTTGCATAGCTTCATAACTTCTTTATTGTACATGTAGCATATTCCTTATATACATGTGTATGAAACTATAAACAATCCACACTTCACAAATGCTGTATCCCATTCCGCCATCTTTGAGGAAAATTCCATAGATTTCTCAATGAAACATTTGTAGTTCAAAGGTTTATAATTTTTATTTGATATTCCAAATCCGTTTTCATTGTGTATTTTGATTGCCCTAGGATGAGGCAATCCACTCATCGAAGGAACAAATCACATTCTAAGAAATTTCATCACATGACGTCCAAAAATGTAGTTGCATAAAGAAGGGGGATTTGTTTTCCCCTTTTGACCTTTAGGTTAAACCAACAAAAGAAAATAACTTTTGCAAAGTGTGGATCGGACAACTGCATAGTGAAAAAAATAAAATGCTATAAATACTGACGAAAGAATATTAAAATTATCTTGTCGAACTACAACTGTTCTGCGAGTTTGGAAACAAGGTAGTCTTTACCTTCTTTAGATGTGTCTCCTCAGCAATTCTAGGTTAAAGTAATGGGTTTTTTTTCTTTTGAAATTATTAGTTTGGCACTTTATGTCATTAAAACTCCAAAACAATTCATGCATTAATACGTACTTTTGTTGCCTTAATTTTTTACTTTTTCATAACACGCTTCCTGTTTTCATTTTTTACATTTTTGAATACATTAAATGCATTGTTTAAGTAAAAGAAGTTTTAATTTTTTTTAATTTTTAAATAAAGGTTTATGTTAGAACACATAGCATTTGTCATTTTATTGATAATGGATAAAAAAGATATTTAAGGAAGAATACCAATATATATAAGATAAGAAGTAATAAAAAAAATTGAAATAATTGGACATAATTTTGTAATTTGATAGTAAATTACCTTTTTTACTCTTTAGAGTTTTAGATTCTTATTACCTAATTTTAGAAACAAAAATATATATAATCTTTTCACAATTGACAAATATTCCAAAAAAAAAAAAAATAATGTTAAACACGTAGCGTAACACACAAATAAAACCACTGATCATTGTAAAATATTATTTTGATACTCAATTCACGGCATTGAGGATTTTGTTTAAGATACATATACATATGTACATAAAATGGCAGAAACAACTATACAATTTTTCTATATGCGACGTTACAATTTATCCAATTCCCTTTAAAATAAATTGTACATGTACGTCTTAACCATTTACACATAGCTTTCAAACTACCTGGTATCTCGATCTTTTTCTGTTTAGAGAAAATTATTTCGAAAGTTTCTATTTTATCTATGAAAAGAGATTGAAATTTAGTTATATACAGATTAGTCTAATAACATTGTCTAATTGAAAAAAAAACTATATAAAAGAAAACTTTTTTCATGGATTGAAGTAAAACTTTATGGTCAAGATCTAGTAAAATATTTAAGTATATTGTTGTTAATCTGTTCCGTCCGTGCGTCCGTCTGTCACGTTCTTCAGCTCATCTGAACCGAAGGTTCAGGTTAGCTTTTCTGATCACCTGTTGTTTGTCGTCCTCCCTTCCGTCTGTCCGTTAGTAAACTTTTCACATTTTTGGATTCTTCTCTAAAAACCACTGGGCAAAATTTAACCAAATTTGTTACAAGGCATGCTTATGGAAAGAGGATTTTAAATTGTTATAATAAAGGTTGAAACTTCCTTTTAAAAGGGAGATAATTTCAAAACAGTAAAAACAGGGTGTGTGTCTTAAAAATCTTCTCATAAACCACTGCACCAAATCTTGTATGTAAAGTGAAAACATCTAAATTGTAAAAATCGTGATCCCCGGACTAATACTAGGGCCCTAAAAAGGGCTAAAAGTTTGACATAGATATATATTGGGAAACCTTTTAAAAATCTTCTTCTCAAGAGTTACAATGCAACAATTTATGAGATGAAAATGCAAGCATCATCAGATAGTGTAAATTCTTCATTGTTAAACTCGTGACCTCTGAACCAATACTAAGGGCCCAAGAGGGCCTTCAGCATATAAATTTATTGGGAACATGTTTTAAAATCGTCTTCTCAAGAACTACAATGCTACAGTTTGTGATTTCTCTTTGCAAGCATCAACATATAGTGTTGATTCTAAATTGTTCACACTGTGACCCGGACCAATATTGGGGCCCAAAAAGGGGTTCAAAGATCAAAATAGAAATATACAAGAAAATGTTTAAAAATCTATCCTCAAAAACTACAATGCTACACTTTATGATATTATATGCAAAGATCCTAAGATAGTGTAGATTCTTAATTGTTAAAATCGTGACCCCCTCCAAATACTGAGGCCCCAAGAGGGGTTCAAAGTGTAACATAGAAATATATAGGAAAATGATTTAAAATCTTCCTCTCAAAAACAACAATGCTACAATTTGTGATATAATTATGCAAGCATCCTCAGATAATGTAGATTCTAAGCTGTTCAAACCGTGATCCCCAGGCCAATACTGGGGCCCCAAGAGAGGTTCAAAGTTAAGCGTAGAACTGTATAGGGATAATGTTTTAAAATCTTCTACTCGAGAGCTACGATGCTACAATTTGTGAGATTACTTTGCTAGTATTCACAGATAGTGTAGATTCTAAATTGTTCAACCGTGACCCTCAGGCCATTACTGTGGTCCTAAGAGAGGTTCAAAGTTTAGGATAGAAAGACATAGGGAAATTTTTTAAAAATCTTCTTTTCCAGAAATGCAATGCTAAGTATTGTTATTTTTTGGGGTAATCATCGGGTTAGCGATGTGGCTCATAGGCCTCCTGTCTTTCTCATACATTTTACGCACTAGACAAGTCATCTCTTAGAATATGTCTTTGGATGTAATGTTGAATTGAAATAATGATTTAGAAATTTCATTTTAATCATAGGAGACAATAAATTAAATTTTACTTAGTATCCATAATATCTCTTTAAATATAACTGGGAGCGTCCTGCAGATGCCCATTTTCGATTTCATTTTTATCCCAGAGGTAAGGGAAATTCTAAAAATAACGTTATTTTACTTAAAAACATGGTTCTCATCATGTTGTCATTTTATACACTAGCCAAATCAACTCTTGGATTATGATTGAAGGTGTCCTGTTGATGTGAAATAAGGTGTTAGAAAATTCATTTTAACCCAGCTGATCAACTGTTTGCAAAACGACTTTATTTACACAAAAAGCATGCTTCCCAAAACTCTTCGTACAATTTTCACAAAAGCTAAATCATCTTTTGGATTACAAATGGGAGTTTGATGTAGATGCACAATACAGTTTAGGATTTTTGGAGGGGTAATTCCTTGAAGTGGCTAAAAAGTGACGTTATTTCTTTAAAAAGACATGTCTCTTGTCACTCCTCTTACAATTTTACAACATGTGTTGCTGAACACTCTATAAGAATATAAATGGGGATGTCTTGTAGATGCGCAGTTGGGTTTCAAAAATTTCTTTTTTATATCAGGAGTAATTAGATGTTCAAAAATAAGTTTATACCTAAAAACCGCATAGTTTCCAAAACCTCTCTTACAATTAAAACAATAGCAAAATAATATCTTGGAATATAAATAGGACTGTCCTGTAGATACGCAATAAGGTTTCAGAAATTTAATTTCATCCAGGGATTCATGTATAAGTACATGTAACTCTGTGCTTATTCAGTCATTTTTTTTTATTTCTTTCATTAGGAGCATGCCTTCTTTAGCACCCGTCCCAAGTTGAAAGAAGCGTCACCCCCACCTAAAGTAATACAGAAAATGATTGAAAACTGCTGCATAGAAGAAGCGGAAAAGAGGCCGACGGCAAACCAGTTGAAAATAGAGCTTAAAAAAATAGTCCAGAAAGCAAAGAATTGACAATGGCGTTTGTAGTAAATAGGGATTGTATTGTGATTTTTTACGTTTAAAATTTAGGTTATTTTTTATATAAAAAATCTTCATTTTGAAATTAAAATTTTTTATTTTATATTTATTTATCTATTTTTGTTGGGGGAGAGGGGTTGCTGTTAACAAAATAAATAATCAAAGCTGTACTTATAATGAATGAGTACACAATTTAAAAAAGTAAAATTAAGACGGAGAATGATAATTATGTTAGAGGGGAAAGATGAAAAAATATCAATAATTGTGACATTAAAATTTTTATCATGGAATGGGTTGACTTGATTATATATAGTCCATCACTCTTGTTAAACGTTGACAAGACTATAATTATTTGTCAAAATACGATCAGTTCTTTACACAAATAGTTCGATGTTGTCAAACCGATATCGAACGGTCAAAGGTTCAAAAAGGGATACATTTGTAATATCAAAGAAATATCGGATATACTACATGTATGCATCGTTTTAATAATTATATATTTTTTAAAAGATGTGTCAAAATGTGAAAATCTTATGAATTATTTTGAGTGTGTATTGCTGCTAGATCCATTATGCTGTCATAATTGATTTAATATATTTTCCTCCATACTTTAAGGATTTTGTTTACTTATGGTTGGAGTTCTCAGGTTCGGATTGTTATAAAGTTCTATGTCATGGGTAAAATGTGTTCTTAACACAAAAAGTATTTACTAAATGAATTACTATTTACATACTAAATTATGGAAATAGGCTCAAACAAAAATGGACTTAAAGCAAAACAGAGGAAATTCGGAATAATTTTTTTGGATTTTGTTTTCCGCTAAAATATTTATGACAGTACTAATATATTTAAAGTTAAAATTTATTTGTTAGTCAATATAGTTTTGCATATTTTCTGTTGGTTTTATCTCACTTATTCATTAAGATAATCGCACGGCACGCAATACAAAAATATTGAAAATCCTTAAAAAAACGATAAAAGACACCATATTTCTAAATTTTTATCATCGACCTTCTATAAATTTTATGCCAGCAGAGTAAGGTCAATATTAGTAGATTTATACTATAAATGTTTTAGTATTATCATCATTCAATTTTTTGTTAAATCGAATCAAAAAATGGCTATGGATTTGAAACCTGATAGAGGAAATTCGGACTGCAATATTTCTAAAAATTGTTAATGAAAATTCATGCTTTGTATTTACTAAGTGCCCCCGCCATTCATAACCTGTATTTCATTGTTTAAAGAGTTTAATTAAAAGTAATATTTTTACAATTAAGAAAATTTCAATCATATTGTAAAATTGTAAAGGATTTTTCTTCATTTTTCAAAAAAATAAATTAATGGTCATTGATGTAAAAAGAAGGCCATAGACCAACATTATTGAGAGTAAGAATAGCACTACAATAAAAGGTCTATAACATACAATTGATGGTTTTTATTGTCATCAGGGATTTTTTTTTTCATTCTGAGTAAACGTCCTTACGGTTTTAATTGAATTGTGTAGGAAATAAATCATAATAATGAAATTTCATTTGCAATATTTTTAAAAGTAATAATGGTATCCATTTTCAAACTTTTATCTTTAAAAGAATGACACGATCATTTGACTGTTTTAAGAGAGACTGCAATTTCACATATAATTTCACTTATTGTAAAGAGGTTATTAATGCAAGGAGAAAATTTACACGAACTACAGGTCTTAGACCTACGCACGCATGGTTACTGAAAATCGAAACTTTAGAGTAATCAGGAACAGGAATGAGTACAGTTAGATTTATCAGACCAATCATCAATTAATCTTACTATGTTTACATTGTATAACCATCAATCGACAACAATAATAGTTGATTCCGACTGCTTTCACTGGCTTGTGGAAATTAATGCCTCACTTAGCAGTAATTATTGTAATTGTTGAATTTGAATTTTTGTTTTGTTTTGATTTTTTTTTATTGTATTGAATTTTTGAAAATAGCATTACTGGTTAATCAAAGAAATATTGAATAGAACCCAATGTGATGTTGATTTAAGTTGTAGAAAGAAATTAAAGCGTGTTAACCCCTATATTTTTTAGCTTTTAAAATTCTAAAGTGAAAAAATCGAATTACAAATATCTATCAAAATTTGGAGAAAAAATATTTTTTTATTTAGTATTTTCCCCAAAAGTGTCCTCTCATCAGTTGTTTGATAAAAATGATAACTGTAATGTGTTTTCCACTGAATACTCCATTTTGAAATATATATGTAAAACTTTTTTTTACTTTAACAATGTATTTAAAACTGCACCAAAATTGATAATGCGAAATTGGCTGGAAACGTGTTATGAAAGAGATGGCACATATATATTTGAGATTCTGTAAAGAAAATTAAGTAGTTAGGACATGATTTTTTGGGACTTTTTAATTACGTAAGATGTTGAACTAAAATTGTCAAGAGAAAAAAATTTCTTTAAACAAAATGTCGCTAAGAAGGAACCAACCTAAAGATATGAAGCAAACAAATTATTTACCAGGTTTTGAAAACTAAAGCTTCTTAAAAAGCAAACATTTATCAAAAAACATTCTATAATATGTCAAAAAGTCACACCGTTGCATTGTTCAAGGTGATCAACTTTGGTATTTTTTCTGGTGCATGCTTCTGCGTATTTTTGTAAATTAAAAAACTGTGTAATTCATGTTACTAAGGAAATTAAGGACAAAAAACAACGCACCGATATAAATATTTGAACTTATTAAGAAAATGTTATTTTCATATTATTTTTGCCATTTAGTACGTGTACGTGAATGTAAGTATTGTGTATTTATGACGTTATGATAGATTAAAACTTTGTAGGTGTTGGTCATTAGAACTAGAATAAAACAAAAAGTTACAAGTGTACGACTTGTTAATGATACACAAAGAAATGTTCTACATTCGATGTTATTTATTTTTCTTTATTTTTTAGTTAAACCGTTGTAACTATTTCTGATTTACATTGTTAATTACCTAATAAAATTGTGCAAGGGGTTTTAAAGAATATAGATGTGAAAATACATGCATGTTATAAGACAAGTAAATGATCTTTGTCTGAAGTTCTGAAGTGCTCTAATTGGATTATCATTATGATGTTGACCAATATAGGTAAGCATAAAACATGTAGCACAATATTATGAGACACCTACATAAGTTTTACTTTCACTTTCTAAATAAGTGATCTCCTTTGCCTGCATACTGTATCATCATCTTTTGATATTTAAATAAGCTTATCATCGTTACCTATCCTATCGCATTTGTACATTTCCAAAAGTTATTTTTTCATTTGTCTGCATTGCACTATTGAGTTGACCCCATATTGACCCTGTGACATTTTGTATTAAATTTGTGTATTATACTGATGTAAGTAAGTGTAGAGACTTATCATGTTTATACGAGTTATAATAGGAAGGAAGGGGTCTTTTTTTCTTAATGTATGATGATGCATCAAATATAATGTAGGCCATGACCATATGGGATTGTTCTGACCCCACGGAACAGGAAAATACCAAATATCTTGAAAACTGTTGAGATCCCCACCACTAAACCATATATATATATTCTTGTTTCTAATGTCATTATGATGCATCAAATGGTGTAAAGGTGTTGTCTTTAAACCCATCCCCCCTCTTAAATAGAAATGATGATATATTTTGATAACTTTTGAGATCTCCATCCCTAAACCATATTTATTCTTGCTCTTTGTGTCATAAATTGCGCATCAAATGGTATATAGGTTATACCCCCTTGGAGACACCCTGACTTTCTAGAACTGGAAATAATAAATATTTTATTTTATTCATATGTAGTGTTTGACCCATGTGGGTAAAAATAGCCTAATGATGAACCTGCTTTGTCTTAGGAGACTTTACAATTGCCCCGAATACATATAATATTTTGTTTATCTTAAAAATTAAAAAGCAATTTCCAAAATCTTAATGTGCATCTAGAGAAAAATACCAATCAAGAAATGATTTATAATTTGCTACTGTACACATGTAAGAATGTAAGAAGACTCTGAATCTTTAGAACCTGAGGTTTGATTGGGGGGGGGGGTGGATGTGGAGGATAAACATTTAATTTTAATCATTCATTGTTATTAATTTCAACTTTAATATTTGTTATTCATCCCCAGGTAGAAAATAAAACTTCTGATCATATCAATAGTTCATTTGACAATTATGCAAGATGTAATGTGATTTTTTTAAAGACAGTTTTTAACAGTTTATAAAATCTTTTAAGACCCCAAATTATATTTTGAATTTAATAGATCATTTGACAATTAAGACAAGGGTAAATGTAAGTTTTTTATTTAGAGCAAAAATAATTGCAAGGTTTGTTTATTTTAAGAAAAAAAAGTCATTTTATTTACAGTGTAAGGAGGGATGCATGCGCAGATCCAGAAAGTTTTTCCAGGGGGAGGTTAACAGTTATTCGAGTTTGGGGGGGGGGGGGGGGGTGGTTTCGAGGCATATTTTTGGCAATTTTATAATGTAATTTAAAGAAATTTGATTTTTGGAGGGGGGATCTGGACCCCCCCCCCCCCCACCCCACCTTGACCCATGTCTAGATCCGCACATGGGATAAATGTTAATTTTCTGCTACTATTTGACTACCAGGATGAAATTTAATTTTTCCAAACTTATTGCACATCTATAGGACAGCCCCTATCATATCCCAAGAAGTGACATGTCTATTCATTAAATCAATAGAGGAGTTCTGGGATCTAGGGGGTTTTTTGGAGTGATAAACGTCAATTTTTGCTATTATTTGACTTCCTGGATGAAATCTAAATTTTTAAAAACCTTATTGCACATCTATAGGACAGCCCCTATCATATCCCAAGATCTGATGTGTCTATTCATTAAATCATAAGAGGAGTTCTGGGATGTATTTTTTTTTTGGAGTGATAAACGTCAATTTTTTGCTATTATTTGACTCCATGGATAAAATTTAAATTTTTAAAACCTTATTGCTCATCTATAGGACAGCCCCTATCATATCCCAAGATATGATGTGTCTATTTTTTAAATCATAAGAGGAGTTCTGGGATCTAGGTTTTTTGAGGAGTGATAAACGTCAATTTTCTGCTACTATTTGACTCTCTGGATGAAATCTAAATTTTTAAAACCTTATTGCACATAGGACAGCCCCAATCATATCCCAAGAGATGACGTAGCTACTCCAAAAGTTGTAAGAGGAGTTCTGGGCACCATACTTTTTTACAAAAAAACCGTCATTTTTTGTTGCCCACAGATCCCTGTGATGAAAACAAAAGTTCTGAAACCTGGTCACACTTCAAAATGACACCCCCAAAAAATGTTGACTTTTTGAAAACAGATTTTTTGTAAAGAAAACGTCATTTTTCAGCCACCAAATGACCCCCAGGACAAAATTGAAATTTCCGAAACCTTACTGCGCATCTATAGGACACCCCAAAACATATTTCAAGAGATGATTTGTCTATGGTTGAAACTGTAGGAGGAGTTCGAGGAAGAAGGTTTTTTGTGAAAAAACGTCATTTTTTACCAATTATTTGACCCCCAGGACTACCAGAGAATTTTTAAAACCTTTTTACAAAACAACATGACACCCCCAATCAAACTCCACAAGTTCAGTTTGCTGGTTTATACGATGTAAGAGCAGTTTTAGAAAGTAAAACGTGACAGACGGACGGACAGATGGACGAACGGACGGAACAGGGTAACAACAATATACCCGAACATTCTTTAGAAGTTGCGGGTATAAAAATACACACACTATGAACAGCAGATTTGTGTAAGAAAGTAAAATTTCAATGTTGTTTAGTGTCAATTATGGATAGTTCAATCAAAAAGAAAATTGTACATTTAAAATTGTTTCCTATGAACATTCTGCTTTTAACTCGACAGAAATGTTAACTTCTGACGGGCTCGTGTTTGTTAACTCACACTTTAGTTTGATTAACCAATGGTCATGATTTGTTAATAAATATGAGTGTTTGTGCATTGATAAAACAGCCCATTTCTAAACAATTATTGAAATAATTAGGACACAAATTTTACAGTACAGTACAGTTTTGTTCTTTCTAAGACTATCTAGTCTAAGAACATTTATTTTGTTTACTTTAGAATCAATAGGGGTTATTTTGCCATTAGGACTTGTATTATCGAATACCATTGCAAAAACTCAACAGCTTTTTTAACAGTTCGCCCGGAAAGGAAAGTGTAAAACACGGAGAGAAAATTTGAATTTATTACCTTGGCCTTTGATCTGAAAACTTCAAAATCGAAAAGTCATATGGTGTTTATCTTGAAAAGTTCATTGCAAAATCTCTAACGCTTTTTGAGAAATTGCACGTAAAGAGTGTTACACACAGAGAACGACAAACGGACGGATGGACTGACGGACAGACAGACGGACAAACGGACGCCGAACAAAAAGTGATCAGAAAAGCTTACTTGAGCTTTCAGCTAAGGTGAGCTAAAAAGGGCACCTACGTTTATTAGCTCAGAAAAAGAGTATGCTTTTGCTCCCACCTACAGACTAGCGGTTACATTATTCATCGAAAAAAATTTATGAAATGAGAGGGAAGGCATCATATCTTAATACGATATGTACCTATTGTTTTTCCGGACCATCTGGAAACAACAATTAACGCGTTATCGATTTCGTTGTTGTTCATTGCACTTAGCAGAGCCGTGCTCGCCGATCTTCAGAGCCCTTATATAGAGTACCATCATCCCCTGCGAACTGATAGGCGTTCACATTGTGACTTGATTTGGATATTATAGGCAGTCTGAGTAGGATGAGGATATAAAGTGAGGCAACTTTTTTTTCGTCTAGATTCAGTTTAAAAATATAAGAGTCTTCTACGAGGATTGCAAGATTTCCTGATACCTTTTCTTCAAGTATACCTATTATAATAACTATATTTTTTTCCATTTTTATTCCAGAATTTGTTTCTTTTTAACATTGACTCGAAATTATAATTTACTGACATAGTCTTTGAGGGGGATAATCCCCCAAGCCATGCTTTCAAATGATTTTGATTATTTCAGTTGCAGAATTAACAGTTCGCAGGTAGGTTAAGGAAGCATATGGGCAATTTAGCGTCTTATTTTGATTGTTTTATTCAAAATCGTGAGATTAAATAACTGTTTTGAATCAGCTCAAAAACTTAGTATTATCCTTTGAAATAGATGTCAATGAAATAAAATTGGGTAGTACATTACTTCCTCATCGGTGCATTATCACGTGACAACTATGAATAGCTTACGTATATTCCTTAACATAAAATGAGATAGAACAACACTACCCCGCGGTTTCCAAAAAACAATAAACATACCAAGTGAAGGCAAAACATCTCAGTTTTATCAAAACCGCTGCTAAAATCCTGTATTCTCCTTAATTAAATAGCTATTTATCCGGTTCTCAAAAAACCTTCCCAACTTTTTATTATACAATTTGCACGGAAAACGGAAAAACTATCTTCAAATGCAGAAATAACATCATTCTTTTTGAACGATTCAAAATCATTTTCCCCTCTTTATTAAGAACGTCGCCACTGATGATTTACTGGAAAAAATGCACTGTATCTTTCTGTTGAGTTATCAAAGAAAATTCATTTTCTTTTTAGATATAGCTAATAATGCATGCCTAAAATTGAAGATTCGTATAGTAAAAAACACATTTTGAAGTTGCTTATTGAGTACTGAGTACATTTAAGAAATAGATTCTGGTATCCTAATTAAGTTGGTCGTGTTTTAACAAAGTGAACATTTCAGCAACTTTTGTTTTACGAATACTATACGTGGGGCGTTCAATAAATAATGTCACTAATCAGATTCCATAAAATACAGGGTTCAATTGACCTTTGAATTTCTTTTCACGCACGATTTGGTTCATATTCTATTTATAGCCGTTTATCGGACCACGTTTCATCATCGAATACTCCTTTTAGAAGCTGGTATATAACACCTACTCAAGATACTGTATGAAAATATGACTGGTAAGTCATCATCAAATAAGGCTGAAATTAGAGGCTACATAAAAGCATGTGTCAGACTTGGTAAAGACTCGAAAGAAATTTTCAAAGAACTGTGTCATGTGTATCGAAACAAGTGTATGTCATTGAGACAAGTTTATAGGTGGGTCAGCAAATTCAAAATTGGCCAAACAGGATAAGCAACATCCTGGAGCTAGCACCTCGTATGGCTTCAACGGATGCAATACTTGTAAAAATAACCGATATCATTACTATTGATGGTCGATTAACCATTAAACAAATAGCGAATGTAGTAGGCATTTCATCGGGAACAGTATTTACAATTTTACAGAACACCTTGGCCTCCGAAAAGTTAGTGCAAGATGGATACCTCGATCATATATTAACAGAAAAACAAAAACGATTGCGGGTTGAGATTTGTAGAAAACTACTCTAAATCTACAAAAATTGCAATGGACGATGTTTATCGGAAATTGTTACAGGTGATGAAACATGGATACATTATTTGAACCTCAGAGGGAAATTGATAACAAGATGTCGTTGACTAAAAAGGCAAAACGCCTTGTTATAGCAAAACGATGCCAAAGTACGAAGAAAGTATTAAACGCAATTTTCTTTAATGGTGAAGGTCCTTTAGTTCAAGATGCTATTCCAAAAGGCCGATCAATCACCGGACATGTATACAAAAATTATGTGCTGAAGAAAGTTAAGAAACATTACAAAAGGAAGAGACCAAAGTTTGGAATTCACAACATTCGACTTCTTCATAACAACGCCCAGCACATAGATCCCAGATTGTGAGATCATTTCTTGAAAAAGAAAAGGTTCATGTTTTCCCCTATCCTTCATATTCATCCGACTTGTCTCCCTGTGACTTTTTTCTTTTTCCTTAATTAAAAAAGCACTTGTCAGAAAGAAGATATGCTTCAGGGAATGCTTTGAGCCCTGCCATTTATCATTAAATGAATACCATTCCAAAAAAAACATTATATGAATGCATTCAAAGCTTGGATAAATCGGGTGAAATTATGTGTATCTGTTAAAGGAGAGTATTTTGAAGGTTACCAATAAAAAAATAACAAAAATATCTTATTGTGTTATTTTTGTAACAACGATGGCATTTGTGACAGCTCAGCTGTCAAATATTCGTAACACTCGTTCTACAAAAATTATTATGAGAATAATTGACATTCTACGATCAACAAATCTATAGATTGATAGACATCACTACTGGATGATTACGTGTGCAATTATAAACACGTCCATCAAATTTAACAAAACATGTTCGAGATCGACTTTCCATGTGATGGCCGCCATTGTTGTTTACGATGTCGCATGTGGGTCAAATATAAACATGCTGATAGCGGTTTTTAATCACGAAAATAATATACACCACCTACCTCCATCGAAGTTTTAGTACTTTGTCATATTGTTTTACATAATATTAATTACTGGCACATGCTAATATTACTTAAAATCCATTATTTAATTCCACTATATAATTCGATTAGGGATGCAGCGTTTCCGGTTTGGTAATGTTACCAATTCGACGTCATCTGTGTAAAACGTCATCAGATCATATTGGTGATTCCGCATATCCAGTTAAAATACTATATATATACACGCATTCCCGCATTTTGACACAATTGGGGTTTGGGTTTTTATGGGAATTACACCTACTTACGAAACAGTAAGTCTGAGAAATTATTCGGGTGCCAGTTTTATTACTTGCTGAAATACCTCAAAACGATTTATTTATGCCCTGAAATTTATTCACTTACCAATTCTATTTCCAAGGGGAGTCTATGTATTTAAAAGTATAACCTGTGATTTCATTTGTAAATTAAATTCATCAATTAGAATTATCGGTCTTTGTCTTCTCTTTTCGTTTACTGTCATGCATTAAAATTCATCAAAAGAAACTGCGCTCGGGTACGTTACAAAATTATTTATTGAACACCCCTCGTATACATTGTTATTTTTGCGCGATGCTATTTTCACCCTTCTTCGCTTGCAAACGGTTGAACCCCTTCTTGAATCGCCCAGACGAAGTTTTGTTTAAAGAGAAATAATATAAGACATTGAAATTCGCCCATTCTTATATTCGCCCGCTGACAACGAGGGCATAAGGGGCGAAAATAAAACGTGAGCGAATATCTTCCTGTATATATACAGTATTAGCCTTACCATACCAACGCACATAAATTAGTATTCTAACACAGTGGGGTAAAAACAAGTTTTAGTAAAACAAAATAATGTACATGTATACCGTCTTTCAAGAAGACAATGCTCACTATGACCAGAATTGGGGTGGACCTGTGCACTCATTAGATCAATAAAATCGCAACAGGATATAGTTCTTTAAAATAGTTGGATTTTCATTGTTAGTTATTGAGGGCATTAAATATTTTTAAATTATGTGTTTTAAAAAACATAAACGCTACCCAAAATAATTGAAAATATAAGATATTTACACACTTTTTAATTCACAACAAGGTTTGCCAGCACTTGGAGAATTGTAAAAATATACATATTAAAAACCATTGACATATCTGAAGTAATGACACAATAAAACGCAGAATTAATTGAAATTATGCATGAACGATTTAATAGGCATGCACTTGTTCTTCAATAGAATCTTGAATGATTATAATTATTTAAATTTAAAAATAAATCGAAATGTCATTTAAACTGCGTGTTTGTGTTTATTTATTAATTTCCCAAAAAGGTCGCCTTACTAATGGTACGCGCCACTATGTTCTCATTTAAGAAATAGAAAATGTTCTAGTTGTTGACCCCCGACAGATCTTTTAAATAAAACTGTCATCAATAGTAGGGATACCAACGAATGTTCTGAATTATGACCTCAGTGATTTCAGAACTATATGTAGGTCACATGTTGTGAAAGCATCCAATAAGGCTGTCCAAACTTAATTCTACGTTTAACGTCACATCAAAATATCGAACCTACGAGGGAGGGCGATAAGATAAAAACAAACAAAATTTTCACACAAACGATTTAAACCATTGACATTAATACAAATACAGTGAGTATTTAAGCTACATGTAGCCTACCTCTTTAATAATGATTTTTTCTGACAGTCCCATTGAGTATCCGATATTAGAGTCCATAGTGTGCAAACATTTCAAATTTATACAGATTGCAATAGTTTAATAAAATCAAACTGGAAAAGATCATATTAAAATAGGAGTTTGTTTGTTTTTTCTAAAACTCAATTTCTCCTAAACCTACGCGCGCGGGTTACGTTGAACATATTATTAACTTTTAAACAGCCTAATGTGATTTAAAGCACGAATGAAATGATTAGTGCTCTGGTGTGATCCAAATCAAATATGTTCTTGTACAATGTTTTATAGTTTGTGCAATATCTCTAAAAAGTAATTGTTTTCAAGCAAAGTATAATCCTTTAAAAAAACAACAAAGTATGAAATTAAAAAGGTCTCAAATATACGCTAAACATTCTCTCAAATATGACCATTTCTAAAAACCCAATTAGGCTTATGCAAGAGGTTTTTTTTCACAAATCGCTAAAAATTAAATAGGAGAAAATCATATTGAAAAAAAGTTTGCAAAATTCATTTGGCAAATTCTAGTGTTTATTTTAATACCTATACATGTATATGTCTTATATCCAAATGATAACTGCACTTATAAAGTCAATAAGGTCAATCTCTTAAAGCTAAATAAGCACAAGAAAATTAAATTATTCATATAAATCAGCAAATTCATAGGAAAGTTCTACTTCACAACCAAAAAAAACAAGCAATGGTTGAAATTCGCAATTATGATGACGTCATATTTTTGTTATTCACGTCACATCATGCTGTTCGTATCCTGTGGGTGTTTTGCGTACCGCTCTGACTTGTAGTAGGCCGCTAACTTCGGACGCGCCTCCATCCGCGCTTTGAAAGCCTTCAGAAGAGGACAGTAATCTGCCGACTCGAAACCCTTTTTATAAGACGCTTCACAACCGCGTAGGCACTGAAGTAGTGCCAAGTCGACATATGTCACTTCCTCTCCAAAGCAGAAACTAGAGGAAAAGTGAAAAAAAGAGAAATATTTCCGTTGTTGTTGTGCTGAATTAAACATTTTGATCTATTTAGTAAATATGAATGTCCACAAACTTGATAGTCCGTTATAGGTTTTTAAAATGTTAATTTGATGAACAGCTGAATTAGTACATGTAATATAAAGAGTCGAGAAAATTAAATTTACCCGTTTCCGCCATTATTGTTTTTCAGAACTAACTCAAAATGCTTCAGCCATTTTGGTAGCCTCTCTTTGACGAACCAATCAATATACGGCTGTGTTTCCTCCTTTTGGTCGTGGTAAGACCCCACCCAATGCTTTGCGTGAAAGGCCAATCGCCCTACGAAATGATAGACATCTTGATACTACTACATTGCCAGTATCCATCATCAAAGTAAACTTCTATTAATCAAACAATGAACACCAACGATAAAAAAAGTAAACATTTCAGAAGGATTGAGGGTTTACACGAGGGATATCGGTGAAAGGAAGCAATAAACTTAGGATGTTCAATAACTATATTTTTTTTTCTTTTTTTCCAATCAAATGATCTAGGATGCAGTAACAAGGAATTTAAAAACGTTGAAACTTGATTTACGTACACTCATGCATTTTGAATTATGTTCTCTACAAGAAAAAAATGTTTTAATTTGTCATTTATAATTATTTTCTCGTTCTCATTAATACTTAGGTTATATATTTTTTACACTACGGCATCCATCCCCGGCCAAGAATGTAGACAGAACACGTATAAAACGAATGCAATTCATATGGTTGAAATATTTGAGTAAAACCAGAGTTCTGTTCTGTAGCTTACCTGGGTAAAAATTCTGAGTAGATGAGACATTCAACTTAGATGAGTATATGCCATACCTTCTGCCACAAAGTCGTGAATGGTAGCGTTAACTTGATCCGCCTGCCATTTTTCCTCTTCTGATTTTGGCATCAGTCCAAATTGTTCCCCCAGGTATTTACATATCACTGACGTCTGACAGAGGTGGAAATCGCCTAAAACATTGCGTTTGATGAATCTTGACCATTAATTTAATCAGGAGGGTTTTTTTCTGTCAAAATGGCCAATAAAGACCTAAATCTGATCTGCGTTTCTGTGACAACCTTTAGAGGTCAGTCATCTTATTTTCAAATAAAGGATTGAAAACGTGATGAAGTATCAATACAGTTTGCTCTGTTGATTTGTACTTTAAACAAAATTTTAACAAATGTGCCTTCAAAATCTAGCTTGTTTTCTTTTTATTTCATGTCAAGAATCATGAAGTATTCTACATTCCCATTGTACCAATTTTAAATATTTGAAATTTCTTATTCATTTCATCGATTTTTTGTCTTGCCCTAAGACAAAAAAATTGACAAAATATATTTGCCAGAGTATCAATATTTGATAGAAGTTTTGAAATAGTTCTAAAATTTTAAAGATATTCCTTCTGAGGTTTTGAATGAACGCTTTTAATATGAAACAAAGGGAATTTTATCTTAAATTCATCATGACTCAATTTAATCAGAAAATTAAAAACTAGCCTACAATTTTTAGATTCTCAATTATTACATGTAGAATTGTGCCCATATCACACAGGGGTTCGGTTGCATTATTGTATTACATGAAAAAAATATATAATAAATTTATTCATCGATTGTAGTTATTCTTGCATTATGTTTTTTAATACGAAATAACTACACTAATCGACAACCGAGGCCTGTGGCCTGACCTACCTCGTTTTAAAACAGGAGGAAACATGACCGGAAACCCTCCGAGCTTATTGTTCATGATCGTATCTCGGGTCTCCTCGAACGTTTTCATTGGTTCTGTATAAGGAACCCCAGCTTCTTCGAAGATCAAACGAACGAATTCAGCTCTTCCCGCAAACGGTGCGTTGTAGTAAAGAATTTCCCAGTCCGCCATATCTTAGGAAACAAAAACAAAAAAATGCAGCATGCTACTTTTTACACAATCATTATATCGATTATTTTTTTCCTGGTGCGTGGCCCTCTTCATCTGTTCATATCTGTTCATATTTATAAACTTTGAATTTACTCTATTTCACCTTTTTTTTCTCGCGATCTTATTTTTGCAAGAGTTTTACATGTATGGCATGTTCAGTTGTTGCAAATCATGTACGATGTGTTTTCATGTAGCAGGATTCGGGTCCATGGATGTAAGTCTCATAAAATGATATGAAAAATTAAGTTTTCGTGTCCGTGCACAAAGTGAATTCGGGTTATTTGTTTCGGGTTTTTTTGGGTTTTTTTTGGTTTTGGGGGGTTTTTTTGTTGTTGTTGGGTTTTTTTTGTTTTTTTTTTTGTTTTTTTTTTTGGTTTTTTGTTTTGTCTACTAATAATAATCAATTAAAGCGATGATAAAAAATACCAAACTATTTTGCCTTTTCCGCGATTGAGATCTATCTTCGAAATACCATACACTTGCAGTATATAATTAGATTAATTGAAGATGTAAATTATATATTACATTGTATATATTAATTACATAAATTCTTTAATAATGTCCCACCATCAGTTTTCTGATATTATAGATAACTTGTTGCGTATTTAAGTTTTATCGCAAGAAAAGTTCACCGTACATGAAATAATAAATTTATTAAATAAAATGTCACACGCTGAAATTTAATGGAATGTATCATCCCCAACGATGAACACCTTAAATTACCTGTTTGTTTACAACTGAAAGCTGGCTGTTTGCACGATGATAAACTCCGTTCCTCTGATTTAAACAAGTCAACACTCTTTCAAATGTTTGGAGTCCTAGATATATATTGTATGGATGACTGTTCAGGTACATATAATGAATGGCATTTGTCAATATACGGAGGGGCGGAGGGGCATAGGCGGATCTAGAGGGGCGGAAGGGGGTCTGGACCCCCCCCCCCCCCTGGAAAAATTTCTCAAATTTACATAATAAAATTACCGTAAATATGCCTCGGACTCCCCAGCCCACCCCTTGCACACTCAAATATCCCTCGGACACCCCCCCCCCCCTTGGAAAAAAATTCTGGATCCGCGCATTGAGGGGTAGAATATAACATTAAACTGAGAGAGTACTTAACAATTATACATATGTATGAAATAAAAAAGGGGAATAACAAACCAATCTTAACAAAAATTGAAACACTTCCGGGATATGTAGCAGGTCTGTCAAAGTGAAAGTAGAATGAATTTTATCAAAAACGTGTTGGGTTATCCACACATGAGTAAACTGGATAACATGTGACCGTAATAACGGTAATTTTTGTGAAGTATACATGTTATTAATACGTGGCCAATTTGAAAGGTAGGTTTGTTGATTCAATTGATAACCGTGTGTAATATTACTGAATTAGCAAATTGTGTCTATTTATTTTTATCGTGGACTTTGAAACAAAACACGTACTTAAAAATTGTACTGTATAAAGATATCTTGGATCTACGAGGCATCATCATTGATTCTTGGAGATAATTAGTAGATCTGACAGTTTATAGTTATGGTATCATTTTTAAAGTTTAATTTCCTTATTTGAAACTTGATGATTGAAGTTAACAGCATTCAATTTGTTATCATAATGTAGATCATGAATTATTCATTAATTTTTATTTTAAGCACTTGCTATATTTATTATTCCGTTGATTTTAACATATTTTATTTGGTGGTGAAAGCTAAAGGATTATAATAAGGCACAAGTTCTGAAAACTTAGAACGCTCTTTCCCTCATAAGTACATGTACATGTAATGATAACAAGTGTTCAATTGTAAACACAAACGTATCAAAGGTCAATAAATACATGTACACATAATAGTGGTTTAACTTATGACAGTAGGTATACAGACAAATTATTAAAAGACAAAGTGTGTATACCTTGATACAGACAATAGATATTAGTAAGTTCCAAACCGACCGGATCTCTCTTTAAGAATAGCTGTACGTTGGAAAATAGATTTTCAATATTTGCAAGACCAATGAAATCATATTCCCATAACAAAACATGGGTGTCTACAATGTGTAAACTATCTATTCCAAAAATAGCATTAATCAATTCATTTCTCAAAATTGCCAGTATATTTCGTACAAGAACAAAAAAGAAATGGTAGTTATCTTCAACATAGAGGACTATCGATAATATTGCATCTAAATATTTACATTTTCCAGTGTCTTTGTCTTTGACTAGGAATCGATTTTGTAATGTATAGTCCAATACATTTCATCAAGACCTTGGACTTTCAGTAGGATGTAACTATCTTTTACTTGCATCAAAACAAGTCAAAAATGACGCTTAGCTCAAAAGCCAGACAAATCTTGTTGATTTCAAAAAGCCATGGCTGGGTGGCCAGCAAAGAAATAGATTTGCTGTTTGACACAACTACATTAAGTACAAGCTCCTGTTAGAATGGTTGTACTATTTTAAGATTTAATTGTACAATTGCAGAAAATTATATAAGTAATAGTAATAATAAGAAAGTAATTGTAATAAT
>WFKH01002636.1:37764334-37776413 GCA_016163765.1 Magallana hongkongensis
GTGTGTGTGTGTGTGTGTGTGTGTGTGTGTGTGTGTGTGTGTGTGTGCGCGCGCGCGCGCACGCGCACACAAATACTTGGATATATGTTGATACCAGAATATGGTTTATTGATAGTCAATATATGAATCAAAGCACTTGCCGTATTAAGATGCAATTCAATGCTATTATTATGAATCACTCGACATCGGTCCTAATTTTCTTATTTATCAGTTGGCTGCAGTCGTTCTTAGACAGACTTCTGATAAAGGTTATTGCAAAGATCAATGCTTCAAGGAAAAACCAAGAGGAGAAAAAGGTCATGAAATCGGAAATAGAAAAGAGGTTGAAAACACTGGAATGCGAGACAGAGAATGTAAGTACCCGAGGTGTTCCAAATGGAAATACTAAAACTAAGCATTTTCAACGTATTTATGATTATGAAGGGTTTTTATTTCTAATAGACATGTTTTCCATATAGATAATTAAACTAAAATGTATTTCTTTGACCTAGCTAATCACTGCTTTTATTATTTAGGTAAAAACAAAAATGGAAAACGAGGCAGAAGAAAAATGCAAATTCATTGCAGACGCATTAACAGCTCATTTAAACAGAGAAGAAACTAAACACAAAATGTTTCAATGGCGTGCAGGTACAATTTTTTGGGGCAAATGCATGGCTTTTGAGGTGTGTATAGTCTGTATGCTTTTTGTGACGGGTTACGGTGGAGAAATGGTTAACTTCTTTTTAAAAAATGCTTGATAATGTATATATGATATATACTGTAGATTCCTTATTTTATTCTAAAAAATAAAAGCGAGATTTTAAAATCCGTGAGATGTGCTTCTCGCGATTTTACGCGATATTAATTTCTCGCGTTTTATTTGGAATCTAGAGTACTAAAATAATATTTAAATGTGGAAAGATATACGCATGACGAAAAAATCGCCGATGTTTTTACCAAACATCTATGAAACAGCAAAAGACCATGTGTATTGACATAGTCAACAATTTCACTTAATGAAATATTTCAATCGTTTGTTTAAAAAAACGTTAAGGGTTTATTTTTTTAACTAGATGAACTTCCTGATGGCAGTGATTTAGATGTGATACAATACAAGGCAAAACAACTGATAGCGGACAAAATTAACAGCCAGATCGTCCAATGGTGCCAAGACCACCGCATCGAAGACACTTCGTCAAAGCTGTTTGACCGATTCATAGAGGAATGTAAATTAATTAAAGACAATGTCTGCGAGATAGACCAGATCATTCAGGGAATCAAACCCCCTATCGCTGACGGAAACCTCCCACAGGCCGCGGAAACTTCGTCAGATTTTGACTCTTCCAGATCATTCTCTATATTCCCTTTACAGGAGAGAATCGCGCTCATTGCGTTTGCGCCATTGTGGCTTCCGTTAGTCATTGGAGCTAGTGTTCTAGCACTTCCGGTTGCTGTGGGCATGTTCATTAAGGATGCAATAGAAGAGAGAAGGAAAACAACAGAGTATCGTAAAAACAAAATGATGCATATTTGTCAGTGGGCCGAAAAGGAAATAAAATGTTACAATAAAGATTTGGTGTTAAATGGTCTTCGAGTGACGTACCTACGAGATTTCATGGCAAGTTTAGAGCAAGTTTGTGAGAACGTCATCCCAAAACAAATTAAAGCTGACCAAGAACTGATAGAAAACATCGTGAAAGAAGATAGAGATTCACAAACTTTGAAACAGGAATACACGCCTATAGAAACAAAGTGTAAAGAGATCATCGGAAACCTACTATATGCAAAAATCAAATATCTCTCCGACTGTCCACCTCGTGTTCTGAAAGAAATAGACTTACTTGGGCGAGGTTCGTTTGCTAATGTACTGCTATGTGACGTCGAAATTGGAGGTGCTAAGTTGCAATGCGCAGTTAAACGAATGACGTCATCAATACGTTGGGACCCGTATCTCCAACTCTCAGAAGCAGCAAACATGAAGTGAGTAGGGTTTTTTGTCGCGTGTGCATTAGAGTGTTTAAATGATGAATCTAATAAGCAACGAAAAGGGATTTTTAAACGAATTTCATTTTCAATGAATTTTATTCAATCAAGAATTATTTGCTATATGATTTAAAGTAAATATATAGTCATTTTAAATAATCGTATGAATTGTTTGAGAAAAGCATACACAGGGAAAAATAATAATGGTGAAGTTTTGCTTTTGTGGGTTTTTTTTTTTTTTACTTCATCTTTTTCGATATATATATAGCTTTACACATTTCCATTCAGAGCATTTCAACACAACAATATTGTAAGATGCCTAGGGGTTTCCATCGAAAGAACCGGTAGTCAAAAGGAATACCTTAACATATTTATGGAGGCGTGCGAATGTTCTCTTGCTGACGTCATAATATGTGACATACATATGACGGAAATGTGCCAGTGTAATTCTTACCGCAGAAAAACGTGCCATATGTTTAAGGAAAAGGACAGAAATGTTCCGGAATTTTTTGAAGCATGGGAGCTTTTTACGAAAATGTTAGAGGGTATACTGAATGGACTGGTTTATTTGCACGATAAAGGATTCATGCACAGAGACCTTAAACTGACAAATATTTTGGTTAGTACGTACAAGGTTGAATTATTACCATGGTTTCGTTAATATTCTTAATTGTGAACAATTAATAAGAAAGTCATTTGACGTGATGCAGTAGTATTTCTTGCTCAGTCTGTACATTTGGAATATCTCGAAACATTCAAACTGGCTTTTCTGCGTAGCGATAAGTTTTCATTTCATATTTTTGTTTTACATAAAAGATCAAGGACAACACTGCAAAAATAGCAGACGTAGGTATGTCAAAGCCCAAAACCCATCTGCAAGGCACCATCACCGGAACACCTGTTTTTATGGCACCGGAAGTCCTGGAGGGCCGGATGTACGGTTTATCAGCTGATATTTTCAGCCTCGCTATCATGATGTGGGAAATGTGGTACGGAAGGAGGGTGTTTAGTGAAAGTGTTTACTCTGACGTCATGACAACGTACAGTTCTATAAAGGTAAAACAACACGGCTAAACTTACTATACGGATTATAGTTTGATCCATCAATTATCAATGTCAGTTGTCAAAATAGTCAAGTAAATATACAGAACTGGTAGGTATGCAATGAAGGAATCAAAGCTTATAGTATTAATTAAGAAGGCATGGTGGTGTATATATATAAATATAAACAATTGGTCAAGATACAATCTTTTTTTAACATGCTAAAAAGAAAAAATAAACAGCAAGTTAAAAAGTGCACTGGGATGTGAATTTGGTTGGTCACGTGATAAAATCCTGTGAAGCCCAAAGGGCAGGTTTTGAATAAACAGCATGTTAAAAAGTCCGAAGGGCTTCTCAGATGATTTGATCACGTACCAACCAAGTTCATAACCCAGAGGAAGGTGGAATAATTGAAAAATAGCTCTTCTTTTTATTACCACTTTACAAAATTAATCACAAATTGTCATCTTAACTTTACAAAACTACAGTATTCACAATTGGCATCGTAACATAGTAAAATCACATTTTGTAAAATTATTAATCGTACCCACATACTGAGAATTGTTCTTTGTTTGGAGGTAGGTATATTATATACTATTAAAAATACGGCCACAGTCACTTGGTTTTGTCAATGTGTCCCTATTTAATTGTGAAGACGAGATCACTGTTAATCGCGTATAGAACAGCTCTAGACAAAAAAGCAATGCAAGATGTGTTGTTAGGCATATTGTCGTCAATATATATTAACCTATAGTCTCCGGGGACAGTTAGGTACATATCCTCACTGCACATTTTTCGACAATCAAGACATTGTCAGCCTATCGTAAGGTTCACAGTTACACATATAGTGATGATGATGATGATGATGATAACGAGTATTATATTGAATTTCATAAGATTGCATAATAAGTATGAGTAAGACAAATCAAAGAATTATTAATAGTTCATGTGATCGAACGCGTCTTAGTTGCAAACTACCGTCAAAATGTGCAGAATGATTTGTGCGAATTTTGATTTAATCAGCTTGAAAATACAGTCCTGTGTAGATTAATTTTTGTTTTGTTAATTGTATTAGGAACATGTCTTGTCCGGCCAACGGCCTAGGTTCACCGAGAAAACAGCCCCTCCAGAAGAAATACAGACGATGATGAAGGAATGCTGGGAGACAGCAGACAAAAGGCCGACGGCCAAACAATTGACAACGAGACTAAAAGAAGTCGTCGCCCAGCTGTTTGACTTATCTGTATCACAGATAGATGTACAATTTCATTAATAGCAAAAGGACATTGCATTGCCATTCGAAATACTCATTCCTATTGATTGGGGCATAGTGCCAACTCTTGCCTTGTCTTTATGGAACCTAATGTTAAAATGAGAGAGAGAGAGAGAGAGAGAGAGAGAGAGAGAGAGAGAGAGAGAGAGAGAGAGAGAGATATTTATTCTTTAATAAAAATTACCACACCTCCTTTCCTGAATTATGCAAATTATTTGTATAGAGAGGAAAAGAGAGTAAAACCGATTCAGAAAAAGTAAGAAAAAATTTTTGGTGCTTAAACATTGTAAATATAGTAATGATCAACACAGTTACTCAACTTACATATTGGTAAAAGTTTCTTAAAAACATTTCAATCTTAAAACTTTGATACCAGTTCTCAAAACAAAACAACTTCTACATAGTCAAAGCATTTAAACATTGTTTTCTTTATTCTTAAACAACTGAATAACGAGATGATTTGGCAGCATTTTCATGACCTTAATCTTTTCAAGTCATTCATCTTTGACCTTGACATTAAAGTCACCAAGTGTTAAGGCAGAAAGATTCTGGGTAACCAATTTCTTAATTTGATCTTGCATGCACATGAACATCAGAAGGGTTCAAATGATAGATAAATCAGATGGAAAAAATCAATATGCATCCTGACCTTTGAACTCGGGAAGCAATAAAAACAAAATGGAGAAAGAAGAATACGTGTATCTGATATTTTATTTATATTCCTTCAGAGATCTATATATGAACTAAAAACAGTGAAGTACAACTTAATAATAATAATTATGAAATGACAATCTGTCTAATAAAATAAACACAATTCTATTATAATGTCAACAACACGAAGCCATACATTACATGCAACAATATCAATCAATGAACCTTCAACATAAATAAAACGTCAAAAAAAAGTTAATGGAATAGCTGCAAAAAGCTGATCTCCTTGATGTGTTTATATAAAAACATTGGGCATAGTTATCTATTCCCAATGTGTCGTTATTCCTGTAAAGTATAAAAATAAATAGAAACAGCAAGAAATTTTCCTTCCTTGAGATTGATACAATCCTTCATTTGTTAATTCTTTTTTAAAAACAGCATATGGATATGTAATTTTTTTAAGGTGAAAACTTGATGAAATTCAAAAATTGGCTTCAAAAGAAAAACAAACCCTCGATAAAATCCAATTATCTTGTGTCTTTAGGTAAGAAATGTTTTTAACAAACTCAAAAGTCTTTTCAAAAAAAAAAAAAATAGTCGAGTTCTGCCTAGATATATTCAAATATTTGAGATCAAAGGTCTATAAATGATTTAAATGTGGGATTTTTTTTATTTAATAAAATATTTACAAAAATGTTTGCTATCACATTTTTCATCTTAAATTCCATATCAAACTATTAGTGATTGAGCAATGATTTAAAGAAAAATTCAAGGTACACAATGAGGATGTAAATAAAATATTATTTTCTCAGTATTTTCTGAATTGTTATCAAATAGTCTTTATAAACTTAATGGCCTTCGAGATTCATGGTTTCCTGAGAATTGTGAACCTAGGTCATGAAAAACAAATTATTCAGACTATTTCATTACATCTTGTTAATTAAAAGAAACCCACAAATCAAAACCCCCCCAAAACACAAATAATCCATATTCTTTCAAAACCTTCTTGGGTAGTTTTTCCAAAACTTGATGTCAACTTTCCCAGTTTAAGGCCAAAAGTTACTTGGTACGTAACTGTAAAAATCAAATGTTTTTTGACGATAATCTTAACTGCATATACCATTTCCCTAAGCTACGTTGTAACACAATTCTGGACATAACAATGCTTTGATCTTCTTTGATCACTGATACCCTTATTTACCCCTGTTCACAGACAAAAATTACACGTTTTTCAAAAAACAGACATGAGCTTAAGTTTTTTTTTGGTACAGATTTCCTAATTCTATATAGTTTACACACCAGCTACCGTGTTTTATTTTTCAATTACAACAAACAAAAAAAAGGCTCTCTTTAAAGTTAGTATGAAAATCTCCGAAAAATCAGGTCCACTCCTAGTTATTGTTTCCGGGAAACTGCAACATGTCCAGCGGATTTTCCAACTCTTCCACGTCTGGAATCTTCCACTGATCTTTGCGGCCTACCTCGTACATCTCTTTAATGGCGGCCCGTATTTTGTCGCTGCCCTCGGCTGCTATCTCCTGGTATTTGTCATACAACTGTAAAGCCGTGTTGGCGTCCTCTACAGAGTCATGGGTGGACGACTGAATGTTCGTTTCTGAAATTATTATTTTAATGGATTTGAAATTTACACCATATTTTTTAGAAACCAAACAATGTGAGATACAGATAGAAATATACACTAGCTATAATGCAAATTAATTGTTTTATAAGTTAACTAACTGTCCTTTGATAAAGTTACTACAACAAAAACCACCAGAATTCTTTATTTTCAGTCTGATTTGTTAACTTTAGATTATTTTTAAAAATTTATTTCACTGCAAAAACATGCTATTCCCATCAGCAATTTTGTAATTTTGCTTCAATCAGAGCCTCTTAATACATATAGCTTTTCTCACAAAAACTTGATTATCAAAACCTTATAAACCTTATTTTTTCAAATTTTACATAGCATATTGCTTTAAAAACTGATATATTCCATAAGGAGCTTCAAGTCTACCAGATGGACTTACTCAGGAAATACCAGGCCAGGTACTTGAGTGAGATCATCCTCTGTCTGGGGATGTAGAATAGCTGCACAGTGTCTACTATCTGATCCTTAGGCACCTACAAGTAACAAGTAACAACTCTAGTCATTGGTTAAAGCACCTACAACACAAGTAACAAACCTAGTCATTGGTTAAAGCATCTACAACTCAAGTAACAGCCATAGTCATTGGTTAAAGCATCTACAACACAAGTAACAACCCTAGTCATTGGTTAAAGCATTTACAACACAAGTAACAACCCTAGTCATTGGTTAAAGCAGCTACAATATGATTATAAGAAAATCTTCTACAAAAAACTAAACAAATAACATAAGAGCTGGTTTACAGTATAAATCAAAAGAATCATTTAACATTGTTCTCATTATGCAAACCGTGTCACATACACATATTATCTAAATACATGTATATAAAATGATTCTAGTAAGTTGACCCCCGCGACGACTCACAGTGATGTTGATGACCCGGAAGTCCTTCTTCAGGCCGTGACCTACAAACACGACCTTGTTGTCCACCAGGTAGCGGAGCTTGACGTAGGTCGACTTGAGGGTGGTCAGGTTTTTGGTGGACAGCTCCGGGTTCAGGTCCCCAGGGCTGATTCCTGACCACTGGGTCAGGTAGTCCACCACCTGTAATATACATGTACAACATAATAATGTAATACTAAACAATTACACAACGTAATAATGTAATAAACTACAATCAATTAACATGTGTCTATATCAAGCCCCAACTCAATGAAATGCAATTCATATAACTGAACACTTCCACAAACTATGGTACAACTTTTTTTTTTTACCCATTATTGACCAAAATATATTATCATTCTGTATCTTTCTATTATTCTGGGAAATTTGTTTTTAAGTTTACACAGTGAAAAACTAGGGCAACTTAGTATTATGTCATAAGTCATTTACCTGTTCTTGGGTCGAGATATAGTCATCTATAAAGGGTATTCCCTTCTTTTCTCCTTTTCTACAAAAAGCAAAAGAAAATACATGTATTTCATTACCTTCACTTACCTTTTCTGCAAAAGAGCAAACTATTGTTACATTTTTTACAAAATAGCTTTTTTTGAATTTTATTTTTTATTTTTTTTTTTTTGGGGGGGGGGGGGGTTTAAATGTAAATTTTCTGAATTAATATTCAGCATCAAAATTTGAACACAATATACATTTTGTACATGTTGTTTTAACAAAAGCTTTTGCAGGCCAATTAATGATAGGGATCCATAAACACATTAAAAGTGTTGACATTGTTTACCCTCTGAGACAAGTCATTCTGGCACAGGTCAGGTGGGAGGGTTTGATCATGGAGCGAGTTCCGTCGCTGCGGAGTTCCGATTCTTCCTACAACAAAAATATACACTGTCGTATTTAGTATCTTTTTTGAAATAAAACACATTTCTGTTATCTAATACATGTACATGTACCTTTGTTTAAAAGAAAGGAAGTTCATATGAAACACTAATAAACCAAGTACTGTTGATGTCTTTTTTCTATTCAGGAACAGCAAGTTGAGAATCAGTCTTCTGTGCCTTTATTTTAATGTTCAAATGGATTTTTCAATTTATTCCTGGAGATACATTCTAAGTGTTATGTATGGCTTGTAAAAATTATTTTGAAGCATATGCTTAAGAATCTATAATAAACTACAATAATACAGTACTTGGTATATAGAAAATCGATGAAATTTTAGAGAGACCTGATTAAGTGAGACAAATTCTGCATCCAAGGCCACGACATCCCCTTCCTTGGGAAGCTCCTCCTCTGTCAGAGGTTCAAAGGTCACCTTCCTGTTGGCAGGATTGACCAATCCAAAGTCTTCTTTCAGCACTTTGACAGTGATGGGATTTGTCACTACAAAATAAAGGCACCAAAACAAAATTAATGTAAAATTCATATGCAGATATTGGCCACCTAATTTAATTGAATTTTTTTGTGATATGCCAAAAAAGAAAGTCCAAAACTACCCCCCCAAAATACAGTACTTTGTACCTCCTTGAGTACTTTATTATACCCAAGAGTTTTCCCTGTAAGCTTGATTTCTCCTTTTTAGATGTTATCTTGATTTCTCCATTTTAGATGTTAGCTTGATTCCTCAGTTTTAGATGTAAGCTTGATTTCTCCGTTATAGATGTTAGCTTGATTTCTCAGTTTTACATGTAAGCTTGAGTACTATAGTAATCATTTTTACCTGTAAGGTCATGGAACTTGGTCAGGTGTCTCCTCTTGAAGTAGATGGTACAGGGAACCTTCCAGTCCAGATTGACTGCACAAGCCTCATGCTAAAGAAAAGTAAAGCATTCATACTGAATCTGTATATACAATGGCAAAACATATGCCATCAATAACAGAAGAACAGGGAAAAAACATGGGTTTATAGGGCTACACAGTACAAACTCAAGGAGGCTGGATGGTCAACAAATTATCCATCAGTTAAACTAAAAATTTTAAAGTTGAATGTTTTCTTACATGTATATCTTTATTTAGAGCTCTTCTTCTTAAGGAAATTAATATAGTCTAAAAATGGCCACGACCATCAAGCTCTCTTAAACTACATGTACAACAGATAGATGGACACCTCACCTTTTCAATGGGCAGGATGGAGAAGTCGTTAAACAGGTACCACTGTGTACAGGTGACCTTCTCCTTCCGCTGGTGGTAGGTCTCGCCCACGTTGATGCACGCCACCAGATTTCCTGCCGTCTTCTCGTCCTTGATGTTGTATACCACCGCCAGGACCTCATAGTATTTCATTGTTGGGGGTGGGTCTCTTGGCACTGCTTGCTGCAACAGAGAATTTGAGTTTCACTCACAAGTCATGCTTAAGCTTACAGTCTAACAGTCTAACTTTTTAATTTAATGTGTAATAAAGCCTTTTTTTTTTTGGTATCAGAGAAGTTTCACTGAATTTCATTTTCTGTGGGTATTTGGACACTGCTTGTTGCAACAGAGAGTTGAGTTTGAGTCACAAGGCATGTAAATTTAAATAAAGAGTACCATGGTATGGTATGGCATGATTTTTTGACATCAGAGAAGTATTGCTGAAGGTCTCTACTCAAATGCAACAGAGATTTGGAGTCATTGAGCGTACTTGTAGCAGTCTGTCTTACACAAGAGTACCATATAGTGAGTCTATTTGGTGTCAGGGAATTTTTGACCAATTTCATTTCACAAGAGGCCTATACCTGTCCATCAACTTAGTACAAGTACATGTACTTGTGATGAAATAAATGGGATCAGTAGAAACTTCATTATTTACTACCTATTTGTGTTGAATCATGTGCTATATATATTATTTATGGTATATATTTAGCAATCTACATGATTTAGATCTAAACAGTAACAAATATTGTACAATATGTGAAACATGGAAGGAGAGGGAAGTCCATGGGGGAGGGATAGTGATAATAACCCTAAGGAGCACAGTGTTGAGCATTACTGAATTGGTCATACTGGAAGGCTATGACAAAAGATGGAGCAAACAAGTCCCACATATTATTCATACACAATGATTTGGTCATAATGGAAAGATAAGACACATATTTTAGCATGTTTTACAGATGGAGTCCAAGATGCCCGAATAAAAAACTGAAGCAGAATTGCTTGTGAATTAAGGATATACACAAAGTGAATGATACCACAGGGATGGTCTCAAAAGTTCAAGTAAGACAGTAGGCAGCTCGGAGGAAAATACAAAATGTTGATGAAGGTAAGTACACATGTACATGTACATGTAGTTATTGATGTTAACTAAAGCAAACACGTTTGTGTCCAACATACCTCATCTGGATACTCCTCCACGTTGAGAGTCCCATCTGGATGGAGATCCATCATCAATCCGAGCGGGATCCATTGACAGTCTATGTCCTCGTCATAGTTGTGTGCGGCCGGTTCACTATATCAATAGAAAACACACAAATTCCACATAAAGAATTCATCAAATTTGTAAAGTGAGTATTTTTCATGATTTTAATCAAGTAAAAAATTGAATATCAGGACTACACAACACAAAATCAAATGAAATTTTTTTATCTTCATCTTGAAAAATTTATAAGTAAACTTGAAATTAAGCACTTGAATAATCATTCAAATTGTAAGTTATACGAAAAAAGGGATTGCTGGATTATTTTCAAATTTCTAAACTCATTTTAGTCCATACATATTCAGAAAGACAAAATACAAGTGCATGTATCAAACTTTGCTTACAGAAGGTCCCTCTCGTGCCTGAATTTACAACCACTCCTGCGGCAGCCGTTGCCATAGCGACACATAACGGGGTTTCCACCAGGGGCATTAATAAAGGTTCCCTGAGACGACTCATTTATCTCCTCCTTACGCTGCTTCAGAATCTGTAAAATCCATTGAATACTAAGTAGTTTTATCTTTTACAGTGTTCATATTCAGTCTTTTAGATGGGAGAGTTAGATACTGTTAACCTACTTAATTCAAGATGACCTTTATTTTACGATTGGCTACTTAATATAAAATAATTCATGGCATTAGATTTTACAGAATACATCAAATTTATGTTTAAAATTTTTAATAACTAATTTTGATATGTACATGTATACAATGGTCTGCAGCGAGATATAAATTTCTCTTGTGAATTTAACTAATTAAAAGTTGTTTTACAGTAGTTTGAAAATTTGACTGAAGCTGTTACATGTAGTAGAAGCACGCATAACTTACCATGTGCTGGATTCTCCAGAACTCGTAATCCCGCGCGTTCTCTATGTGACAGTTCACAGCCACCACGTCTGGGATGTGCTGGATTGTCTTTATCTGGGTCTGAGGTAGACATCAAATCAACGGTAACTCACATGAGGTTGATATCACATTGATAACACTTTTGGTTTAAGTAATTGATAACTTAAAAGCAGTAGATATCAGATCAATGATAGCTTTACATGAGGTTGATATCACATTAATAATGCCTTACATGAGATTGAAATCACATCAATCAAGACTTATATGAGGTGGATATCACACCATTGATAACTTACATGTAACATGAGGTTGATATCACCTAACTGAAACTTACATGAGGTTGATATCACCTAAATGATAACTTACATGAGGTT
>WFKH01002636.1:37776423-37789620 GCA_016163765.1 Magallana hongkongensis
AACTTACATGAGGTTGATATCACCTAAATGATAACTTACATGAGGTTGATATCACCTAAATGATAACTTACATGAGATCAAAATCACCTAAGTGATAACTTACATGAGGTAGATATCAAATCAACGATAACTCACACCAGGACAATATCACAGCAATAATGACTTATGTGAGGTTGATGTCAAATCATTGATAACTTCTATGAGGCTGATATCACTTAAATGATAACTTACATGAGGTTGAAATCGCATCAATGATACTGTAAACGTATTATATTTGGCGTGTACGATATTTGGGGGAAATTAGTTTTTGAACAAGTTGGCGTGGATTTGAATTAGCGTATTCCTGATTTTGACTACTTTTATACATGTATGCATGGTATTTAGCGATGTACTTGATTGAGCGGAAGCCGCATTCCGCCGAAAGTGCTAAATAGAATACACAGCCAAATGTAGTACGTTTACAGTAACTTACACAAGGTTGATATCACATTGATAACTTACATGAGGTTGATATCACCTAAATGATAACTTACATGAGGTTGATACCGATCACACACGTTACACCAGGTCTGCATGTTTTGTTCAGCAGTCAGTGTGTTTTTGAGAACATCACAGAAAGGCACCTCAAATGGAGGTCTTGTGTTACCTGAAAACAAAGCATATTCTTTAGTATGGAACATGGCCTTGTTTATTTCTGTAGTTAAAGATAAACTTACAAGAAATTTTGTTTCACTAAAGTTCACAAATTGTTTTCATTGACCGTCCTTCACGAATGTGATTTTTTTCCTTTTTGTAATAAATTCGGAATCAAATTTTGATCGCTTTTAAAACTAACAACTTCAAATGAAAGCTCCCTGGACTGGTGGACAGATCTTAAATTTCATAATCAATCTGAGTTGTGAAGATGACAGAGAGATGAATCATGCCAATCTGCAGCTGTCTAGTTTCTTTCAATGTACTTCTCCAATTTTCACACTCTATCTTGGATATAAACTATCAATGAGTGTAATAGTGTGAGGGGAAAAAGGGGGTTGAGTGGACAGTGACTTCCAATTGTACAGTCAAGTTCGCTGAGATTAGTAATACTGGTGTCTGATAAGTGGGTAGAGGGGTGTTTTGTAGGGTGAGTATTGATGGTGTGTTGTTTTTTTTGTTTGATTTTTTTTTGGAATGGGTGATTTTTTGTAAGGGGAGGAGATACTGGCATACTGGTGAAGTTACCTGGGAGGTTTGTTTTTTTGTGGTGTGTGGGTGTGTGTATGGGGAGAGTAGCTGTGACTAACCTGGAGGGTTACAGTCGGTGTAGCCGAGATTGATGATGTTGGAGTTTGTGTCTGTTTTCTTCTGGTGTGTGTGTGTGTGTGTGTAGGGACGGGGGAGTAGCTGTGACTCACCTGGAGGGTTACAGTCAGGGTTGCTGAGATTGATGATGTTGGAGTTTGTGTTTGCATGTTTTCTTGTGGTGTGTGTGTGTGTGTAGGAAGAGGGGGAGTAGCTGTGACTCACCTGGAGGGTTACAGTCGGGGTAGCTGAGATTGATGATGTTGGTGTCTGACTGCCTCTGAGTCTCCTGCCCACATCGACATCTCAGGGTCGTCACAATCTTAAATCCCAAGATTTCTGAGATTGCAGACTTTTCCTCAACTCTGTGGTAACATATAAAAAATATTCTCATATATGTTTCAACCAATGAAATTTTTTTATAAAGTGAAGAGGACAACCATAAATGTAATAAGGGCATAATCTTTTCAATAAAAGGATAGGAGAATTTCTCAATTATTGAAATATTCAAAAATCTTAAGATTTTACAAATTAATAAAAATGAAAATGTATGAAAAAATAGATTGGATTTACTTTTCAGTGGGGGGATTTTCCGGTGGTCCCCCATCCTCGGACTTGTCTCCATCTCTGTCTCCATCCTTCCCTTCATCATCCGGAGTTTCCGACCCTTTGTCCCCATCTCCGTCCCTCTCCACCTTCTCCTCCTCATGGTGGTCCTTCCCCTTCTTCTTGCCCTTTTTCTTCTTCTTTTTCCTGGACTTGGGAGGTGTGTTCTCAGAGGACTTTTCCTCTGACTTCTGCCCCTCATCCTCCCCCGCTTTAAGGCTGGTTTCCGACAGCTGTTCGGCCAGATTTTCTTCCTCTGATTTGGTCAGACTTTGGTCTGAGGTCTTGCTTAAATTCTCCTCACTTTTGGCTTCCTTCACAGGTTGGCTTTTGTTACAGAGTTCCTGAAATTAATTTTAATTTTGTTTTCAATTTTTGACATACATGTATTTGAACATAACATTAGTTCAATGCAACATTATATAACAAAATATCAAAATCTTTGATAGCAGATTACAAATTTTGTTACCATCTTTTTTCTTCTAAATAACATTCAACTTCAAGTTCAACGTTTTTACATAAATTTCAGGAAAACTTACAGCATGAACTTGTTGGAACAGGAATCTCTGCCAGCTCTGGATCAGCCGCGACAAGTTGATTCGCGGATCATTCTCCTCATTCTCGGCCAGAACGAGGCTCAAGGCAGAGGCCTCAGGAATCGTCCGGAAGGCCCTCAAAAAGTTGCTGGCCTAAGTTAAATTAAATCAAACGTTGATTTTTAGACACATGGAACAATCCAGATGTATAAAGTATGCAAGCCTGCATGATGCACTTGTTATTAAGACTCATTGGAAAATGTATTTTAAATAAATAACCTGCTATTAATAATCATGCTGAACTTCTTACAAATAAAAATTAAATACAGATAAAATATTTTACAAAATTGTTAAATCTTCTCAATATCCTTTATTGTACATGTAGTAGATTATCTTTATCATAAAATTACTAGTATGAAAACAGGTATGATAGGTACCGGTAAATGTGTTTTATACCTGGCAAGTTTGTCCTTTCTGGTTGTCCAACATGTAGAACAAGAACCCAAGCTCACAGGCGAGACAGAACTCGCGCTCACAAAGATGACTCAACAGGATGCAGCGCAGCGGCTCAATGTAGTACAGCACCTGTATCCAATAAATGTTATACAGGTAACAAAGGGATAAATACAGAAAAAATTGGCAAAGCAGTTTTATATACACATATATAAGCATTCATTAAGTGTATACACTCTCTCGCCAATCTCTATCTTTTACTCTTTCTCTTCTCTTCTGTCAGTCTCACTTTCCTCTCATCCTTCAAATCTTTCCCATGCAATTTCAAACTCAAAATGTTCCATTAAATAAAATTATCTTTATCCCTCTTTATCTTTCTTTTATTTTTAATCAAAGTTTCAGTAATTTCTCTCTCCTTCTTTCTTTTTTTAACTTCCTTTACAAGAATTTCTGACATAAAATTTCATTGAAAACATATCAAAAGCATTTTCACCAGGAGCATTAAAATTACAGTTCTTTCTTTCTTTTCTCCTCACTACTTCTCTAGCAAGAATTTCTGACAAAAAATCAATCTAAAACATATAAAAACCCTTCTTTACCTGGAGCATACAGTTGCAGTAGGCATTGGGAATATCTGTCTCCAGCCCTGCAAAGTGAGTCTTGTTGTAATGTCTGAAGTCAAAGTCCTCTAAACCCAGCTTAGAGTACTTCAGATCCACCTTCCTGTAGCGCTTTGGTACTTTGATGAACGGATCATCAACTGCAGCAAGGAGAAACTCAACATTAAATAAATGTAGAAGATACCTGTAGTTATCATAATGAACATCATCATGCTACATGTATATGATAAACTGTGCTCAATTGTCTTTTTCACATCAAATGGATATTTTTAGCTGTTGATGAGTAAAATTGAATACCAGTAGCAAACCGGTTGAACACAAAATTGTGTACATTGCACATACTAACTTGTATATCATTATTTTACAAAGAGTTACAATTCTTCAGCAGCAAGTGGGTACTTTTATGTAATCGATATCTGAACATTACCATTTTATTTTTCATTTTGGCAATGTATTTGTTTCAAATTTCAAACAATAGTCATACAGTATTAAGTCATAATGCTTGTACCTACACCTTAAAGTGAAAATTGAAAATGGAAAGGAAACACAAGAAGGCAATAACAAATCTAAATCCACTCAATTTCAAAATAAGATCTTCAATTCGCATCCTACCTCGACCAATGGGAGACTCCGGTACAGCCCCTTTGCCCTTCTTTGACTTCTCGTTGACCTGGACGTAAGGAATCTGGTTTCGTTTCTCTTTGCCCAGGTTTTTGGCATAGCCCACATTATGCTGCATCTTCATGGACCTCAAAATGTCTGCATCCACAGGTTTGGGTTTTCTTGACAATCAAGACAATAAAATATCAACATCACACAGGCATTTGTTATCTATTTTGTTATCTATTTTTTGTTGCTAATTTATTCCACTTTTTATTACACGTACATGCACTGATAACAAAGAAGTGAGCTTGTTAATGAGAAGCAGACAACAAAAGATTCTAAAATATTAATTTTTTATTGATATCTCAAGTCCCAATAAAATGTTAAATAAATTGCAGAATAAAGACAGCTAGAGACCAACAAAGGGCAGACAACTACTGCATATAGAATTTAAAAAAAAAACAAGATTTTGTGAAAACTCCTACAATCATATTTATTTTCAGCTCTATCAACATGAGTCATATATTTTTTTTTTACTTTTGTTGAAAAAAATTTGATCTACCATTTAATTGTATTAAAAGAAATGATTTCCATTCTAAAGTTTCATAAGCTTGAAAAATAAAACTGAATTCTTCAAATTCAAGAAATCTACCAATTCAAATAATATCTAAACTCCCTGCAAAGGAAAAGAAGCATTAAATTGCTTCATGAATTACATTCAGTACACTACAACCATTTGGCCCCAAAACATGAAATACAAACTTGCTCCGCAGAACTGACCTGTACGTTCTTTGAGAGAGATACTCTGGCCAATCGGAAAGCAGTGTTCCATTGGTCGGGTACATCATAGGGATGATGGAGTATGGTGTGTACTCATCCGTGACATGGATCGGCTGAATGGGGTCAATCTGCAAAAAATATGGTTGAATGAATTTATCGATTTAAATTTCTAAAATCAAATAATCTGTTACTTTTCATACTTCAGGAATAGAATATTTTAGGAATGAATTCAAGCTACAAAATTTCTAAGAATACAAACTGGGTTAAAACATTAACTAATTTTTCAGCCATTCAAATAGCACACTAAAAGCAAAATCAAATAATTACTGTGGTTTCATCAGTACTCTTGAATGCTAATTCTCATGAAATTTAATGTTCATTAAAGAGCGATATCTATTAAGCAAACATATTGTATTAATAGGTCAACGAATTTACGTAGCCATAAGACTGTATTTTTCATTCAGTCCAAAAAATTGATGCCCAAGAATTCAGATGAACCCACAGTAATACATGTAAAAGAAAGAAATGGATTCAACAGCTGAAGACTGTACAGAGATTCACTCTGAGAGCTCAGAATGGCTGTTATTCTTACCGGATCAGGGAAGTCTGTCTGTTCGGGGTACTGGTTGAAACAGGGATGTTCTACACCGCTGTACAAATGCAGGCAACCTGTCAATCAAACAGATTCAGCATCATTTACATTCAATGGTCAATGACTGATGGTTGACTAACTCTGGAATCGACTACACACATTAAGGGAATTCAGAATTTGAGAGTGCTCCCTACCAACCAATCTAAGTTCATGCATATCTCAAATTTTACTTTTTAACACAGTTTTCATATTGAATGTACTTGTTGCAGTAATTTACAGAGCATAGCAACAGTATTTTATTTTCCACTGAAATTATAAAATTTGGCAATAAAATGTATTTTTTGATCTTCAGAACTCACTACATTTAATAATGATTTGACAGACACACTAACATTTTGATTTCATAAGTACCCAAGGCAACATTGTTGAATCCTAGCAGGTATCGTGTTTGGGATTGATATTTACAGATTCTGGGGGAAGCCCCCTCCTTACCAACTGATTCTGTTTTAACATGTGGTTTATAAACATGTATGGTACTTAACAGAGATATCAACATCCAAACAAACCAATACATAGTAGTTAATTCACACAAAATTGCCTTCTAAAAATAAACAATTCCAGTTAATTGAAAACATGATTACTGTAAGCGTACTACATTTTTATTGGGCATTTTAAATATAATAAGCAGAAAACCACTTCTGCTTAATCACGTACATTGCTAAATGCCATTCGTATAAGAATAGGCACATTCAGAAATACACTAATTCAAATCCGTGTTAACTTTTTGAAAAATCATTTTACGCTGAATATTGTACACACTAAATATAATATGTTTACAGTATACTTGATTGCTTTTACCTCCTTGGTCTCCAAAGGCCAGTGTTTGGCAGCTGTGACTGATGTCAAAGCTCAGGAGCGGATTACCGTGGGTATTAATTGGGTAGACACCCATAGCGGAAGGAGTCATGGCCGTAGTCTCTATCACCTGGAATTGTCCTGCCTAAAGAAAATGTGTAAATATTTCAGAAAATAAAGGGTTTTCTTTATATTTCATATTACCATAAATATCATCTAGTCACCAACTGAAAAATATATGCTAAATTTAAAATTCATGTAACTTAATTATATGTCTTTTTTTTTTTTACAAAAAATTACATATAAAAAATTGGATCAACAATAAAAAATGCATGTAAAATATAAATTCATTCAAATTGGCAATAGAAATATTTTCCCATTTTCCCCACATCTTTATTTCCCTATCTATGATGTCTAAGACAAGATACATTCATTTAGTCCTTAAATAGAAGCATGTATTTTCCCTATTTATCATATCTCAATGAAGACACATCCATTTGTAAACATACTTAATTCTTAAAAATGCCGGCAAAAATTAGAACAAACCTGTGATGTGATGACCATTTTGTTGGGGCAAGTATGTATGAACCTCAGAAACATTGGGTCAATGATAACCTGTATGGGGGCCATGGCTCTCATCACACGCAGGTCATACACCATCAGGAATCTGTCCGCCGTCAAGTTAGTGTGTCTGAAATAATGGAGGAAAAACATGACAGATGATATTATAACTGAAATATTTTCACTAAATCAACAAACTGATGCCCATAAATATTGATGAAACTGCAATATAAGCAGAGTGTGTGGTGTATTGCACCTTAAGGTATGGCTACTTTACCTAGTGGAGAATCCACAAGTCACCAACATGTTGCCCTGAAGGTCAAAGTCGGACAGTGTCCCAGTGTGGGCGTCCAACACATGCTCTGGCTTCATGGTGGAATGGTCGAACAAGGTTATCTAGAAAAAGGAAAAAATTACCACCCAAAAAATGTAGAATAGCATTATTATCTAAGGTACATGGGTATCTTGTGGCTCAATGGTAACAATCATTCTGTCAATACCATATAGCCATGTATTTCAGCAGGTGTAAAATTAGGCAATTTTAAGAGATATTTAAGAGATTATACCAAAAGTTTGAAGCTTGTTATTAAAGCTATTTCAGAATTGTTTTAAACTATACATATGTACAGGAGCTTAATCTGGGTAGCCAAATTATCAAACCACCAAAATAAGCAAAAATATAAACCCCATCAAATTGAACTGCTATACAGTGGCTAAACTGTGATTGTTGGGAAATACAAATGCTGGGCCAGGATTGACACAATTTAATGCTGCTATGCTGCACACATTGAGCATTGCTTACCTTCCCTGCTGTATCCCCTGCACATATGTACTTGTTGGTGCCTCTTAAAATAGCACAGCCTGGCTCTGGTATGTCAACCTGTGAAAAAGTATGAAAGATTTTGTCTATTTCATAATTCAATAAAAATACATGTATGTTTAGCTATCTGTGAGAAAATCTTAAAAAGATTTTGGTGGGGTTTTTTAAACACTCAATGAAATAGGTCTACCTGTGAGGGAAAAAAAATTTTTAAAAAATTGTCAAATCATAACTCATGAAAAAAAAAATCCCATAAAGGTTCTTTGCTGAAGATATTTAAGAGAAAAGATTTTATTATCTACATGCAAAACTGTTCAGAAATATAAATTTTTTAGATGTCTAAAATAGAAAAACATGAAAAAAAAATTCCTTGGCTGAAATACAAAATATCTAATACTATTAAAGAAAATTTTGAAACAAGAAAAAAAATCCTTGACCTCTCGGATGACCTCCTTGTGTTCGACCTCCAGCTCAATGACCTTGGTCTGGTGACCTCCAATAATCACAGAGGACGGGCCAGTCATCATCATACACTGCATGTTCTGCATGTTTGGTGCCCTAAAAAACATAGGATGTTGCTATTTTAATAATTTTTGTTTCACAACGATGTTAATATCCAAATCAACCAGTCTTGCATATGTTCAAGAATGAAGTTGAAGTATTTTTTGCAAATCATTCAGTTTTCTACTCATTTACACACAGATGTAAGTGCCCTTAATTCCTATATTAATAACTGATACATCATCTTACACAGTGTTACATGTCTTATCTTAGCCCTCTTTAGCAATGTTTAGTAAATAATATCTATAATTTGCAGCTTCATTACAATGTGTGGAGCTGAAAATTTTTTATTACATTGTGAAGGACCTTAATGGTGCCAAATCCAAACAAAAAACCTTCACATCTTCTTCTTCAAACAAGTAGGAACTTACAGACCATGGGCAATATTAGAAGTGAATTTTTCAGATGAATTCCTTTGCACTTTTGTGAATGAAATCTCACTAATAATGTAAAAGTAATTATAAACAATAGCATGTGTCATGTGTATCATACAATGTTCTTTCTTACATACAATGTACCTTTAAAAACGTGAGATTTTTTAATTTACTTGTTGGAATTAAAAAGATGAAACCATCAGAAACCCATCATGTATTATTCACGAAATCAAGGAAATTTCAAGTACATTTAAGCTGGACTTTGGTGTATGCAGCAATGGCTGTGGGTTTTTGCATCATTGAATGAATACATTCTATTCTCACCTGTATGTAAAGAGGGGAATCCCCCTTCTGTTGTTACAGGCCAGACAACTCTGGGTAAGGGAGAGAACTCCGCGAGCCAGTGGTACAATCTGCCTGACATCTTCATTCATGTGAACTTGGAAGGACGTGTACTTCTGTAGCTCGAGGCCAAAATATGACGTCACATGACCCTAAAATATAAATTTTCTTATATGGTTAAATACATGTATTCGGATAATTTAGTATAATGAAAACACATCTTCTCAAGATACGACATTTTAAGGTAAGTGAAAATTAATAAAATTAAGTGATTTAGAATAACACTAAAACTCTGTTAACTTGATTTAAGATATGTTATTTAGTTAATTTAAAAACAATTTTAATAAAGCTTTTACAGGTTAAATCTAATATGATGACTTTCTTAGACTTGAATTTTAATGTAGATTATTCTATAAGTGACAATAGAATTGCAATGAAGTTCAAACTAAATAAAATAAACATGTTGGTCTTTATTAATTTTTAAAATAGTGATAGTGTATGAGCTGCATTTATTCTTACACAAAGAACTTAGTACTTGATAACAAGGTAAAATGGCATCATGATGCGTTAACTACTAAATTACAATAGACCATTTATACACTGTACACTGATTTCAGGGTATTTTGGGGTAGTTGGAGTGATCTGAAGTTTGGTGTAAAACAGAAAATTCTGTAGTATACAGTGTTTGTCATAATTTTCAATCAATTTTAGTATTCTGAGCATTAGATTTGACCAAGATATATTAATTGAAATCATAATTCTACCTTCATCATGTTCATAAGACTGTAAACTTGATTATTATAAATCTGTACTTAGACTTAATATTTTTTTTAAAAATATTTTTCCTGAGCTAAAATGGCACGCACAGGGTACCCTTCATTAAAAATGAAACAGATAAACTTGGAAAAACTACACCTTTTTGTGATAAAATTTTCTAAAAGTTAAAAAAAAAATTTTTTATTAAGTGTATAGACGTTCCTTAAAAACTTCTCAACCAGCTGTTAGTACACCGTGTTTTCATCAATACTGATGGGCATCATTTTTTGTGGAGTAAGTGAAAATTACAGTTTCAAGGATACCTAAATTTGTGGCCAATGATCTTATCCTACAAAATGTTATTAGAAATGAATATTTAATTTTGTGGATCAACTCAAAAATGAAATCCACAAAAACTGGTATTTTACGAATATTAACGAAACCATCTATGTATTTACATGTATGTACACAGTGACTTTTATACACACCCCTTGATTTCCCATCCATAGAAGTTCCTGACTATCATAGCAGAGGGTGGACACTCCGTATCTATCACCCCCATCCACAATTATTTTATTTGTTTCCACGTATTCCTGTATCAGCTCAGGTCCCCCAGGGAACATCTCCTGTGGCTGTAAAAAAATTGAGGTTTATTAAAGAACAATCAAACTCTTGTTATAACTTGCAAACTGATTTGTTAGAATAACAATTTATATCATTAAAAATATTTTTATATCTTATACTACATTAACCTTAACTTGTATAAAAGTATTAATAAAAATACATCATTTTCACAATTAACTCTAATTATATCTACTTTTGAATTGGCAAATTGGAGCTATTTTCGGAAATGGATTGTAAGAGGAGTTTTCTATTTTTGAGAATTAGACATCTAGTAGTGTTGTCAAATAGGTTGAAACTCATAATCGATTAATCGATAGAATTGGTCGACTCTTACCAACTGATGATCAGCCAACAATCGAATCAGTAACAAACTGTATTAAATTCATTAAAATGGGGCACTAAATCTTATGCTATGGTTTAATTTAAAATATATGTGCTATTTGCAATTACTTTGCTATGGTTTAATTTAAAATATATGTGCTATTTGCAATTACTTTTTAAAACTTATAGGATGTAGGCTGTATTTTTATCTATTAAAATGTTGCATATCTTTTGAGATTGAAAAAAAAAAACCCAGTTTGCAACAGTTTTCATTTCATTAAATACAGAATAATAAAGAAGACAATAGGTATAGTATTAGTGTAATAAACCGATTATAATTGATTATAAAAATCTCAAATCGATTATCAAAACCGACAACCTTTCTACCTTTCTAACTGATCATCGATTAAAAATCGATCATCGTGACAACACTAATATTTAGGTTGTGTTTAATTTACCTGATTTGGAAAATGGCCCTGCATAGGCATTCCGTCACCTCTCCCAAGCTCAGCACCGCCAATGTGTGGGGGTAGGTGTGGAGGGGGCATAGGACCGGGGGGCATACCCTGTGGCATGTGCCCAGGATGGGGGGGCATGTTGGGGGGCCCCGCATTGGGAGGGAGGTGTGAGGGAGGATGGAATGGGGGATGAAGGGGCATGCGATTGAAATTCATGACTGTTTTCCTCTCAGTCCATCTGAAATAACAAAAAACAAAAATTATCCAAAAAATAGAAATGACATGCGTTTACATAATACTGTTGACTTGTTTTAAAAAAATTATTCAAAATTTGCTGAATTTGCAACGCAAATCATGTTTCATTTGGTCGTTACGTTTACCATGATCACATGTTACCATCGAGTAGTGTAAGGCCTGACATGGCCTACTCTAAATCATCGAATGACAGAACTTACTTTGGACGATAGCCGTTTACGTTTGATATTATCGGGAAATTATTTTTACCTGCATCAATTTCCTATCACAGCACCTGATAATCTCGTCGTCTTTGGTTTGTACAGTTAGCTTTGGTGTGCAATCTCCCTCGCAAACCCAAACTGCAACATACACTTTTCTTATCTTCTATCCTGAAGAGCTCTTGTTTAAAGAGAGGTAACTCTAATTCGCACAGAGAGAGAGAGAGAGAGAGAGAGAGAGAGAGAGAGAGAGAGAGAGAGAGAGAGAGAGATTCTCTTGTAATAAAATTAATTCAATGAAATCAACAAAACAGTCAATGTGAGGTTATTTTGCAATTGGCAATTCATATTTTTTCCAGTCTTTTTGTGTGTCAGATATATATTTTTGCAATTCGAAGGTTTTTTTTTCAGAAGTAAACATTCATTTTCGCATGTTGACCCAGCTCTTAAGAGTGCAGAATATTCAGAAATTCTAGATTCGGAGAACATAATGGAGAACATTGTGTGCCTTTCAATACAGGAGGATTAACATTTACATATATTTTCTGTGACCCGTTTTTCTATTCACCGAGATTTTGAAAATTTTTTTCTCCAAAAGACAATTTTAAATCGAAAGGTAGCAACGATCTAAACTATGCACATACCCCACCTGAATCTCAACACCGGCAAAATTCTTTTCTAATTAGACATGCGAGTTTGTTAATTAATGATAGTTATACTTCAAATATGTGTTTAAAAAATTACAGGGCTTCAGAAATTCATATTTTAGAACCTATCTTTTAAATATATTTTATATCAAATCAAATTAAATATTTTATATCTATTTGGCCAAGTTCTGAACACCATAACAATTTTTTAATCACTTAAAGTATACTTCAAAGTCTCATTTAGCCGAAATTGTCTAATTTTACATCTATTTATCGAATCGGTTATTGTTTTTCTCCGGATTAAAGCATTAAGAGCTGTAACTTTGAGAATTTATTTTGCTTGCAAAAACCTGCTGTTATATGATAATTTTGCATGTAACTTTAACCTTTGTGATAAATAAGATTAAAATTAGTCATTAAATTTTGATCTGGAGAAAGATTTCTGTAAGGAATATATAACATAACAATTTTTGTACAGGATGACAATAATTTGTTTTTCTTAATTAAATATGACTAACGAAATTTTATAAACTTTAATCTTTTTTTTGTCATTTCAGTAGTAAATTTCAATATCATAATATAAAAATTGGTACGAAAATTGCAGCTCATATTGCTTTAGTTATTTATCAGATACTTTCGGTGTTTCCGGTTATTGAAAACATTAATTAGGTATATTAATAAAGTTCATCCTGTCCAATTGTCAGGTTTAAGCTACGTGCCACGATAGAGGTACTTAAATCTTCTCAATCTATGCACGGTCTGGAGTTCGCGTAGCTACTGTGTAAGCAATGGTCCGGAATATGCAAAGCTCTCCCCTACTGGAATAATTATCCATGATTGGATCTAAGCCCCCCCCCCCCAAGAAAATAATCAAACTTCTAAATTTCACATACACATAGTACATAGTAAAGTTAAGGGGAATATAGGCCTCGAATCCCCCCCCCCCCCCCCC